>CM060412.1:164610043-165210043 GCA_030545235.1 Helianthus tuberosus | reverse complement strand
AATTCATAAGTTAGTAATAGCACCAATGGCCTTGTCGCGTAGACAAGTTAAATTTATAAGCCATGATTTCAGAGAATCGTGGCCTTAAGGTTTGAATCAAAGTTCATTACCTTTTCTTGACAGGGAGCTGTAGGCTACCACTGTTTTTAGTCTCAGAGGACATTAACTATAACCCGTAGGCACTTCCCTTATAAGAGATGTTTATTACTGGATTACCCCCTTAGGGAAATTCATTAACCATGGTAAACAGAGACCATATATGGTTAATTTATTAATCATATTTATTTAGGATTTCGATTATAATTTATCCTAATTATAAAACATTAACAGTTTTATTAGTGGCACCCAATGGCCTAGTCACATGGACATTTATAAATTATAAGCTTATGATTTCAGAAAATCAAAGCAATAATAACAGTTTTATTTTATAGCACAAAAGGCCTAGTCACAAGGACAAATTTTTTTAAATTATAAGCCATGATTTCAGAGAATCAAGGTCTTTAAGTATATTAGCACAACTGGCTTAGTCACAAGGACATATATAATTTTATAAGCTATGATTTCAGAGAATCAAAGCATGAAGGTATTTTGGCACAATCGGCCTAGTCACGTAGACAATTATAAATTTTATGCTAGGATTTCAGAGAATCAAAGCATTTGAGGTTTGAACCTAGTTCATGACCTTTATCTGACAGGGAGTCATAACTACCACTGTATTTTGGCTCATGTAGAAATGAGCAAGGCCCGTAGGCACTATATTACCATGTATGGTTAAAATATGATCATCTTAATTAATGATGTAAACCCAGGATTCAGAGATCATCAAACTGGGTCAGGAATCTTTTGAAGAATCCTTTATAAAAATGACGTGTGTGATTTTAAATGAATCACATCTGCCAGGAGTGTTAACATGTTTTAAGATGTTAACAGGGAATTGAATCTTTTTAAACAGGTCTTACCATCTTGGCCCGGTCTTATAATTGACCCAAGGCTAGGTTTCACATTTAAGATTCTTAATTAATGATTTGAATCTTTTTAACAGGTCTTACCATCTTGGCCCGGTCTTATAATTGACCCGAGGCTAGGTTTCACACTTAAGATTCTTAATTTATAATTAACGCAGAACAATTTTTAAATTGAGGTGTAAATATGGATCTGAATCTAAATTGCGGAACTGCCATCTTGGCCGGTCTTAATATGACTCGAAGCTAGGTCTTGCCCTTTTAGATTTTGCCATTTTATTATAATGGTAGATCTTGCAAAAAGGAAATATTATTTTTCCATTTATTTAATATTTCTTATTTAGAATGAAAGTTTAAACTTAATCATTCCATTATATAAAAATAAAAGTATAAAGTTGCCCTAAGCGGGACTTAAAAGGAATAATGTTGTCCTCGAAGGGACTGAAAAGGTAAATATGTCCTTATAAGGACTATTGAGGAAACGATCTTCAGCAAAGGAGTTTCTTCTTCATTCAATTCTTGAATGCTTTCTCCTTGGTCGCACGTCTCATCTTGGTCGCTGTACGAAGCTCAGCATTTCAAGGCTCCGGGTGTGGAGAATCCCTAGTTCAGCTTCCTCGCTTGGCGACGTATCCAATAATAATAATAATAAAAATTGGAAGCAAAAATTTCCATATTAGGATTAAGATTATTCCTATGTTAAGTCTAGACTCAGAAGTTTAGAATTGTGCAATTGTGTAACTGAGATTAAACACAAAAGGCTAGTGTTTAATTCACTCAGTGTTGGCTCTGATACCAACCTGTCACACCCCGAATTTCCACGTGTCACCGGTGGGCCCGGTGGGGAGTATCGTGACGTCATGGTTGGCAACATAATAGTCAAACAACACAATATTATTAAGCACAGCGGAAGCAATTGAAAATATAATACAACCGAATTTATTATTGTAATATCAACTATTACAATATTCGGAAGTTTATCCACAGAAGGATCGTACATAAAATGGAACAATAGTTCAACAGACTTTTAGGCATCTTAAGCTTGCGAGACTTCTATTGATGCTAAGGAGACATATCCAGCCAAGTTCGTATAGTACCTGCATTTAGCCTTTTGGAAAATACGTCAGTTTACACTGGTAAATACATTCAACTGACTCATTTTGGAAAAAGAGTTTGTAAATTGTTTTGAATGCACGTGGCACAAAATATCTTGACACATTGATTAAAATGCACAGAGGCAAAATTAATCTTTTTAACTTGGGAGAATTATTTAATATTATAATCTTGTGAACGATTTACATGTCACTTATGCGTTCAGTAGCCCGGACGTATCCGGGTTAAGGATCAATTGGACACACCACAATTCTAGAGTTATACACCGACAGGTGTACGCCTACACCCCGTGCTCAGGTCGTGGCCATCTCGTAAGATAATGCCGAGGATATCCGGGACATGGTCATTAACCCCCCAAAGGCGGTAAAGTAAACAATACTGTTTAAACGAGCCGATCAAATTATTCAATTAACCACCTAAGCGATGGAAGATTTGACGCCCGATCAAGCGGTACGCCATGTACCGTAACCCAAGCCCATATAGGGAAAATAAGTTAAAAGTATTTACCTGAGCTAAATATAAATTCAATCCCAGCCGTATATCAAATCAGCAAGTACAGATAGCTTTTACTGGGCTCCTAATCTGGAACGAAGGTTTTTAATAACCTATTAGAATTCTAACGGGTCTTTAGTTAAGCTTAAGCTTAGACCGGCTAGTTTCAAGGATACGGTTCGTACGCACGATTAAGCGAAGACCGGATAGAATGTGATTTAGACCCGACAAGTTCAGAGACTTGTTTAATATGGGTCCTTCATCCACATTTTGGATTTTGAGATTAAACCGATAAGGTTTGACCC
The DNA here is from genome assembly GCA_030545235.1 of Helianthus tuberosus. NCBI lineage: Eukaryota > Viridiplantae > Streptophyta > Magnoliopsida > Asterales > Asteraceae > Helianthus > Helianthus tuberosus. The sequence continues at coordinate 165,207,171 of CM060412.1, read as the reverse complement.
GTTTCGGCTAATTTATGTAAACTTGTTACATAAGCCGAACCGAACGCGTAATATGCGTAACGGGTATCCGTAAGAGCCATATACATGTTTCCTAAGTTAATATGCTTCAAATAGGTTGTGACATCAATAGGATGTCTTTCGTTATGCCCCGAACTAGTTTAAACACAAACTATGCCCCGTAGGGTTAGTTTGGTCATTTTAAAGTTTGTAAAAGAGTTTAATTGTTTAACTGAGTTACAGGTCTGATGTAAATATCAAACATACTCAATTTGATAAGTTATATCAGTAGGCTAAAGCATATATGTGAAATTTATCATATTTAACCAAACTATGCCCCGTAGGGGTATCTTGGTAATTTCACATAAGCCGAAAAGCTCAAAAACGAAGTCTGAGTTTATCAACCTTTGCTTACTGTTAAATATCATAATTTGCCTCATATATCAGTAGGTATCAACCCGGGTATGTCCAATATGATTCTAAGACATACTATGCGTTAAAAACACTAATTATGGCGATTAAAGGCCATTACCGGGTTCGATACTTAATTCTGATATTTTTATATTTCCAGAGGGCTTAAAATAATTTATTTATCATAACTAATCAGTATCAAAAGGTTTGGAATCGTTTAGATGTGTAAAACTCATTTTACGGCCCGTAAGGGCAAAACCGACAATTATCGGATTAAGCCTACGACTACTAGTTATGCTCGACCTAAAATTAATTAAAAGTATTTAAAAATCCCAAAATAATATATATCATCAGGGGGTAAAAGATTTGATATCAAAAAGTATGTTTAACTAGGCTTTACGCTAATTACGCCATGTTGTTAACATAAAGCCTTAATTTAGCGACAATGAGCATAACTCTTAATCTACAAGTCAAACTGATGTCAAACTTTGCAAACAAGTCTTTATATCAGTAACTAAGGTTTCTACACTTTTACATTTTCATAAATCATGATTTAAGGTAATAAGGGCATAACGGTCCACGTATGAGCATTTAACGGAAACTTGCATATTAATTGGATAACTAGTGAACCAAGGTGTATGATCACAGAGGGTTGTTCTAACATGTATCCTAATCCAATTTAAGCTCTGAGGCATTTCTAAAATATGCCCAAACGGGTCAGAACTGAAAGTCAACCGAAAAGTCAAACTATGTGACTTTCGGTTCCGAACCGGGTCTAAACAGGAAATAGTCGGGTTGAACATGTCGGGACATGTTCTTACACTTATTTCTAAGTTATAACAATGTTCAAACAGGTTACAAATGTTCTAGATAGCTAATTATGCATAAATGACATTTTAAGCAATATGTTGACTTTTTAAGTAAATGTTTGACCCGACATTTGACCTGCTTAGGATGGTGATCAGGGGAAACCCTTTTGGGGTTTTATTACCCACATAAATACCATTCTAAAACTACTTTTAATTCGAGATAAGGCTGAGTCATTAGTGACTAATCTCGAAGTCAAACCGTAATTACGACGGTTTGACTTTTAGCTAATTAAACAAGCTAAACACAACTAAACAAGAACTAGTAGACTTACCATAGTCCAATGCACGAATTTAGATCAGATGGGAGAGTTCCTTAGCTCCAGGAATGCTCCAATGATCAAATGCAAGTGTGGAGAATGTTATGATCTTGGAAGTCCTTTTATACTTGTTCATACACCACAACAAGTTGACAACAAGGTCTATGATCCATCCACAACTGATTGACACTTGTTGCTACTGCTTAGGAATGTCTAGGGGTCTTTTATAACTGAATAAAACCGGTGCAAACGGTCACAATCGCGTACAACAGCCAACAGCCCGTTTTCTGGTCGCTGGCACTGGCTAGCGCACCGTTACGCTACACTGGTAGCGGTGCGCTAGCCCACAACAATGGGCCGGTTGACCTTGGGTGGTAGCGCACCGTTACGCTACACATGTAGCGGTGCGCTAGCCTTGTTCTGGGGCAATTTTGTTGTTGTTTGTCGAAGTCTTGAAAGGGTAACCAACTTGTACGACCTTTAGACATCAATTATAAACTTAGGACCCTCACAAAGTGTATGATCCTGTATAATACCCTACCATTTGAACTTGTTCCATTTGAATGCATTTACAAGACCCGAAAACATCGGTTTACCATTCAATTTCTTCGTGAGATCATAACATGCCTTTGCAAGCCCATTATTGACAATAATTCTCTGCAATGAGGGCATAAAGATGTGTGTAATATTTAATCGGGTCTTGGGATTTATAATTGAGGTCGTTCAGAGGTAACAGTTTAACATGACGCCACTTTAAATCCTGCCGAATCATCTTTATTAAATCCGGGTTTACGACGCGTTTTGTCTGACATGACACGTGTCGTTTTATTATTGAACCCGAAATTTTCGAGGTGTTACATCCTCACCCCCTTAAAATAAATCTCGACCCGAGATTTACTGAAACAAGTAAGGGTACTTTTCTTTCATCGTGGATTCAACCTCCCACGTGAAATCGGGACCTCTACGGCATCCCATTTGACCTTAACAAAAGGTATATGCTTTCTCCGAAGCTTCCTTACCTGTCGATCTTCAATCGACACAGGTTTTTCCACAAATTTTAAGCTCTCATCTATATGCACATCTGTATGCGGTATAACCAGTGATTCATCAGCGAAACACTTCTTCAGATTGCAGATGTGGAACACATTATGAATTCCACTGAGCTCTTCGGTAAGTTTAACTTATAGGCAACTGACCCGACCCGTTCGATAACCTCGAAAGGTTCTATGTATCTCGGGCTTAACTTGCCTTTCTTACCCAACCGCATCTCTTCTTTCCAGGTTGACACTTTCGGTAGGACTTTGTCACTTACTTCGAAGTGAAAATCCTTACGCTTTGGATCAGCGTATCTCTTCTGCCTATTCCGGGCAGTTTTGAGATGGTCACGAATCTGGACAATCTTGTCCGTCGTTTCGAACACTATCTCTGGTCCTGATAATGGGACATCTCCAACTTCTGCCCAATAAATGGGTGATCTACACTTTCTACCGTATAATGCCTCGAAAGGCGCAACCTTGATGCTGGTATGGTAGTTATTGTTGTAGGAGAATTCGATTAATGGTAGGTTCTTATTCCAACTACCACCCAAATCGATCGCACATGCACGTAGCATGTCTTCCAACGTTTGAATAGTACGCTCACTCTGACCGTCTGTCTGAAAATGGTAAATCGTACTGAAGTTCAAACGTGTGCCTAAAGATTGTTGGAAACTCTTCCAAAGATGTGACGTGTACCTAGTATCTCTATCAGAGATAATAGCTACAGGTATGCCATGTAAGGCTACAATCTTATCTACGTATAACTGGGCTAGCATATCGGAGCTATAAGTCTCCTTGATGAGTAGGAAATGTGCTGACTTAGTCAGTCTGTCAACTATAACTTATATCGTATCATTTCCTTTCCTTGTCTTGGGTAACTTGGCAATAAAATCCATAGTTACCATTTCCCACTTCCACGTAGGAAGTTCAGGCTGTCGTAGCAAGCCTGGCGACTTTTGATGCTCGGCTTTGACTTGCGCACATGTCAAGCATTTAGCTACATAGGTGGCTACAGACTTTTCAAGCCTATCCACCAAAATTTTCCCTTAGATTCTGGGTAGCTAATGGCAAATTCTTAATCGTTGCCTAATTAGGGTTGCGGTATGTATGCATAAGCAATATGCACCGTCTTTCTTATTTAATAACATAAAACCCCCAGAATATTGAGTCAGGCTATATGTGCCTATATCTTAAAACTTACTAAATCAGGGTTTCGATTTTTCCATATTCGATATGGAGTTTTCATAATACTCCAGCCCACAGCGGGATACAATCTTAATTCTACCTGCCTTCCCGGAGGCAAACAGGGAAAACTTATGAGAAGATAATCAAGATTGCAAGGAGGCTACAGAGATTTTCCATATCTCAGGCTCCAGTTCATCCACCATTACTCGTGTCCTATAAGTGACACCTTCATGTTATAAGTCCACGAATTCCTTAGTCGGGAACATTTACTTAAAAAAAAAATTTCCATTTTTTTGATATCTTCTTTGAATACTACTAGTCGACTTTTAGTACAATATGATCATTGGGATATCTTAGGGGTTCCATGTATTAAAACTCCATGCTGATCAGACATGGGAATAATCTATGGGACACACTAGGATACGCCAATCCTCATATGACACTTTTATCAAACATAGTTTGGCATTCGCAGGCGATAGAAAAACAATGAGAAAATAATTAAAATAACATATGTTGTCGTACTCTATTCAAAGAAAGAGTACTGTTAGATTTTTCGGAAGGATTCCTTGTCGATACTAGAAGAATCGGTTACTACGGTTTCCTTGGTAGCTATACCTTGTGGATGATAAAATTTTTTTTTGCTAAGTTTATGGTTCATGAAGATTTATTATTGCCTGTATTAAAAACAGGACACTTAGCAGAAGTTATCAGTGATAAATGATAAGGAAGTCTATTGTACAAGTGCTTAAATTTAATTAATAATGGAAGTTTCACAATACTAGGCACTAGCTCAGTTGGCTAGGCGCGCGAAAGGGTGCGGCCGGCCTAGACCCAGGTTCGATTCCGGGGACGGCCAGTTTCACCATTTTTTTTTTGTGTTTAATATTAATTAATCGCACTGATACGTGTAATTATGAGAGTTGTCTCATAAGTAGTCTTGATAATTAATTGCTTCTTATCACCCACGATATGGGCTTGATTTTTCGAGGCAACCAATCTATTTTTATCACTATATTTAGTCCTTATGTTTTAACGGAACTAGGACATCGGAAAAATCTCCTAATGGATATTAAAACATCCATCTTATACTGCTGAAGCAGTCTCTGAGGTATACAGGTTTATTCACCGAACTTTCGTTGCTTTTTATTAAGCCTGTATTTGCTCTCCTTCTCCGATTTCTAGGAGTTATCCTCTTTCTTTGGTTCACCCTTCATATTTGAAGTGTGAACATAGCTCTCCTCATGAGTAATTTAAACATGGTTTCGAATGAGTTTTAGAGCGAGAAGTATTTGTCCCCTTGGATTGTCTCATGACCTTTTCCCATGATCTCTCCAACTGCTGCGTCAATCACAGCTTGGAGATTAACTCCATAAATATTGAGGTTTATGTTTGTAGTTTTATTAACTTTCGTCGTCCTATTAGCATTGCGACTTTCGTCTACCTCCTCCGAGTTTTCGATACTCGAAACTTGGTACTAATCACCAAGATTTAATAATTATTAGTCATCATCCTGATGACCTGACTTAGATTAGCCACGGCATTCATAATCCGTATGGGCTATTCCGATGTGAACATTCATAGCGAATGTTATTTTGAACGTAATTCCATTATATTTAGCCTAGGTCACAGCTGGACCATCAATGGCATTTACTGCTTGGAGTGAGTCCAATACTTGCTTGACAGGGGACCATAATGTCACAACTGTCTTTGCCACAAGTACGTTTATAAATAGCTCAAAGGCTATCCTTTCATGACTTCGGTTATATATTTTTATACATATATGGTATAGAAGCCTGTCGCGAGGGACGTAGAAGAATATGGCATAAAGCACAGTCATGAAGGACATAAATGATTATACGGCACGAAGACCTTGTCACAAAGGACATTTAGATATGGCACAAACGGCCTTGTTTTAAGGACATTCATCAAATCTGGTACAAAGGCATGTCACCAGGAATGTTAACATTTAATATGTTAACTTGTCACGAATGACCAATTATAGCACATAGGCTTGTCATGAATGACTTTAAAACATAACTTGATGGTCTATCACCAAGGACCTTAATTTATAAGCAGCAATCTTATTAGATTAGGGCTTCAAGGTTTGAACGTGGTTCTTCACCTTTGGACAGGGAGTCATAGACTACAACTGTCATCGTCTTGAAAGACGATTCTTTTGGCAGAAAAATAAGCCAATCAACATCACTAATGGATGTTTATATATATAACCATCGTATCTAATGATATTAGTCATGATTACATCGATCCTATTGACTATTAGGTTTGGGTATAATCACACCATTTTGAACAGGGAATCATAAAGATCACTACTATCTTTGTCTTACTGACTCTAGAATAAAGTATAGCCCGTAGGCATTTCATCACGAGGGATGTTAATATTATGATCAGCATACTGAGGATACTAGTCAGGATCGCACTGATAGTATAGACTATGGGAATTGAGTATAGCTCACCCCCTTGGCAAAGAATCACAAAAGATTACAATTGTCTTGTCTCAGTTGGACGATCTAATATAGCCCTTAGGCAAAACATCATTACGGATGTTTAAAATTTTTAATCATCGTATTGATGATTTTTGTCATGATCGTATTGATCATATGAACTATTAGGCTTGAGCATAGCTCACCACCTTGGACAGGGAATCATAACGATAACAACGTCAATGTCTCAAATGGACAATATATTATAGCCCGTAGGCAAGACATCACTTAAGGATGTTTAAATAATATTATCATCGTATTAAATGGTATTAGTCATGATCGCATTGATCATATAGACTATTATGTTTGGACATAGTCCAATATTTTAGACAGGAGGTCAAAGACCACCACTGTCGTTGTCTTATCGGACAACAAGTTTACTCCGTAGGTGCTTCATTACTAACGGATGTTTATAATATGATCATCTTATAGGATGATATAAGCCATGATTCCTGGATCACTAGGCTAGATTTGAGAATTGGAAGAATCCAATATAAGGATGACTGTTGTGATTTTCTCGAATCACATTTGTCAAGAGTGCTAACACATTCCTAGGTGTTAACAAGGATCTGAATCCCTTGAGTAGGCTTCACCATCTTGGCCGCGTAGGCTAGGTTTCACCTTTAAGATTCCCTTCAATTGCATACTGACAGAGAAGGAAGGATATTTATTTTATCCAGGATTTTTATCATAAATCCTAATTCATAAGTTAGTAATAGCACCAATGGCCTTGTCGCGTAGACAAGTTAAATTTATAAGCCATGATTTCAGAGAATCGTGGCCTTAAGGTTTGAATCAAAGTTCATTACCTTTTCTTGACAGGGAGCTGTAGGCTACCACTGTTTTTAGTCTCAGAGGACATTAACTATAACCCGTAGGCACTTCCCTTATAAGAGATGTTTATTACTGGATTACCCCCTTAGGGAAATTCATTAACCATGGTAAACAGAGACCATATATGGTTAATTTATTAATCATATTTATTTAGGATTTCGATTATAATTTATCCTAATTATAAAACATTAACAGTTTTATTAGTGGCACCCAATGGCCTAGTCACATGGACATTTATAAATTATAAGCTTATGATTTCAGAAAATCAAAGCAATAATAACAGTTTTATTTTATAGCACAAAAGGCCTAGTCACAAGGACAAATTTTTTTAAATTATAAGCCATGATTTCAGAGAATCAAGGTCTTTAAGTATATTAGCACAACTGGCTTAGTCACAAGGACATATATAATTTTATAAGCTATGATTTCAGAGAATCAAAGCATGAAGGTATTTTGGCACAATCGGCCTAGTCACGTAGACAATTATAAATTTTATGCTAGGATTTCAGAGAATCAAAGCATTTGAGGTTTGAACCTAGTTCATGACCTTTATCTGACAGGGAGTCATAACTACCACTGTATTTTGGCTCATGTAGAAATGAGCAAGGCCCGTAGGCACTATATTACCACGTATGGTTAAAATATGATCATCTTAATTAATGATGTAAACCCAGGATTCAGAGATCATCAAACTGGGTCAGGAATCTTTTGAAGAATCCTTTATAAAAATGACGTGTGTGATTTTAAATGAATCACATCTGCCAGGAGTGTTAACATGTTTTAAGATGTTAACAGGGAATTGAATCTTTTTAAACAGGTCTTACCATCTTGGCCCGGTCTTATAATTGACCCAAGGCTAGGTTTCACATTTAAGATTCTTAATTAATGATTTGAATCTTTTTAACAGGTCTTACCATCTTGGCCCGGTCTTATAATTGACCCGAGGCTAGGTTTCACACTTAAGATTCTTAATTTATAATTAACGCAGAACAATTTTTAAATTGAGGTGTAAATATGGATCTGAATCTAAATTGCGGAACTGCCATCTTGGCCGGTCTTAATATGACTCGAAGCTAGGTCTTGCCCTTTTAGATTTTGCCATTTTATTATAATGGTAGATCTTGCAAAAAGGAAATATTATTTTTCCATTTATTTAATATTTCTTATTTAGAATGAAAGTTTAAACTTAATCATTCCATTATATAAAAATAAAAGTATAAAGTTGCCCTAAGCGGGACTTAAAAGGAATAATGTTGTCCTCGAAGGGACTGAAAAGGTAAATATGTCCTTATAAGGACTATTGAGGAAACGATCTTCAGCAAAGGAGTTTCTTCTTCATTCAATTCTTGAATGCTTTCTCCTTGGTCGCACGTCTCATCTTGGTCGCTGTACGAAGCTCAGCATTTCAAGGCTCCGGGTGTGGAGAATCCCTAGTTCAGCTTCCTCGCTTGGCGACGTATCCAATAATAATAATAATAAAAATTGGAAGCAAAAATTTCCATATTAGGATTAAGATTATTCCTATGTTAAGTCTAGACTCAGAAGTTTAGAATTGTGCAATTGTGTAACTGAGATTAAACACAAAAGGCTAGTGTTTAATTCACTCAGTGTTGGCTCTGATACCAACCTGTCACACCCCGAATTTCCACGTGTCACCGGTGGGCCCGGTGGGGAGTATCGTGACGTCATGGTTGGCAACATAATAGTCAAACAACACAATATTATTAAGCACAGCGGAAGCAATTGAAAATATAATACAACCGAATTTATTATTGTAATATCAACTATTACAATATTCGGAAGTTTATCCACAGAAGGATCGTACATAAAATGGAACAATAGTTCAACAGACTTTTAGGCATCTTAAGCTTGCGAGACTTCTATTGATGCTAAGGAGACATATCCAGCCAAGTTCGTATAGTACCTGCATTTAGCCTTTTGGAAAATACGTCAGTTTACACTGGTAAATACATTCAACTGACTCATTTTGGAAAAAGAGTTTGTAAATTGTTTTGAATGCACGTGGCACAAAATATCTTGACACATTGATTAAAATGCACAGAGGCAAAATTAATCTTTTTAACTTGGGAGAATTATTTAATATTATAATCTTGTGAACGATTTACATGTCACTTATGCGTTCAGTAGCCCGGACGTATCCGGGTTAAGGATCAATTGGACACACCACAATTCTAGAGTTATACACCGACAGGTGTACGCCTACACCCCGTGCTCAGGTCGTGGCCATCTCGTAAGATAATGCCGAGGATATCCGGGACATGGTCATTAACCCCCCAAAGGCGGTAAAGTAAACAATACTGTTTAAACGAGCCGATCAAATTATTCAATTAACCACCTAAGCGATGGAAGATTTGACGCCCGATCAAGCGGTACGCCATGTACCGTAACCCAAGCCCATATAGGGAAAATAAGTTAAAAGTATTTACCTGAGCTAAATATAAATTCAATCCCAGCCGTATATCAAATCAGCAAGTACAGATAGCTTTTACTGGGCTCCTAATCTGGAACGAAGGTTTTTAATAACCTATTAGAATTCTAACGGGTCTTTAGTTAAGCTTAAGCTTAGACCGGCTAGTTTCAAGGATACGGTTCGTACGCACGATTAAGCGAAGACCGGATAGAATGTGATTTAGACCCGACAAGTTCAGAGACTTGTTTAATATGGGTCCTTCATCCACATTTTGGATTTTGAGATTAAACCGATAAGGTTTGACCCGTTTCGGCTAATTTATGTAAACTTGTTACATAAGCCGAACCGAACGCGTAATATGCGTAACGGGTATCCGTAAGAGCCATATACATGTTTCCTAAGTTAATATGCTTCAAATAGGTTGTGACATCAATAGGATGTCTTTCGTTATGCCCCGAACTAGTTTAAACACAAACTATGCCCCGTAGGGTTAGTTTGGTCATTTTAAAGTTTGTAAAAGAGTTTAATTGTTTAACTGAGTTACAGGTCTGATGTAAATATCAAACATACTCAATTTGATAAGTTATATCAGTAGGCTAAAACATATATGTGAAATTTATCATATTTAACCAAACTATGCCCCGTAGGGGTATCTTGGTAATTTCACATAAGCCGAAAAGCTCAAAAACGAAGTCTGAGTTTATCAACCTTTGCTTACTGTTAAATATCATAATTTGCCTCATATATCAGTAGGTATCAACCCGGGTATGTCCAATATGATTCTAAGACATACTATGCGTTAAAAACGCTAATTATGGCGATTAAAGGCCATTACCGGGTTCGATACTTAATTCTGATATTTTTATATTTCCAGAGGGCTTAAAATAATTTATTTATCATAACTAATCAGTAGCAAAAGGTTTGGAATCGTTTAGATGTGTAAAACTCATTTTACGGCCCGTAAGGGCAAAACCGACAATTATCGGATTAAGCCTACGACTACTAGTTATGCTCGACCTAAAATTAATTAAAAGTCTTTAAAAATCCCAAAATAATATATATCATCAGGGGGTAAAAGATTTGATATCAAAAAGTATGTTTAACTAGGCTTTACGCTAATTACGCCATGTTGTTAACATAAAGCCTTAATTTAGCGACAATGAGCATAACTCTTAATCTACAAGTCAAACTGATGTCAAACTTTGCAAAAAAGTCTTTATATCAGTAACTAAGGTTTCTACACTTTTACATTTTCATAAATCATGATTTAAGGTAATAAGGGCATAACGGTCCACGTATGAGCATTTAACGGAAACTTGCATATTAATTGGATAACTAGTGAACCAAGGTGTATGATCACAGAGGGTTGTTCTAACATGTATCCTAATCCAATTTAAGCTCTGAGGCATTTCTAAAATATGCCCAAACGGGTCAGAACTGAAAGTCAACCGAAAAGTCAAACTATGTGACTTTCGGTTCCGAACCGGGTCTAAACAGGAAATAGTCGGGTTGAACATGTCGGGACATGTTCTTACACTTATTTCTAAGTTATAACAATGTTCAAACAGGTTACAAATGTTCTAGATAGCTAATTATGCATAAATGACATTTTAAGCAATATGTTGACTTTTTAAGTAAATGTTTGACCCGACATTTGACCTGCTTAGGATGGTGATCAGGGGAAACCCTTTTGGGGTTTTATTACCCACATAAATACCATTCTAAAACTACTTTTAATTCGAGATAAGGCTGAGTCATTAGTGACTAATCTCGAAGTCAAACCGTAATTACGACGGTTTGACTTTTAGCTAATTAAACAAGCTAAACACAACTAAACAAGAACTAGTAGACTTACCATAGTCCAATGCACGAATTTAGATCAGATGGGAGAGTTCCTTAGCTCCAGGAATGCTCCAATGATCAAATGCAAGTGTGGAGAATGTTATGATCTTGGAAGTCCTTTTATACTTGTTCATACACCACAACAAGTTGACAACAAGGTCTATGATCCATCCACAACTGATTGACACTTGTTGCTACTGCTTAGGAATGTCTAGGGGTCTTTTATAACTGAATAAAACCGGTGCAAACGGTCACAATCGCGTACAACAGCCAACAGCCCGTTTTCTGGTCGCTGGCACTGGCTAGCGCACCGTTACGCTACACTGGTAGCGGTGCGCTAGCCCACAACAATGGGCCGGTTGACCTTGGGTGGTAGCGCACCGTTACGCTACACATGTAGCGGTGCGCTAGCCTTGTTCTGGGGCAATTTTGTTGTTGTTTGTCGAAGTCTTGAAAGGGTAACCAACTTGTACGACCTTTAGACATCAATTATAAACTTAGGACCCTCACAAAGTGTATGATCCTGTATAATACCCTACCATTTGAACTTGTTCCATTTGAATGCATTTACAAGACCCGAAAACATCGGTTTACCATTCAATTTCTTCGTGAGATCATAACATGCCTTTGCAAGCCCATTATTGACAATAATTCTCTGCAATGAGGGCATAAAGATGTGTGTAATATTTAATCGGGTCTTGGGATTTATAATTGAGGTCGTTCAGAGGTAACAGTTTAACATGACGCCACTTTAAATCCTGCCGAATCATCTTTATTAAATCCGGGTTTACGACGCGTTTTGTCTGACATGACACGTGTCGTTTTATTATTGAACCCGAAATTTTCGAGGTGTTACAGCGCCAGCAGGGCAAACCTTACAGGCCGAAATCTGCGGCCGAAAACTCTAAATTTGTCCCAGAGATTGCCAACGCCGATGTCACCACCACAAAATTCCCATTAAACATTGGGAAATACAACGGCTCGACCGACCCTGATGATCACAACAACATCTTCGTCGGCGCCGGGTGCAACGGTAAATGGGACGAACCCACCTGGTGCCATTTTTTCCCACAGACCCTAACAGGTCTGGCCAGGGCATGGTTCGATTCCCTCCCACCAGGGTCACTGGCCTCATTCGAGGACTTACAACAAAAGTTCCTCGCACACTTTAGCCAGCAACGACGCAATGAACGTGATTCAATGGACGTCATGAACATCTGGCGTAGAGACAACGAATCGCTTGATGCATTTGTTGTCCGTTACAATAAAGAGATCCTAGAGATAGGCGACGTTGACAACCAGATGGCACGTAACCATTTCATTGTTGCAGTCAAAGACGAACAAATGGTTATGAATATTTCCGGCGGCAACGGCTTGCCTAAGAAGTGGGAAGATGTCATGGCTAAGGTCAAAACATACGCCCAAACTCAGCGGTCCCTCAGACCGCACATGGCAAAGGCACAACCCCTAGTGGAAGGCCAGTCTTCCCGCCAAGAGCCCAAGCGCAGCAATAAGCGCAACAGGGACACGTGGAATCGCGGAAGCGATCCCAAGCCATACGCACCCCGGAACAACCAGCCCGACGCAAGGGCTACAATCAACGCCCAACGAGAAAACCGGGCGTCAAAGAAAGAGTCTCGGGACCGCAACTGGACCGAGATCAACCAGTCGCCAAGCGACGTTCTCCTCACGGATGCACAATTCCTGAGACCGGCCCAACCAATGAAGTCCAAAAAGAATCAAGATCCCGCACTCTGGTGCGAGTATCACAAGGACTCGGGCCACACCACGAACAACTGCATCAGTCTCCGACTGGAGATTGAGCGAGCCCTAAAGGAGGGGAAACTACAACACCTTTTGACAGGCGCACAAAAAGCTACCAAACGCATCACTCCCCACAACGAGGGCACCTCCACGGGTAAAAGGGCCATGTACGTGGCCTCTACCCACATGATCAATGGAGGAAAAGGAAGACCGCGTAAGGCGGCGAGAAGACCGGACAATGACTGGAAAGACGAGCAAGTCATCTTTCCAAAAGTCCGAGGCGGACCGCGCGATAGGCGCGCCGTAGTTATCACTGGGCACCTAGCTCACTACTGCACCGAGCGATTGTTCATCGACCCGGGCAGTACGTCCGATATTATATACGAGCAGTGCTTCAACCAGTTCGATCAAGAAGACAAAGATCGACTGCAGCCAGCGGACTACCCGTTGGCTGGATTTTCAGGGGAAACCGTGTTCCCCCTGGGACAAATTACCTTCCCTGTGCGCCTCACCAACGGAAGGCATACAAGGACGGAGGAGGTGAACTTCATGGTTTTACCTCACACCTCAAAATATGATGTAATTCTCGGGAGGGAGTCCCAAGGCGACTTCAACATGATAACGTCCGTCCCCCACTCCGCCATCGGTTTTCCAACCGAAACGGGGATCGCGATAATATACGCCCAAAGAGAAGTCATGTCTACGGACGAACTGCGTCCGACAAAGGTAGCAAGGCCTACCCCCAACACTCAACCAGAAAAATGGGTCCTTAATGCAAGACACCCAGAACAAACAGTCACGTTGGGCCATGCCTTGACACCTACCATCAGAGCGCGCCTGAAGCAACTCCTCTTCAGAAACCAAGATATTTTCGCGTGGAAACCCGCAGATATGACAGGGGTACCACGCGAAATTGCGCAACACTTCTTGAATACCATGCCAGGTATCAAGCCCGTGATCCAAGGCCAACGCCACCTTGGATCAGCAAAAAACGCGGCGATGGAAGAGCAGGTACAGGAACTGCTCTCCGCAGGCATCCTGCGGGAAGTGAAATACCAGACTTGGCTGTCCAACCCAGTCATGGTAGAAAAACCAAGCGGGGGCTGGCGCATGTGTGTCGATTACAAAGACCTTAATAAGGCCTGCCCCAAGGATTGTTACGCACTTCCAGAGATTGACGAGAAGGTAGACAACCTCGCACCATTTCGATGGAAGTGCTTCCTCGATTGTTACAAAGGCTATCACCAAGTACAGATGGCAATCGACGATGAAGACAAAACGGCATTCCGCACTCCTACCGGGAATTTCTGCTACACCAAAATGCCGTTCGGGCTGCGCAACGCGGGCTCAACCTATCAAAAGTTGATGAACGACACTTTTCGCGGTCAAATCAGCAAGAGTGTCGAAATCTATATGGACGACCTGGTCGTCATGAGCATGGAGGAAAACACCATGCTCGACGATATCGAAAGAACATTCCAAACTCTGCGAAGCGTTAACATGAAGCTCAACCTAGGGAAATGCTCGTTTGGAATGGAAGAAGGCAAATTCCTTGGATTCATCGTAACCAAAGATGGATTCAAGGTGAACCCGGAAAAAGTTCAGGCGATCGAGCGCATGCCATCACCTTCTACGATGAAGGAAATGCAACGACTAGCCGGTAGGCTAGCCGCACTCAATAGATTCTTAGCCAACCATGCAGCTAAGTCTTACCCTTTCATCAAGACCCTGCGGAGCTGCCTAAAAAAGGAACAATTCCAATGGACCGCAGAGGCCGAAAAAGCTTTCCGGGAAATGAAAGAGTGTTTGATCCAACTCCCAACTTTAACCGCACCACGAAAAGATGAGCCACTTATCTTATACCTGTCTGCCGCGGACAACGCGGTAGGCGCGGTACTTATAGTGGAGCGGGATGGAGTCCAAACACCCATCTACTACATCAGCAAAATGCTCAACGACCCAGAGACAAGGTACTCCATCATGGAAAAATTGGTACTAGCACTAGTGCACGCATCGAGACGTTTACGACGTTACTTTGCAAACCACGTCATCACAGTGTTAACCAATTATAGGATCGGCCCGATCCTATCAAAACCCGACATCTCGGGGAGGTTAGCAAAATGGGCAATCGAGCTGGGCGCGCTTTCACTGAACTATAAGCCGCGCCCCGCAATCAAAGGCCAGGTCTTGGCTGACTTCGTCGCTGAAATACCAGCAAACCGCATCCAAGAATGCGAAGAAGAACAAAACCCTGTATCACAACCATCATCCACAGAAACCTGGGCACTATTTACAGATGGTGCATCCAACGAAGATGGTTCTGGTGCAGGTTTGCGACTTGTCAGTCCCGATGGCCAAGAGCTAACCTACGCAATACGCCTCGATTTCGAAAGTACAAATAACGAAGCGGAGTATGAGGCTCTACTGGCAGGGTTGCGTTTAGCAATTAAACTCGACGTCAAACATTTGGAAGCCCACGTCGATTCACTACTAGTTGCAGGGCAGATACGCGGTGACTATGCCGCAAAGGGGGATACCATGATCCTCTATCTCGAACAAGCCCTACAACTGAAGTCAAAGTTTACCTCCTTCAATATTCGCCACATCAACAGGAGTGAAAATAAACCAGCGGACGCACTATCAAAACTTGCGTCCACCAGCTTCCAACACCTGGCAAAAGAGGTACGCATCGAAGTCCTGCAAAATCCTTCGGTACCCCTGCGCCAAGTCAATGTCATCCAATACGGTACAACATCCTGGATGACACCGCTCATTGCATACTTACAATCAGGGGTTACTCCCGAAAGCAAAGCAGAGGCACGCAAGTTGCAATACAAAGCGTGTCATTACCAAATGGTAGACGGTATCTTATACCGTAAATCATACCTGGGGCCACTCCTACGGTGCGTCAACCCCCAAGATGCCACATACCTTATCAAAGAAATTCACGAAGGGATATGTGGCATACACGCGGGACCACGCATGGTGGTGGCCAAAATCATGAACGCCGGATACTATTGGCCGGGCATGCACCTGGACGCAGTCAAAGTTTTGCGCAAGTGTTTCAATTGTCAGCGACATGCTCCCAAGACCTTGCGTCCCAAGAACAACCTGATCCCCGTCACCACCGCATGGCCATTCCAAAAATGGGCAATTGATGTGGTGGGACCATTTCCAGACGCACCAGGAGCAGTGAAATTTATCATAGTGGCTGTTGATTACTTTACAAAATGGGTAGAAGCAAAGCCACTTGCATCAACCACCGCTATGATAATAAGGAAATTCGTGTGGGAACATATCATCTGCCGTTTCGGTCTACCAATGTGCATCGTCATCGACAACGGTACCAACTTTGCTGCCGACGACTTTCAAAAATGGCTAAAAGAACTAAACATTGAACACATATTCTCCTCAGTGGCGCATCCGCAAGGGAACGGCCAAGTCGAGAGTATCAATAAAAGCTTAGTCGAAGGCATCAAAGCACGGTTGGGAACAGCCAGACGCGGCTGGGTTGATGAACTCCCAAGTATTTTATGGGCTCACAGGACAAGCCCAAAAACAAGCAACGGCGAGACCCCCTTCAGCCTAGTCTACGGTACTGAAGCGGTAATCCCCGCGGAAGTAGGCCTCCCCTCACCTAGAATGTTGGCCATCAACAAGATGGACAACAATGAGGAACGCAGGGTTGACTTAGACCTCTTGGAAGAAAGGCGCGAAAACGCTGCCATCAACGAGGCCAAGTACAAAACCAAGTTGGAAAAGTACTACAATGCACGCGTTCGCATTTGTACTTTCAACCCTGGAGACTACGTCCTTCGTGACAACGAAGCATCCAACGCAGAACGCCCAGGAAAACTTGCCCCCAAGTGGGAAGGACCGTACCTCATCCAAGAGGTCCTGGGCAAAGGCGCGTATAAACTACAAACATTAGAAGGCGAAACTATCGCATGCACATGGAACGCACAGCAACTTCGACGCTGTTATATGTAAGCCATGTTTTCTACATGTAACCTATTGGGCCGCAGGCCATTTGCAAATAAATAAATAGACAATTCAATGCAATATTGTTTATTTATTTCTATTACAAATGCGTGTTCCACTCTGAGGTATACACAAAAACAGATTAGCAAAATCTTCATTCGTGATACCCACACAGAATGGTAACCACACGCAACTATTATAATAGGCCAGCAATGGCAATAGTGTTTATCTCACCAAGAGACAAATCTTCATACTTGCATATCACCTAGATGTGCAAAAGGCAATTACAGATTTAGTATTACTCACAGTAAACGCGTACAAATTCAAACATGCAAGTACTAAAAACACTGGTAAAAATTGAAACAACAATTCTTTATATTCAAAAAATTCCTGCACCTGCGCGGTGCACAAGGAATTTACATAAAGTTTGTAACGGTTACATAAGGAAACAAAAGAGGCACGCAGGCCAATCTAATCTTCCTTTGTGCCACTGGGGCCCGCACCATCCGTGCCCTCAACATCTGGTTTTTCCTCATCTTCGTCTTCAGCAGCATATAAGACTCGCAAACGATCCACATAATCCTCCGCTTCTAGACACTTTTCAAGTTCTTCAAGATCTGTGAGGGTTGTATCATTAAACTCCTTAATCGCAGCAGCAAGAAGCGCTTCAGTATCCACGCCATGAAACCCAGACCGCTCATCAGTAAGCCCGCCACGCGCTGCAACGTTCAAATGACTAATACAACGGTTGTAGCCAGCTTTGAAACCAGCATCCCGGGCACGCTCCCTGATCTCGTTAATACCTGCTACGGTCTCGGGTGCGTCAAGAATGGCAGTAACAATCTGCGAAACATGAATACAATGGTTATCAAAGGCAAACTTACAACAAAAATAACAAGGCAATGGATACTTACATGCCCGATCCCGCGCATGCGCATCCATTGATGATCAGCCTTGAGCAACTCAAGGGAAGCAGCGTGGCTATCCCTAGCCTCTTCAGCCTCTCTTGCCCGCACTTCAGCTTCAGCAGCACGGGCAGATATTTCCTCAATAGTGATCCCCCGGGTCCGCACTTCAGCCTTTTAACAAGAAATCAGAAGTTTACAAAAAAGAATCAACAAACTTGTGAGGCACAATTTCAAAGTTAGGAAAAACTTATACCTGAAGATCCAGAATAGTTTTGCTTAACTTGGTGCGGTCAACATTTGCCCCTTCAAGAGCTTTTGCAGCACGAGCCTCCGCCTCCTTGGCCTCTTCCAGAGCCTTGGCAAGACGAACCTCTGCTTCCTTGGCCCCTTGGGCAGCCGCAACAGGCTCAGCTTTCTCTTTAGCCAACGCAGAAATTGCTGCCTTGGCATTGATAAGCTCCTGACGAACATGAAAGAGAGTTTCATTCTGTTTACCCCAAGATTCTTTCCAAGTCTTGCGTTCATCAGATAGCGTCTTGCGCTCATCAGAAAGGGTTTCTTTCCAACGCTTACGCTCATCAGACAGCAATTTTGCAAGAGTACGAACCTGTTTAAGCTCAGCAGTTGCAGCCCATTCTTCAGTCTGCTTATGCTTCTCAAACGCAGCTCTGTCCCTCTCAAGCTGCTCTCTATCCCTCTCAAGCTGCTCTGCACCCTCACGTGCAGACTTCACCAACTCCTCGGCCTCGGCCCGTAAACGCGCATTCTCCTCCCCCTTGCGCCCCAGCACTTTGCACTTTTCCATAACGGCATGTGCCATTATGGAGCTCCCCACAAGCATGGAGGAGAGTTGGTTCATCTGGACCTCAGTCGGTAAAGACCGGGCCTGGTTTACCTCAAAAGGAGTGCCCAAACCACTCAATACCTCCCTACACGCAGAGGGATCAGCGGAAATGTCATCTCCTTGCATCACGGACCACGGAGGGCGGTGGTAAGACATAGCCCGGTCTTCTGTGTAAGAGCGATAATAATACTCCAATTCAGACTCATCAGGCTGAATTGGAGTCTCTACAAAACCCGCACCACCAGCGAAACCGGAAGCCTTCTCGGCAACAGGAGACTTTGGCTTTCCGGTGTAACCAAACTTCAAATCCATATCAGCAGTATCCTCTGGGGTGATAACATTATCACTCGAATCAACCGTGTCATGGATTTGAGCCGCGGGACCCTTTCCAGTGTCCACCCCCCGTACAGAGGCTTCAGGAGTAACAGCCTTATGAACCCCTGTACCCGCAGCAGTGTCGTGCGGGGGAGGGGGCGGAGGAGCATCAAAGTCAAAGAAACCTTCATCTTGCGGCTCTGAAATCAACACAGAAATACTTTAAAGAACAAGTATAAGCACGAAATATTTGTTAGTCTTACGTTACATACCAGACACAACCGCAGGCTTCTTTGGTATGACAAAAGGCTTGCGCCTGGTCTGAATCTTCGGCTTCTTTCCCCTACCAGCATCACCAACATCCTCCGCTTTTCTCTTCTTTTCATCACCCGGTTTCGAACCCGCAGTGGTTCCACCGATGGCCGCACCAACACCTGGAACACCCAAGCCCTCTAGGGTGTCAGATACTACCACGTAATCGGTATATCGGCGGAAATGAGAACGAGAGATACCTGCTGCTTGCTTCACCAAGGGCGGAACAACAGATGCATCAGGTTTCTTCACACCGCGACCCCGTCCAGGTTTATCCACATGCTTTTTCTCCGCATGTTTTTTGGGGGCACCCTTCGACTCAAATTTACCAAGGTTCCCAAGTGTACCTGCGTATAGAATATCAGCAACAAACCTTGTAAAGCAATAAAGGTTATGAGTAATACCTTTGCCCTGTGGCAGGGGTGCAGTCATCGCATCGCGTGAAGCAACGCGGAAGAGAGGGACAATCGTCAAATTAAAACCTTTACCATCCGCAGTCGGAATAAGATCAACTTTGCCGGTAAAAGTTGGATCAAATATCTTCCACACTTCCACAATTTCTGATAACACATGTCCAAATTAATAACAAACACGGGAATAAAGCAACCGCAAAAGAGTGGTAACACTTACCACCAGTTTTCTCCCGCACCACAGGCGTAAAATTCCTCTTAGGCCGGGTCAGCATCATCCGCAGCACCCACAACTCATTGTTGGTCAGCTGCCTATGCTCAATAGGTTTCAGCTTTGAGAACCACTCCGCAGTCTCTGCGGTAGGCATAGCAATATCCTCCGCAGGGATAGGCTCATTGACGTTCCGCATATTCATATCCGCAACAACTGCGGCAGCTTTAACGTAGAAGAACTTACACTTCCACTTCGTAATACCCTTCGGAGGGGTCATCAACTTGATGCTTCCATACCGTTCTCTAAAAGAAAAGAAACCGGTGTTCACCGTCAACTGGTAAAACCCCCGGAAGTTTTCAACGGTAACCGGCAGACCAAGAGCTCGAAAAGTTGATTCAAAATGTCTAATACGGATCATCCCAAAAGGACTCATCTGGGAGATATGGATCTTGTAATGTTCCAAGACCTGAGCAACAAAAACTGTTAATGGTAAACGAAGGTTACCATCAGTAAAACACTCGGCCCACATGGTGATGTAACCGGCCGGAGCACTGGCACCAGTATCACCAGTTTGGGGATATTCAGCCCCATACTCGTGAGGCATCTCAATCTTGGTCATCAGTTGGTCGAATGAAGCTTTCGACCACTTCAATGGTGGTAGATCACCACCAGGAACACTGCCACCATCATCTTCTTCTTCTCCGGCCACCGGAGAAGATGCTTCAGGGTTTTCACCCTCCACATTATGTGGGTTAGATGGATCAGCCATCAGAAATATGTTGAACAGAAGTTTCGAGTTCAAGAAAAACTCAGAAAACTCAAAAGATTGCCGGAATAAAAGACGGATTGGTCGGAAAAGACGAAGGGAATGCTCTCTCTCTCAACAGAAATTTTTCGAAAATTTTGAACAGTAAGGAGAAACCAAACGGTTCCCCCTTTATATACTCATCGCAATAAATGCGATACAGTAAACCGCCTCAACACGTTCAAAATAGGCGAGTTACAAGGCGACACGTGGTCAGCGACCTTTCCGCTGACGGTTATCACGCGCGCGTGGCCGCCCACGCACCTGACAAAGAAGACTTTTTCAATCCCTTCTACAGTGCAGTTATGACCTCGGTCAGTGTAAACGTCTTTTCAAATCAGCACATGTCAGAACCCTACCAACTTCAACAACCCACACGTGCAATCGTGACGTAGGCAACAGAAAGCGACAACCTTATCCAAACACAAGCGGCATGCGGTTTCTCTGGTTTACCGCACCATAACCCATACCGCATGTCGTTTTTTACATACCCCTCAAAAAAGGCAAAAATATATATCTTTAAATTATATAAAGGGGTATAAGTCATAAACCGCACATATCCACGAGCACACGTGGAATATGCGGAGATGACGCACACCAACCCGCACAGGTGTGCCAGATACTCAGAACCAGCACGGTTCTTTGGACTGCGAAAACCGCTTCTCAGGATGCGGTAAACCGCACACCATGAAAGCTTCTTCAAGCTTCAAAACCCTCGTTTCCGGTTCACTACCACAGAGGGACCGCAAACAGCTTCTCCTTAAGGAACAGGACAAGTATGCTGAGCAACCGCACATCAGCAACCCTGTCCCCTGAACCTTCAAGAGCCACATCCAGGCTACAAGACTTCTAGAAGCGAGTTCTTTGCTGCAAACCGCAACCATTCTTACGTAGTTACTGCAAACCGCAACTATGCGAACGGTAGCTACGGAAGAGCCACAACTAAGCCACCACGCGGAAGAGCAAAGCTATTTCAAGAAAAACTGCTTTCCAACTAAGCGTGAAGGAAAGTGGCTACAAAACGAATGCGGAAGAGTTTCAACCAACTTCCCAAGTATCTAAAACGATCTCTTCCGGCAACGCTACTTACAGGGAAACTACTTTCCACCAAAGCGTGAAGGAAAGTGGCTACAGAACAGCGGTAACAAGTCTGCCTATGACTAGTTACCCACCTATGGACCGCATAGAATAAACAATGGTGGGCACAACCCTGCCTATGATCATGTTTATTTGCCCATAGTCCAGATTCACATTGTTCGACCAAACACGGCCAACAATGACGCAACTACCCCACGATCCTCAAAGAAACATGGCAAACGAGGTTCGGCAACGAGGTAACCGCAAAGAACGAACGGTTACCAGAGAGCTACACCTCTGAGGACGTGCGGTTACTTGAGAGATAAACCGCAGAAGACGCGCGGTTACTAGAAAACTTAGCTGGAGAACACGAACACCCCACAAAACAGGGATCATCGTTACATGTCCAGTTGCTGAACATAGAGCTTGAGCAAAGTACTTACAACTTTGCACCAGCTGACGCAGAGGTTCCAACTATACTGAAGAAGACATCTTCAGTCACGATCTCAAAGGTTGGTTCGAACCCTGCTAATACCTTCAGTCACCGTCTCAAAGGTTGGTCCGAAACACCAACAGGTGGCTGATGACATCAGCAAAAGGTAGACAGAGTCAAGTCCTTGGCTGAGAATTCCGCATCAGACGGAACTTGCTCACCATGCACCCTTCACAAAGGAAGAAACAATCCACTCGAAAGGGCCTACTACTTAAAGAAGATGCCATCTGCATGGCATAATCTTAACCTTCTAGACAACATAGTCCAGTATCCCTCCCACATGCGACTCGCATACGGAAGGAACACTAGACTGGGGGGACTTGAAGGGGTATGGTCCCAAATATCGCGTCAGCACGACCGCGAATGACCATTACCCTCATTAAAAACCCCCAACAACAATTAACTATCCAGTGTCCGCGTAGACACACGCGAACACTGCGGTCCAATCTGTCCATTGATGAGAAGACTTACCTTAAGGACGGAAACTAATGTTACGCATAGCGATGCGGCCTCGCACCGCATCCTATGAACATTTTCGTCACGACAAGGGATCTGGACAACAGTAACAGTCACTCAACAAGCGATGCGGCACAACACCGCATCCCTCGCAAATCATGGATGGAACAACCAATGCGGGAACAACATCTATGACCGCAAGCAGCGATGCGGCTTGGCACCGCATCCTGCCTACAAGGCAAGTGGGTCTGACACCACAATGCAAGTGGCACTGGGAACAGTCGCCTACTAGCCCACGTATGAACAACAGTCTGACACCACAGCCGGACGTGGCATCACCACAGCATCCAACAGGTCTGACACACCTGCAAATAGCTGTGCGATGTCAGACTTACTACTCAACTACCCTCCTTCACTCCTCGGCAATAAATACTCACCCCAAACCAGGTTTGAGGTATCACTTTCTAACTCTCTCAGATACTACTACTATCATATTTTGCTTCCCAAGCAACTTACTGATTCTCACGCCGGAGAGTGGTAACAAGGAGCACCCCCCACCCCATCCTCCTTGTTACGAGTCACGGTTTGTTTCCTTTTGCAGGAAACCCACCACCAGACGATCCAGCCAACGATCCTCGGAAAGAAGGGATTAACCCTCTTGACGAGACCAGTGAGTTAACCCTACCCGGTTAACCATTGTTTCATCAAGCAGGAGTGTGGTCCAAACGACAGTTACGGTTGTCAACAGAGCTTACAAGGTTATTCGAATTTCGGTTACGGTGGCGAGCACAACTTTGTACAGCCGGAGTGTTATCCAAACCACAGTTACGGTTGTCAACCGAGCTTTGAACATCAAGTATATTCGGACCTCGGTGACGATGGTGAGCCGGGGGATGTGTCTGTTGACGAGGAAGGCTGTTACCCGGTTACGTTTTCGTTTGATACAACGCATACCTTTTCGTCACGTAAAGAGTTGGTGCGTTGGGTACAAGACACGGCAAAAGACAACGGTTACCTCATTGTGACTAAGAGGTCGAATAAAAGAGGAGAGAATTACAAGATTTGGTTTCAATGTACTTTTGGTGGGGAGCATAAGAGTATAGCTACACAGAGGAAAACGGGTAGCAAGAAAATAGGCTGCCCGTTCGAGATGATCGGGTTTTCGGAATCATCCGGAAGTGTTTGGAGGATCGAGGTGACGAAGGCGAAGCATAACCACACTCCTATTGAACACTTAGAGGGTCACGCGTATGCGAGAAGGCTTTCTTCGGAGGATAAAAAACTGGTTAAGGAGCTGGCAGAGCAAGACATTCCCAACCAAAGTATCTGGCGAACGCTGACAAAAAACAATCCGGCTAGAAAGCTTATTCCGAAAGATATACACAACGTTGTTCAGAAGATCAACGCCGAAAAAAATGTCGGTAAGTCACGTTAAAAACCGAAGGTCACCGGCGCGACCCAAAATGTCAATATACATCATAATACTACAATTAATGACAATATACATCATAATACTACAATTAATGAAAAAATACGTCATGTTCATGTACGGTAGGCGGCTGATACACATAACACCTCTCACAGGAGTACTTGTGCTTTCAAACCAAAATGATACAATATAACGGAATAAGACATCACACGTAACCGATTTGATCCGGAACGTGCAGTATAGTCCATATATAATAAAAAATAATGTATAACGGAAAAAACGTAAAATTTAGACTATTATCGACGCGTTTGTGAATTAAAAACAATTTTAAAAAAATAAAAAAAGGCCCTAAACGCCCCGCTTTGACCTAAACGCCCCGCTTTGGCCTCAAAGCACCGCGCTATGGCCATAGCGGGGCGCTTCGATCCCTCGTTTAAACCAAAGCGGGGCAGCTTCTCCCCCATTTCAAACCCCACACACAAACACACACACAAGGTGCGATTTACACACACTTGAGCGGATCATCAACGTTTTCAAGCTTTCAACCGCTAAAAGGTACGATCTAACTTCATTTATTGTTTTGGTTCAAGTTATGTGTTTCAGTTTGTTTGATTTTTGTTTGATTTGGGCGTTTGGATCGATCGGGTGGGGCTGTTCTTCATCATGAAGAACCAAAGCGCCGCGCCGAGGCCAAAGCGCGGCGCTTTGGTTCATGTTTATTATTTTTTTTTATATTATTTTTATTTGTTTAATATTATTTGTTTAATATTATTTGTTTAATAATATTTGTTTAATATTATTTGTTTAATATTATTTGTTTAATAATATTTGTTTAATATAATTTGTTTAATATTATTTGTTTAATATTATTTGTTTAATAATATTTGTTTAATAATATTTGTTTATTATTTAAATTTAATATTATTTGTTTATTATTTAAATTGTTTAGTAATATTATTTGTTTATTATTTTATATTTAATATTATCTTTTCAACGTGCAGGGATGGATTCCTCCGATGACGAGATTGAGCATATGGAGGCTGAGGGAGATGTGGGAGAGGAGGGAGAGCCGGCATGTCCGTACCTGCAGTTTCCGCAGGGGTCACGGGCGAGGGGGAGATGCGCTAGGTTGCGCACCATAGAGATTGGGTCGCACGTAGGGATAGACTGGGACCTGCTGGAGACCGTGGGAGAGGTCGCACGGGCGCGTGATATAGTTGGACTGGATACTCCTTGGTCGCGCCTATTTGAGATAGCGATGGAGGACTCGTACCCTGAGCTTACGGTCGAGTTTCTTTCCACGTTTACATACGCGCCGCATCCGGCGGATTACGTGGAGGACCCGGATTTTCCAGTCCACGAGGTTACATTCCGTCTCGCCGGTCAGGAGTTTGAGATGAGCGTGCGGCAGTTTGCTGTCCATACAGGTTTGTACACAGAGGCCGAGCTTGATACTGATTTATATACGCAGGCGGTTAGGATGATGGACAGGCAGACGCTTATCAGTTTCTGGAGGGCCATTTCCAGGGTTCCCTTTGGGAAATCCTGGCAAAAAGCCACCACCATTAGAGACCCCTTGTTCCGATACCTGCACCATGTTATCGCGGCAACTATCGTGCCGCGGGGTGCCAGCAGGGAGAAGGTCAACCTCAGTGACCTTTTCTTTCTATATTGCCTACTGCGACGCCAGCCCTGCGATCTAGCAGCCTGCCTGGCAGATTACTTTGCCACAGCATACCACCGGCAGCTCCGCGGGTACGTGCACACTGGCTCATACATCACCGCCATCGCACGCTCGCTCGGGCTCGTTCCCGAGCATGATCCGGAGCTGTCCGATCTGGTCCCGTCTAACAGGTTGGGCCGCGCGTCAGTTTCTAGCATGCAGATCACCCGTACCTTTGATGTTGGTCTGAGGTTTAGGGGCGGAGACGGGCTGATTTGGCAGCCGGAGGTGGTGCCGGAGGTCTTCCCGGTTGTTATTGAGGTGAGGCCTGGAGTGTTGGCCCCTCCTGATGTTCAGGCGGCCGCTCGGCAGGCTCAGCTACAGGCTCTGGGACTCGATCAGTTCCCGGGCCAGCCTCAGGCTGAGGCTCAGGCTGAGGCTCAGGCTCAGGCTCAGGCTCAGCCTGTATTAGAGGATCCGGCTCAGGAGGATCATGTCGAGGAGATCCCGGTACCACCAGTTCAGCCAGCTCCTGAGCCGCCACAGTACCAACAGCACGTTTACGCTGACCTGCCTCCGGTAGCGCGTGAGGTGGCTCGGGACTTCGACCGGCGCCTCAGACGCCAGGGCGCACACATTGACTGGATCGTCGAGACGCTCGTTGCTCTACGAGAGCTCGCTGGGTTGCCTCCACTTCCCCTCCCACCGTCCCCACCACACGAGGATTAGTACCTTAGTTTGTTTGTATAGTGATTTGTTATGTATTATGTACTCAGTTGTACCTTTTTGTTTTGTATGTACAAACTGATATATATATATAAATATATATATTGCAGTTAATCTTCTATTTACATCACGTTGGTTTTGGATTGTTTATGTTTAATTCTTATGGCTTTTTGTACATTTTATTTAACGTGTTCGTTTAATTTAACAAAATAAACAAGGTTAACAGTTTATAAAGACGCACTTATATTATATACGTTCTATAAAAATAATGACGTAAAAAAACGTAATTATAAAACAACTATGAATTATATGTAACTAATATTTTATAATAATAATAAAACTCAAATACAATTTTTTCCTCCAAAAAACACTATCAAACTAACCCACATCTCACATATTTCAAAAAAAAAAACAACACAAACTCCTGCCCACGCTTTTTGTCTTTTTACACACTCAAAGCGCCCCGCTATGGCCAAAGCGGGGCGCTTTGAGTGTGTAAAAAGACAAAAAACGTGTGTAATAGACCCACCCTATATAATAAGTACAACGTACACTAAAAGTGTATAAATAATTGAAGTTTGATGTTGCATTTATGTTGATTATTTTTCTTTATTTCTTAAGAGTAAATTACGTTTTTGGCCCCTGTGGTTATATCAGTTTTACTATATTAGCCCAAAATAAGTTTTTTTAACATATGTGCCCCCATAGTCTCTATAAATAACTATTTTGGCCCTGAGTCTAACTCAACCCCAAACTCTGGTTAATTATTAGACACATGACATGCACATGATGTGTATAATGGTAATTTATCACTTCTCCTTCTTCCTGATTTCTTTTTAACCCACATCTGCAGATAATTTTGGGATGAAAACAAAACGTGACGTACATCAAAACACCGTTACACTCGTGGACATTATTCTATGCCACTTCATGCGGTCGTGTGTGCTTGACTATGTGCTTCTTGCACGATTATGCACCTTTGTTGTACATTGGTGCATGTATAAACAGAACCTTGTTCTGACATACAATCAATATTTTAACCTAATTTCATTAAACCATAACCTACTAAGGTTATAAGTTTTTTATACCCACGTTGAAGGTAATTCATGTACGCGAATCTAAACAGATGACCGCCGTGTATCACCATTGTTGTGCCTATCCTTTATAGTTGTTCACCACTGACCACCTCACTTTCTCCTGTGGGTCTCTCTCCCTTTCTCTTTATTTTCTTCTTATTTTGGATTGGTATTAAAGTCACACATGCATGGTGATGCAAGTTAGTTGGGACAACAATTAAAGGAAATTTTAAAGGCAGTTTGAGCAAGAAACATGTCAGGGTTGATCTTTGAAATGACATGTAATGATCATGCGATAAGCACATGATCAACATCAATGTATACGGTTGCTTGATTATCACACAAGGACACAAAGATGAATAGGACTATAGGACCAAACACCAATAAGGGATGAGTTGAGCAACACAACTACTAGTTTTCCCAAAAGTTCCATAAATACATGCATTTTTGTATTAAGAACAACACATCAAAAGCAACTTAATACATTAAACATAATTATTGAGTATGAAAAATACACATTTACAATTAAAACCTGTAGCAACGACATATTCAACTCAAATGGATTTTTACTATATAAAAACATCACTCATGCTCAAACTTAATATAAACCAAAAGTATGTGGACTACTATTAATCTATTATATATATATATATTACATTTAGCGAAGGGGTAGATCCTTTACAACACCCTTTTAATAAATATTTTAAATAATTTATTTTATTATCATAAATCTACCTTCTCTAAACCTTTACTATTTGTGAAATTTACTTGGTTTGGTTGTTGTCGTCTTTGTTTTAAAGTTGGGGGAACCATCATCTCTTTCCTCAGAAATAAATATAAGGTTTACATACATCTTACGCCCTCTGGATCATATTTTTGTCTGTAATTTAGTAAAGGTTTTTTCAAATCGAACAGGTCGAACTTTTTTATTTTTATTTTTGTTCTTTGTTCTTTAATTTCGTTTTTCCTTTTTAGTTTTTATATTTTAAAAAATTCAAATATAGTCTACGTTTTAATATGTCTTTAACCCATTTAATTTGATTTTTATATAGTATGTTGCATTCACCCTTTTGAAAATAGCTTAACACAAAGTTATATTCAAATATAAATTTTATTGAGAAGGGCCTTACATTCAAGTTTGATATCATAAACTACAATCAGGCATCCTCATCCTCCCTAAGGTTGAAGTCCAGAACCAAAATGGTGATGCTAGAACCCAATCAGGCATCCTCCCTAAGGTTATGATTTACGAAAGTGTTATTCCACGGTTGGATTTGACCGGATCCGACCATGTTGGAAGGCTTGAAACCATTTTCATACTTAATAATTAAAGGACTAAAAATAATATTTTATTATTATTATATATCCTCCCTTTTAACTTCTTGTTCAACACACTACATATGCATAAGTACCTACTGGAATAATTTGAACAGTTGCTAACCTAGCCGGAAACGGTACACGGCCAAAACATTACACAAGCTGGACCCAACAAGTGATCCAATGTCTTTCATTTACTCGTAGAACTTGATCTCTCATCTGACGCTTCCCAAACCTTTATGAGATTTGCTTTTTCCTCAACCAGTTGATTCTTTTTTGGCTGGGTGACTCTTTTATCAACCAAATTATCAATGTACATCAGTACTTTTTCTATATTTTTTTGCAGCTTTGGTTTGAGGATTCGCTCATTCATTGAATCCTCTTTCTGTATTGGCAATAAGATTTGTCATGAGAAAAATTTAAAATTCACTGCTAAAAAAGAGTTTAGTGACCACTAACAATGTTAAAAGTTTATGGCTTTTATAATATATTTCATAGATCTAACAATGCAATATTGGTTTTTAACGATATATAATGTCTTATTCGACATGGATCATAATGTGAAACAAACTGAATAAAGCATAGAAAAAATACCTTTCATAATTCCGAGACCACCAATTCCAACAATGAGTGCATAGAAAATCTACATTGATAATGCCTTTTACAAGTTTCCGAACTGAAAAAAAAAAGTGTGAACACGATGCAATAAAAAAGCGTGTGAACATCGAAAAAAACAACTTTTAACACGATGCAATACAAGTTTGATGATACCGTTGTACCCTGAGGATGAACCGTGCCCTGTTTGTCGGAAGGTGTGTCTTGATAGCTTCGGGGAACATGCCCTTCACTGCAAAGAGCTTCCTGGCTTCAAGTACAGACACGATCTGGTTAGAGATGTGTTGTTTGACGTTCTCAAGCGTGCTGGTATCGCTGCTAAAAAAGAGGCTCCGGTTAATTTCCTAACGGACCCGAAGGAGGGGAGGTCTTCCCTTCGACCAGCCGATGTGCTGGTTTTTGGATGGTCCGGGGGTAAGCATGCTTGCATTGATCTCACGGGGGTGTCGCCTCTTGCCGGTTTCAGGGGCAGTGGTTTTGTTTCAGGGCAAGCGACGCGGAAGGCTGAGGCGGGGAAAATATCCAAGCACGAGCAGGCCTGCATAGATAATCAACATGCCTTCCTTCCTTTCGCGTTCGATACCTTTGGTTGTCTGGCCCCTGTGGCGACCGGTTTCTTGAAGCGGGTTCAAAAGGCAGCACTTGCGCATGCGACAGTGTCTGTAGGCCATAGTTATGTGTTTAGCCGAGTAGGATTTGCAATTCAAAAGGGGGTGGCGGCGCAGCTTGTTGCCCGTCTACCAACCCATGATTTGTAATTTGCTCTAACAATATATATAAAAGTCTTTTTATAAAAAAAAAAAAATACAATATCAATATACAGCTCCCATTAATGAATAGACAATGGTTGTTTATGTAGAGTGGAGCCAAAGCTAGATATGACTTATGAAGAGCCAAATACAATATCAATATACAGCTCCCTAAATATTTATCTTAATCATTTTTTCATTAGTTAAAAATCAAAAAACCTGTGAGAAGACAAACAAGAGTAAAAACATTTTAAGTGATTAAAAAACGGATAGTAACCTTATGGAAACATAACATTAACATTAGTCATCACAGAGTCAATAAATAAACAAAGTTAATAATACCAAAATAACTAAGATTACACCACCAAATCATACAATATTTTATAGCAACTGAACTGAAACAGTAATTAAACAACGAAGTTTAAGATAAATATATATACCTGTGACAGAAGACAATGGTATTTCAGTCCGGATCTAATATCCTTGCTGCTGCCGTCTCAATCTCAGGGTTCTTTCTTTTTGTTGTTGTGCCCTAATGGCAATATTATTATATTTATAATATAGGTGTTTGGTCATACTTTTTTGCTGGGCCGAATGATGGACCACAGTCTGCAGTCACACAGGGCTTCAAAGATTCACTCAAGGGATAAATGGATAATCAATCATTTTGGGCTTCACCAAAATTTCTTTCCATAATTTGTTTCAAGGCAAGTAAAAATTAGAGGTGCATATTAATTAATCGTAACCGGTTATTGATTGAAACTGTAGCCAGTTAATAACTGATTGAGAAATAACCGGTTAGTGGTTATTTTTAATCGTAAGTTAGTAACCGGTTATTGATATTCAATATAGGAACCGGTTAACCGAAAAATTCAAGAAAAAAGCAAAAAAACGGTTATTAACCGAAAATAACCAGTTATTAACCGAAAATAACCGGTTAAAGTCATCATCATCATCATAGTCAGTAAATCCTACCAATAGCAAAGCTAAGGTAGGGTATGAGGGGGGTAAGATGTAGACAGCCTTACCTTTACCCCGTAGGAATAGAGAGGCTGCTTCCCGTGAGACTCCCCGACTCCATAGTAATTTTGCATCAGACCTTGGACATAAGGCACACAACACTTAGCAATTGGGACAAATGCCGATTAGTGCATGTAACCCCTTGTCTTTAGGCTATCAACTCCACCACATGATGCATGATTAACCGTCCGCCGCTTTTAACATTATTTTCATGAAATTAGTAAAATAACGTTAAAATTGGTGCAATTTCACTTTAGTCCCCGATGGCCCACACATATATACATTATATGCGCACACCTCAACCGGGGCGTCCTTAACCAGTTAAAGTAAAAAAAGTCAAATTAACCGATTGACCGAACCATATTATATGCCAAAAATACCCCTGATTATAACCTGGTTTTTAGACTAAGTTAGGCAGTGTGATCAAAATGACAAGAAAAAGGAAAAGTCAGGGACCCAGAGGAGAAAAAAACAATTTGGACTAAAATGACAATTTGGACAAAAACTCAGGGACTAAAATGGCAATTTACTCTCGAGTAAATAAGGTAAAATCATCAAAATACCCTTATGTAGGGTCCACTTGGTCATATTTATCCATGAAAACTAACTGAGTTAGAGCTAAATGATATAACATGCAAGGGTTTGCAAACATCAAGTACACTTTTTATACTTTTTAAAAACAAAGGACACACTTTGCAATATAGTGTTAAAATAAAGGACGATTTTTGTAATTTACTAAAAAAAAAACAAAAAAGGTCTGCGCAGCCTCTTATGTCTGCGCCGCACAGACCACGCGCAAACAATGGCCGGAAAATGTTTCATTAAAAAAAAGTCTGCCCGCCCCTCTCCTTGGACATACATGAACCAACCTCTTTTTACCTCTCTTTCTCTTCTCCTCTTCTTTCTTTTCTGAACTCTTCTGCTCTCAAAATTCTTCACCCCATCTCCTCCACCACCTCATCACCTTCACACCGTCCGTCCGCCACCCACCTCCCTCCTCACTGGCCCAGCCACCTGGTCGTGCCTACCACCGGAGCCACCCTCCTCCTCCCACATCGTTCGTCTCCGATCCTAACACCCTAGCACTTGCCGACATCACCTCTCCCACCTCCGCCTTCCTGCAACTTCGTCGGCCCCTGCCTTCACTACCGCTCCTGCAACTTCCCTTTCGCTGTGCTTTGTAACACCTCGAAAATTTCACGTCCTATAATGTGTTGACACGTGTCATATGTTTGAACGTGTGAAAAAATGTTCTAGAAGGACTAAAGTTGACAATCATGGAAAGTATGTAAATATACGAGTTCTAAATGTCAACAGTGAATAAATGTATTGCACATTAGCCCTACATGATGCTCATACCTTCAAACGAATAAATCATAGATCATACGAAGCTAAAAGTGAGAGGTTACAAACTACAGGGGTTAAATGTGTCAACATGTTTAAGTTATACCTCTGAGTGACCTTTTAGCAAACCCGAAGCTTTGTAACGGTTAATTATGCTCACTAGAAAGCACGATTAAAATTTCATAAAGTTTCGTTATCGTATGAGAAGGTTATGATCAAATTCGTGTACGAGGGGTTAACGCGTCAACGGTGAAAGTTATGACTTTTCGGGTTAACCGGAAGTGTCCAGGGACTTGGCAAAGTGAGTATAAGTCATAAAGCCCTTGTATATAAATAATAAGGGGTCAAAATGCAAGAATTAAGCTTAGTTGACCTTTCGGAGTACCAAGAGCCAGGGATGCAAACTGAAAAATGGAAGAATTGCCCCTGAGGAGGGCTAGCGCACTGCTACATCAGAAGCGTAGCGGTGCGCTACCAGTCACCCAGTGACCAGAAACTTGCTGTAGCCTGTTTTTCGCAATTGTGACCCATTTAACCGGTTTTTCTCACAAGTGGACGACCCTTAGACTTCCCTAGGCACTAGTAACAAGTGTTGGATGGTTGTGGTTGATCATAGACTTTGTTGTCAACATGTTATGGTGTTTAGAACTTGTATAAAAGGCCATTAGTTGCAACACAACTCTTCACACTTCTCCTGCATTCTTGGATCATATCTGGAGCTCTCAAGCAGGTCCATTTGATCTTAAGTTGTGCATAGGACTCTTACTAGAGCTTTCCGGTAAATTGTACCTACGCTTACTTAAGTGACTACGGCTGAGTTATTAGATTCTTGCTATTTAAGACAGGAGCTAGCTCAGGTAAATACTCTTAACTTATTTTCCCTATAAGGGCTTGGGATACAGTATTATAGAAATACCGTTTGGTCGGGTATTGAATATTTAATTGTATTATGATTAAATTATGAGGTAATCCACTAAAGGTATTAACCTTGTGGGCATTATACCAAAACAGGTAATCCACTAAAGGTATTAACCTTGTGGGCATTATACCAAAACAGGTAATCCACTAAAGGTATTAACCTTGTGGGCATTATACCAAAACAGGTAATCCACTAAAGGTATTAACCTTGTGGGCATTATACCAAAACAGGTAATCCACTAAAGGTATTAACCTTGTGGGCATTATACCAAAACAGGTAATCCACTAAAGGTATTAACCTTGTGGGCATTATACCAAAACCGGTAATCCACTAAAGGTATTAACCTTGTGGGCATTATACCAAAACAGGTAATCCACTAAAGGTATTAACCTTGTGGGCATTATACCAAAACCGGTAATCCACTAAAGGTATTAACCTTGTGGGCATTATACCAAAACAGGTAATCCACTAAAGGTATTAACCTTGTGGGCATTATACCAAAACAGGTAATCCACTAAAGGTATTAACCTTGTGGGCATTATACCAAAACAGGTAATCCACTAAAGGTATTAACCTTGTGGGCATTATACCAAAACAGGTAATCCACTAAAGGTATTAACCTTGTGGGCATTATACCAAAACCGGTAATCCACTAAAGGTATTAACCTTGTGGGCATTATACCAAAACAGGTAATCCACTAAAGGTATTAACCTTGTGGGCATTATACCAAAACCGGTAATCCACTAAAGGTATTAACCTTGTGGGCATTATACCAAAACAGGTAATCCACTAAAGGTATTAACCTTGTGGGCATTATACCAAAACCGGTAATCCACTAAAGGTATTAACCTTGTGGGCATTATACCAAAACAGGTAATCCACTAAAGGTATTAACCTTGTGGGCATTATACCAAAACAGGTAATCCACTAAAGGTATTAACCTTGTGGGCATTATACCTGTGGCATGTCAGTTAATACAGGATTTTTATTAATAAAATAGTCCCAAGTTATAAAAGGTTATTTTTGCCTCTGTGCACTTTAAACCAAGTATAAAAGATTAATTTTGCCTCTGTGCAGTTTAATCAAAGTGTCAATATATTTTGTGCCACGTGCATTCAAATCAATTTACAAACTCTTTTCAAAATGAGTCGGTTGAGTGTATTTACCAGTGAAAACTGACGTATTTTCCAAAAGGGTTAAGTGACAGGTACTGAACGTAATTGGCTGAAAGCTCAGGGCGGTTCTAAGGAATCTTGAAAGTTCTAGGCGCCTAAAGTCTGTTGAACAAATGATATGTTTTAAGATCCGCCTGTGGATTCTTTACTTTCCGTTGTAATACTGGATAGTACTTTATATTCGGAAATGTAATAATATTTATCCTTTGCTTCCGCTGTGCATTTATATATTGTGTTGTTTGACTATTATGTTGCCAACTACGTCACGATACTCCCCCACCGGGCCCACCGGTGACACGTGGAAATCGGGGTGTGACAGGTTGGTATCAGAGCCAACACTGAGTGAATTAAACACTAGCCTTAGTGTTTAATCTCAGTTACACAATTGCACATATCTAAACTTCTGAGTCTAGACTTAACATAGGATTATTCTCAAATCCTAATATGGAAATTTTGCTT
This sequence comes from Helianthus tuberosus, assembly GCA_030545235.1. Taxonomy (NCBI): domain Eukaryota; kingdom Viridiplantae; phylum Streptophyta; class Magnoliopsida; order Asterales; family Asteraceae; genus Helianthus; species Helianthus tuberosus. The sequence continues at coordinate 165,171,735 of CM060412.1, read as the reverse complement.
CCAAATTTTTGGATACGTCGCCAAGCGAAGAAGCTGTAATAAAAATTCTCCACGTCTGGAGCCTTGAAATGCTGAGCTTCGTACCGCGACCAGGATGAGACGTGCAACCACGGAGAAAGCATTCAGGAATTGAATGAAGAAGAAACTCCTTTTGCTGAAGAACGTTTCCGTATATAGTCCTTATAAGGACATAGTTATCATTCAGTCCCTCCGAGGACGACATTATTCTTTTGAAGTCCCATTTAGGGCAACCCTATACTTGTTTAAATTTTAAAGGAACGATTAAGTTTAAAATATCATTCCTATATTGCAAGATCTACCATTATAATAAAATGGCAAAATCTAAAAGGACAAGACCTAGCTTCGGGTCATATTAAGACCGGCCAAGATGGCAGTTCCTCAATGTAGATTCAGATCCCTATTAACAGTTCAATTCAGAAATTTTTCTGCGTTAAATATTACTAAGAATCTTAAAGGTGAAACCTAGCCTTCGGGTCATTTTAAGGCCGGGCCATGATGGTAAGACCTGTTTAAAAGATTCGAATCCCTGTTAACATCTGTAAATATGTTAACACTCCTGACAGATGTGATTCGTTGGAAATCACGCACGTAATTAAGGATTCTTCAAAAGATTCCTAACCCAGTTTAATGATCTCTAAATCCTGGGTTTACATCATCAATTAAAATGATCATATTTTAACCATACGTGGTAATAAAATGCCTACGGGCCTTGCTCATTTCTACATGAGCCAAAATACAATGGTAGCTATGACTCCCTGTCAGAAAAAGGTAATGAACTAGGTTCAAACCTCAAGACTTTGATTCTCTGAAATCATAGCTTATAATTTAAAAGTGTCCTTGTGACTAGGCCTATTGTGCCAGAATACCTTCATGCTTTGATTCTCTGAAATCATAGCTTAAAATTTAAAAGTGTCCATGTGACTAGGCCTTTGTGCCACCTTACTATCCGTAATGTTGTATAACTAGGATAAATTATAATGCCTCGATTCTCTGAAATCATGGCTTATAAATTAAACTTGTCTACGCGACTAGGCCAATTGTGCTATTATTAACTTATAAATTAGGATTATAATAAAAATCCTGAATAAAATAAATATCCTTCCTCCCCTGCCAGTACGCATTTTAAAAAGAATCTAAAAGGTGAAACCTAGCCTACGCGCCCAAGATGGTGAAACCTACTCAAAGGATTTAAATCCTTATTAACACCTAGGAACGTGTTAGCACTCCTGACAAATGTGATTCGATAAAATCGCAACAGTCATCCCTATATTGGAAATCTTTAAATTCCTAATTTGCCTTATGATCTAGAAATCATGGCTTATATCATCTTATAAGATGATCATGTTATAAACATCCGTGAGTGATGAAATGCCTATGGGCTATAATAAATTGTCCATAAGAGACACAAACATTATGATCCTTATGATCCCCTATTCAAAATGGGGGGATTATACCCAAACCTAATAGTCAATATGATCGATGTGATCATGACTAATATCATTAGATACGATAATTATATATAGACATCCATTAGTGATGTTAATTGGTTTACCTTTCTGTCAAGAGAATCGCCTTTCAAGACGATGACAGTTATAGTCTATGACTCCCATCCTCGAAGATAATTCTTCCATAAGAATCTGGAGTACTCTTCCCCAGAAAGAGTACGACAATATATAAAATTCTATTTTATTATCTTCACATTGTTTTCTATCACCTGCGAATGCCAAACTATGTTTGATAAAAGTGTCATATGAGGATTGGCGTATCCTAGGGTGTCCCATAGATTATTTCCATGCCTGATCAGCATGGAGGTTTAATGCATGGAACCACAAAGATATCCCAATGATCATATGGTACTAATGTCGACTAGTAGTATTCAAAGGAGATATCCGGAATAGAATTATCCAAATAAATATTCCTTGGTAACGGAATATGTGGACTCATAACATGAATGTGTCACTTATTAGACGCAAGCGTTGATGAGTGAACTGGAGCCTGAGATATGGAAATCTCTGTAACCTCCTTGTACCTCGATTATCTTCTCCTAAGATTACCCTGCTTACCCCTGGGAGGCAGGAAGAGTTAAGGTTTATATCCCATTAAGGCTGTATTATTATGAAATCTCCAAGACGAATAGTACCATAATTGGGAGAACCGAAAACCTGATTAGGTAAATTTTAAGATAGGAGATTCATATAGACTAACTCAATATTCTAAGAGTTTGATATGGTTGGGTAAGAAAGACGGTTCATTTTTGCTTATGCATTGTTACCGCAACCCTACTTAGGCAACGATTAAGAATTTGCCATCAGCTGCCCAGAATAGTCGAATTGTTCGACTAACGGCAAGGATTAGCTATTTCCCTAAGATTTGTTAAGCAGTGGTTGAAATAACCATCTCACATTAAGATAAGCTTTTCTATAAAAGTTGATAAATAAGTATCAAGGCTGCCCATTGGAGACCTTGTATAAATGGAATGTTAAACAATCTATTGATTAGGACAATAGATTGGTAAGTCCAATTATCTGGATCTGAAAGTTGCATTGGAAACAACGAACAAGATCATACAAATTCCTAACCATCTGTAAGTTGCCATTATTAGGCAGAGAGTACTTCCTTTATTTCGGTAAATCTCGGGCCGAGATTTATTTTAAGGGGGTGAGGATGTAACACCTCGAAAATTTCACGTCCTATAATGTGTTGACACGTGTCATATGTTTGAACGTGTGAAAAAATGTTCTAGAAGGACTAAAGTTGACAATCATGGAAAGTATGTAAATATACGAGTTCTAAATGTCAACAGTGAATAAATGTATTGCACATTAGCCCTACATGATGCTCATACCTTCAAACGAATAAATCATAGATCATACGAAGCTAAAAGTGAGAGGTTACAAACTACAGGGGTTAAATGTGTCAACATGTTTAAGTTATACCTCTGAGTGACCTTTTAGCAAACCCGAAGCTTTGTAACGGTTAATTATGCTCACTAGAAAGCACGATTAAAATTTCATAAAGTTTCGTTATCGTATGAGAAGGTTATGATCAAATTCGTGTACGAGGGGTTAAAGCGTCAACGGTGAAAGTTATGACTTTTCGGGTTAACCGGAAGTGTCCAGGGACTTGGCAAAGTGAGTATAAGTCATAAAGCCCTTGTATATAAATAATAAGGGGTCAAAATGCAAGAATTAAGCTTAGTTGACCTTTCGGAGTACCAAGAGCCAGGGATGCAAACTGAAAAATGGAAGAATTGCCCCTGAGGAGGGCTAGCGTACTGCTACATCAGAAGCGTAGCGGTGCGCTACCAGTCACCCAGCGACCAGAAACTTGCTGTAGCCTGTTTTTCGCAATTGTGACCCATTTAACCGGTTTTTCTCACAAGTGGACGACCCTTAGACTTCCCTAGGCACTAGTAACAAGTGTTGGATGGTTGTGGTTGATCATAGACTTTGTTGTCAACATGTTATGGTGTTTAGAACTTGTATAAAAGGCCATTAGTTGCAACACAACTCTTCACACTTCTCCTGCATTCTTGGATCATATCTGGAGCTCTCAAGCAGGTCCATTTGATCTTAAGTTGTGCATAGGACTCTTACTAGAGCTTTCCGGTAAATTGTACCTACGCTTACTTAAGTGACTACGGCTGAGTTATTAGATTCTTGCTATTTAAGACAGGAGCTAGCTCAGGTAAATACTCTTAACTTATTTTCCCTATAAGGGCTTGGGATACAGTATTATAGAAATACCGTTTGGTCGGGTATTGAATATTTAATTGTATTATGATTAAATTATGAGGTAATCCACTAAAGGTATTAACCTTGTGGGCATTATACCAAAACAGGTAATCCACTAAAGGTATTAACCTTGTGGGCATTATACCAAAACAGGTAATCCACTAAAGGTATTAACCTTGTGGGCATTATACCAAAACAGGTAATCCACTAAAGGTATTAACCTTGTGGGCATTATACCAAAACAGGTAATCCACTAAAGGTATTAACCTTGTGGGCATTATACCAAAACCGGTAATCCACTAAAGGTATTAACCTTGTGGGCATTATACCAAAACCGGTAATCCACTAAAGGTATTAACCTTGTGGGCATTATACCAAAACAGGTAATCCACTAAAGGTATTAACCTTGTGGGCATTATACCAAAACAGGTAATCCACTAAAGGTATTAACCTTGTGGGCATTATACCAAAACCGGTAATCCACTAAAGGTATTAACCTTGTGGGCATTATACCAAAACAGGTAATCCACTAAAGGTATTAACCTTGTGGGCATTATACCAAAACCGGTAATCCACTAAAGGTATTAACCTTGTGGGCATTATACCAAAACAGGTAATCCACTAAAGGTATTAACCTTGTGGGCATTATACCAAAACAGGTAATCCACTAAAGGTATTAACCTTGTGGGCATTATACCTGTGGCATGTCAGTTAATACAGGATTTTTATTAATAAAATAGTCCCAAGTTATAAAAGGTTATTTTTGCCTCTGTGCACTTTAAACCAAGTATAAAAGATTAATTTTGCCTCTGTGCAGTTTAATCAAAGTGTCAATATATTTTGTGCCACGTGCATTCAAATCAATTTACAAACTCTTTTCAAAATGAGTCGGTTGAGTGTATTTACCAGTGAAAACTGACGTATTTTCCAAAAGGGTTAAGTGACAGGTACTGAACGTAATTGGCTGAAAGCTCAGGGCGGTTCTAAGGAATCTTGAAAGTTCTAGGCGCCTAAAGTCTGTTGAACAAATGATATGTTTTAAGATCCGCCTGTGGATTCTTTACTTTCCGTTGTAATACTGGATAGTACTTTATATTCGGAAATGTAATAATATTTATCCTTTGCTTCCGCTGTGCATTTATATATTGTGTTGTTTGACTATTATGTTGCCAACTACGTCACGATACTCCCCCACCGGGCCCACCGGTGACACGTGGAAATCGGGGTGTGACATGCTTTCTCCGCAATGGCTGTTTAAATCCTGCAATTCTTCCGGTCTGCTTTCGTTATTTCCTTAAGAGGTAATGAATTCACTTCTTTTACCAATTCATACGAATTTCTTGAATCTGTTTTTGCACTTTTGATTGATTGATCAGGTGTTAATTGTACTGTTTACTGCATCATATTACTAGTAATTTATAAGTAATTGAGAATGTTTTATGTGTTTGGGAGTTTAGGGTTTCAGACTTGGATTTTGGTCAGATGATGTTGATATTAGGGCTATTTTTTTTTACCTATAATTTAGGTTCATAAGTTTGTTAAACTGTGAGAATTGTTCGGAAATTGATCATGTTAAACTGTGAGAATTGTTCGGAATTTTCAGCAGATCTTTGCTTTGTTAAGTTAAAAAACAAACAGTCTTCTTGCAGTCTGCAGAGGTTTGGTCCACCTCTTCAGCTGCAGATGTCTACAGATGTGGTCCTCAGACTGCAGACGTTTTACCTCTGAAAAAACAAACAACACCTTAGTGGGTAACCATTTGATTGTTAAAGGTGCAGGCATGGGTTCGTTCGACCCCCACTAGTTCCATGTTGTTTCTTTTTTACCATAGGTCGGTTAATTAAGTTTTTCCACACCCCTATTACTTCCTTCTGTAACAGAGAGCTTTCAATTCAAATACTCACCTCTTGGATTACAGGTAAGTTTTTAAACGCTATCTTATTATAATCATCTAAATTAGGGCTAGGGTTTTGAACTTGATTACCTGTTTTAAGGCAATTTGATTTTGTGGGTGGGTTTGTAAATCACCTAGGGTTTGAACTTGATTACCTGATTTCTTTCGATTTTATGTTCCAGCTTAGTGTTTGAAGGTTTTTATGACGTCACAAGTCTGTGCTCGATCGATTTAAGATTTTGTTAATTTTGCTGATTGACTAATACAGCTTTTATGAGTATATATATCACTGTTTACTGACCTGTAATGATATAATTCTTATTTGTTAATGCAAACCATTACTCATATATATAGGAAGACATCTCCAACTTCTAATCATCTACTAATGCTAAGGTTTATGATTTTTCAGGATCAAGGATTTTTGGCAAATCCTATTCATTTTGTGGGTATCTCTATTTTTATAAAATTTTGGTAGTATAATAAGTTACTTTAATTTCTAAATTTTCTATTGCGATCGCTGCTACGGATATGGTTCATTTGGATGATATTGTCCTTTTGGTAATTGTTGTGTGCTTTTCCCTATCGATTTCATATATTAAATGCACAGCAACTAACAACAATTCCCTTACTAAACATGCGTAGCAGCGAGTTGAAAACATTTCCGCTCAACCCGTAGCAGCGCGCAGCAGCTACTCCAACTCGTTAACGTATAAAGAAGGTCCAGCGAAAGAAAAAGGGAAATGTGTTCGATGGCAATGGGGTTTTCAATAGCTGCAGCAGCAACCACCACCAACAGTCGCTTTTTTACCCCTCCCCCTATCCGTCTCCGACGCACTACTCCCCTGATTTCCCCTCTGCACACATCACCGCTGTCGTTATTTCACAGGAAAAAGCTTCCACCCTGTGTGGTCTCCACCACCAATGTGGAAACCGCTAAATTCGATGCACAGAGAGATTTTTGGTACGCTGTTGCCCTGATCAAAGACCTGGACCTAAATATCCGAACCTCTTTTACCATAGCTCTCTACGGTCGCATCACCGTTATCCAGTTACTCAAAGAGAACGGCCAATGGATTGCTTTCAAGGAAAATTCTGTACACGTAAGTAGACACCCCGATATACGCTTTTTATTTAAGGTTTGCGTTAATTAATGTTTACTGATGAAGATTGGCATCTACAGTGTCCTTTTGGATGGCCGGTTCAGGGGTGCAGCCGGTGTTTGAGTGGATCATCAGATGGACGAGCTGCTCAATCGTCGAGAGCTTGTGCTACCAGGTTCCCAACAATGGAGTCTGAAGGTGTGCTGTATGTTCGGCAACGAGTGAGTTTCACCCAGCCTCCAAGGTAATCATTTATATCTTTTAAAATGCATTTATGATTTAGTGTTTGATTCATTGATATGCATCTATGTCATAATATACAAGGGCTTTAGAGATTGCGATCTTTAATTTTTTAGAATGTTTGAGAAGACTAATCTTATTTAGATTACGTCACATTTATTCTATTTTTTTTTTAATTTTGTAAAAAAAAAAAAGTTAGCTATGAAGCGGTTATTCTTTTTTATTTGATTTCATTGTTATATTAAATTTGTGTTTAATTACAGCGACAAACCGACAAGTGAAAATGATCTTGTAAGCGACAAGCGACCGGCCAATGATCATGTAATTCTTTCTTCATTTAACCACCTTTTTTTCTTGCGTTCGCATAAGACTCTGACTGAGAATCAAAATCACAAATGAGTTAGGGGCTGTTTGGCAACTTCTGAATGGTTAAGTGCTGAACCAGTAAGAGGTCTGAACCATTAAGTGTTGAACCAGTAAAAGGTCTGAACCATTAAGAGCCAGTATAATGCTTAACCCTTCAGAGGCAAATGTCTTACCAATTCAGATTAGAGGTCTTAACCATTCAGACTCTGTATAATACGTAACCATTCAGAGGCAAATGTCTGAATCATTCAGATATCTGCTCACGAAACAAACAGGTTGAACCAGTAAAAGGTCTGAACCGTTAAGAGCTTCATTAAGAGGTAAACAAACAGCCCCTTAGTTAATATCTCATCTCATGTGTTATTAATATTTTCTTGTTTTATGGTGGTTCTTCCCTTTTTCTGCTATTTCAAAATTTTATTGTAATTTGCTTGTTCGTGTAGAAAGAGGATTCAATGAATGAGAAACCAAGACCATTTGTGTCCCCCATTGTAAGCCATCTTAGTTTTGATTTTATGACTTCTGTTGGGTGTTTTATATTTTTATCCTATTAAATTTTTGTTTCATGACTTTGATGTCAGGTCAAAGGCGCTCTACAATTTTTTGTTGAAAACATAGACATCTTGGCAGAATTTCTGAAACAGGATTTGATTAATAAGAAACCAACATTTGAGTTCCCCGTTGTAAGCCATTTAAAATTTTAAGTTTTACTTGATTTTGATTTTGTTTTTTATGTCAAATTTTAATTTATTGTATCCGCTTGTTCATTCAGAAAGAGGATTCTGTGAACGAGAAATCAACTATCGATGCTCCAAAACCTCTTGTAAGCCATTTCCGTTTTGATTTTATGACTTCGGTCGGTCGGTTTTTATTTATGCTATGCTTTATGACTTTGATATCAGGTGATAGGTGGTGCTCTACAATTTCTCTGTCTTGGTGCTCTACATTTGCTCTTTCGGAACAAAGAGAGAATCATACCCTTGTTTCAGGAACTCTGCAAAAAGATGATACATCTCTTTGCAGATTTTCTGAAAGAGTATTTTAAAAAAACATTAAAATCATTGAGTGAAAATATTTTATCAAAGTTAATTAAAAAGTACCTAGTGAAGCCAATCTTGGGGGCTTTATTTCTTTTTGCTGTGAAGGAAATGTCTAAGAAGAATGACAATGAAACTACAACCAAGTAGTTGAGTTGGGGTTGCATGCGGAAAGCTGTTGTTCCCATTTTGATACTTAGAAATTAGTTGAGTTATTATCTGTTTGTAAAACTTCCTAGAAGAAACGATTGGAGTTGTTATCTTCATTTGCACAATTCAATAAAGCTCATTGATTGGTGTTTGTTTTGTTTATTTTTTTTTGACACAGTTTGAGTTTGTATTTGTACGAGTTTATCTAGTAGTGTTTTATTTGTTGTAGATGCATGGTGTTTTATTTTGTAGATAACATATGGTTCATTATGTGGTGCTTTATTAGTAATACGTATATAGTGTTTTATTTTTATCAAGAAGGGGTACATGGTGTAATATTTTGTATATAAGATATGTTACATGGTATTTTTATCATAATTGTTTAATTTACTCTTACACGCTATAATCTTAATTTTAGTTATTGTCACATGTCAATCTCTTATGCCTTCTTACACTCTTTTGGATTTTGATCCTTTATAAAGAACCTAAACTTGGGTTTTTGAATGTAAATATATATCTTTTAGTTTGATTCGGCTAACACGACTTATTAAAGGTGATTTCAATTTCAACCTAAACAGTGATGTGTCTCATTACATTTTACGTGTGACTCCTTCACTCAGCCGCAAAAGCACACACGTGAAGAGAAACACTCTTTTATCCGTGGGTTAAAGCATTCAACCCTCCAAAACGGTCAACCCTCTCTCTGCATACTTGGATCACTTAGTAAAAGGTTTACCATTCAAGAATTACTTTTCTCTATAAATGACCAAACCTGGTCATTTGACAAAACATTCCGAAATCTCTGACTCTCTCTCTAGAATATGCACATTGCATATTCTATTCTTCACATTCAATACAACTATCACATTGTATGCATATAATCTGGGTTGAGTTACTCTCGGCCTTGCATTCCAAGCAATTGATAAGAGAAGTGATACGTAGGGGGACTCGTGACCTGCGTTAGGCAAAACGAGACTCGTGAAGCCTCTTGCCTAACCAGTCTCCTCACTATACTTGGTCTCATATTTGTTGTAGCAACAAGTTGGCGCCCATCGTGGGGCTACGCCACTAAATTCATCTTTGAAGACCGGTAGTGTAGCTCCAATTTCGACTAAATCATCATGTCTGAAGGGGAATCCCCGGGAGAGGTAAACAAAGTCCCACATACCTCTACGTATTCCATGTCTTGGTGCTCTACATTTGCTCTTTCGGAACAAAGAGATAATCATACCCTTGTTTCAGGAAATCTGCAAAAAGATGATACATCTCTTTGCAGATTTTCTAAAAGAGTATTTAAAAAAAAAACATTAAAATCATGGAGTGAAAACATTTTATCAAAGTTAATTAAAAAGTACCTAGTGAAGCCAATCTTGGGGGCTTTATTTCTTTTTGCTGTGAAGGAAATGTCTAAGAAGAATGACGACGAAACTACAACCAAGTAGTTGGGTTGCGGTCGAGGTCATGCGGAAAGTTTTTTTTTTTTTTTTTTGAAAGGTGTGAATTATTCGTGAATGTCGGGAGGTCTAGCATGATACTTAGAAATTAATTGAGTTATTAACTTATTATCTGTTTGTAAAACTTCCTAGAAGAAACGATTGGAGTTGTTATCTTGATTTGCACAAAGATTTATTGAATTCAATAAACCCCATTGATTGGTGTTTGTTTATTTTTGGACACAGTTTGTGTTTGTATTTGTAGGAGTTGAAGTAAACCCGCACGTTGCGGCGGTGATGAAACACAGGTTATAACCAGGGTTAATCTGTGGGGGTATTTCTCATGTGGGTTCAATCTCCTTTCTTACTCGTGAAATGACTTGGATCCTGCAAAACAGCAACACCGTTAGTCTCGTTAAGAGGGGAATATGGGGGTTTCCCTCTTAACCAGGCTTCGGCGTGAGAATAAGTACTGTTCCGAGGGAGAATAAACAGTGTGTGTTAAGTGTGAGAGTATGGAGAGCAAGATGATTCAACCTGGATGATGAAGGGTCCTATTTATAGCCGGAGGGTGAAAGAGGGAGGAGCAGCGATGCCAGCTGTGATTGCGCGCCAGCTGTCCGACCAAGGGGAATATCCTCTTGGTCTCCTCTACTGTGGTCAGTGTAGTGGTACACGTGGCGCGCTTACATTTGCCTATCTTGGAGACGTCGTACTGGTGTTGTCGGACTGCTCCTTGATTTACTGCAGGCCTACTTGGCGCCTGATGATTGGTGACACGTGTTGTCCTTTATGTCGGGTGGAGCATCTTTGGTGCCACCTTGATGTTTTCCAGAAGCTTCTAGAAGCTTCTGGATGATCTCGTTGGTGTCAGCGCCACATAGGATGGAAAAGTGGTGTGGTCCTTGCCATGTGGGCAAGGAATTGGGACTATACCTCTTCAAGTCCCCCCAGTCCAGTGTGCCTTCTAGGTGAGTTGATCGTCTAGGAGGGATTCTGGACTTATGAAGGTAGTGGTTGTTATGGGAGACCTAAAAAATCGCACCTGATGGGCGCGTCGCGCATCGTTTTTAGGTAATCTGTGAAAGTTGAGTCAAATTGACGCATGGCGCATGCGTTTTGGCAACTTGTAAGGCTGAGCCAAATGGACGCATGACGCATGCGTTTTGGCAACTTGTAAAATTTTGAGCCAAATGGACGCGTGGCGCATGAGTTTTGGCAACTTGTAAAATTTTGAGCCAAATGGACGCGTGGCGCATGGGTTTTGGCAACTTGTAAAATTTTAAGCCAAATGGACGCATGGCGCATGGGTTTTGGCAACTTGTAAACTTTGTGCCAAATGGACGCATGGCGCATGGGTTTCGGCAACTTGTAAAGTTGAGCCATATGGACGCATGGCGCATGGGTTTTGGCAACTTGTAAGTTGAGCCGAATGGACGCATGGCGCATGGCGTGATGGCACTTGCTGTTGTCTTCTGGAGGAAGTTTTGTTTGTCTTGGGAAGGGGTGATTGATGTGACTGTCACGTGTCTCCTGTCCTGTCGGAGGTGAACAGGCGCCTTTTCAGTCACTGTCAGTTACTTTTTCGGCGATGTGTCAGGCGTCTGCTCACCTGCTCCCGAAAAAAGAGGTGGCGTCTTCTCTCTCTTCTGACGTGTCTCTCCCCCATTGATTAATCTCCTGGATTCTGACGGTTTGCTACCCATCGCATTAAATGCGATGGGTATAAATACAAAGCAGTTCGTTCTAAACTTCACTTTTCAAAATTTGAATTCCTGATTTCTCTCCCATTTCTTCATCTTCTTCACCTTTCTTCTAAAGTTCCATCATATTATTTTTGACTATGTCTGGAGCAAATCCATCATCAAAGAAGAAGAGGAACAAAGGGAAAGCTCCTCCGGGTCCTGACCAGGCGGTCATAGGGTGGAAGGAGGAGGAGTTCCACAATCTTGTGAGGGAGATGGGTTTCTTGCCTGAATGGGGGGCCCAGTATCCGACTGCTGGTTCAACTGCTATGGATGCACCCCCTGGTTATATGACCTTGTATGCTTCATTTTTCTGAGAGGGCAATTTCCGGCTTCCAATCACCAAATTTACCGCCGACGTCTTGAGAAACTACGGGCTCCATCTTTCTCAAATTAATGCTATCGGGCTTCCCCGTGTTACTCACTTTGAGTGTGTTTGCATGGCTAACCGTTTGGATCCGACGTTTGAGATGTTCAACGTCTTCTATACCGTTTCATATACGAGTGGGTTTTATTCGTTTAATGCTCGGACCGGCGTTGCTCCCGTTTGTTCTGTGCCTTTGAAGAGTCTTTATGACTGGAAATCAAAATTTTTCTATATTCGCCGAGGGGTCATCCCGGTAGATATGCATTACCGGGCAGGGAGCGAGGGGATCCCCAAGGTTGATGTGGTTGCAATTTTTTCTGAACAAGACTGGTATAAAAAGTTGACTCGTAAAGCCACTCCGATTATTCAGCTTGAGGAGATGGCATTGGTGGGCACCGGTATGAGTATGAAGTGGATTCCTAAGCATCCGTTGGGGGTCCCAGTTTATGGTTATGATGGCAAATGTATGTGTTTTTCCAAGACCTTTTGCCTCTCTTTTGTATGTATTTGTTGTGTTGCTTTTGTCATTGTTCTCCATCTTCGTGTTTTTTACAGTGGGTTACACTTTGTTGAACGTTTTGGATTTGAAGGCCGGTGGTGCCATGGTGGAGGCGATTCAAAAGCCTGAGAAACGACCCTGGTTGGATCAGATTCGTGGTCGCTTCCTGCATCCGACCAATGAGAGTTTTACTGCTTATGCCAACACTGGCTTAGGTGAAGATAGTGAGGATGATGATGCCTTTGATTTTGTTCGAGAGGAAGTTATTGTTCTCTCGAGTGATGGGTCTGGCAGATCTGTTGAAGGCCTAACTTCTCGTTCCCCGCGTGCAGGTCCGGCGCAGGGGGTTGTGCATGAGCCCGTGAACGAGCCCATTGATGACGACGTGGAGATTCCTGTTGAGCCTGCTGAGCAGTTGGAAACAAAGAGGAAAACAAAAACTGACACACCAGAAGGGAAGGGGAAAAAGTCTGAGGAAACTGCCACTGAAACTCCTAGTAAGCGACCTCACACTCTCCCTATCCTAGATTACGTTGTAGTTTCTGATACGTTGTCCGGTTTAGGGGCCGGAGAAAAACATCAAGAATCTGATCCTGAAGACCGCGCTACCTTAACAGAGATAATGCAGAAGAAGATGTTTGATGATAAAAAACGGAAGCTCGACGAGCAGGCCGCTGCTATGCTTGCGTCGAAAAGGATTAAACTCCAAAAGGAGGATCCTCCCGCCCCTTCTGAGTCGGAGGTTGACATGGGTATTTTTACTGAGAAAACTGGGAATTTGTTGCAGAAGATTTTTGAGGCTTCTGGTATTCGTTTTATCAGTTTCCAGTTTGTCTTTTTGTTTTTGCTTACTTTCCCTTCTTTTCTCTGAGTGTGTTGCTCGTTTTGGAGCAGGTGCGAAACCAGCCAAGACTGCACACAAGATTGATATTTCCAAAATTACTCCCCCTGCCTCTCCTCCTTCGAGGACATTTGGGTTGTCTCCTCCTCACGAAACGTCTGGTGAGAAAAGGAAAGAAGATGTCGTTAATGTTGAGCAGGTTGGGGAGGGTGGTGCGGTTGGTGATACAGGTGGCAGTGGTGGTAATGTTGGGGGTGATGCTGGTGGTGTTGATCGTGGTAAAATCATTGACGTCGAGTTGGAGTCGAGTGGGACCGCTCTACATCAAACGATATATACCAAACGCCCCCCGGGTGATGGTGGTGGTGCAACTTCCGGGGTAGTCCGGAGTCCTGATTTTGAGTATGCTCGGGGTGGTTCTTGGGACACCCATAACCCAGCATGCGATGATCTGCCCCATGCTCCTCGCTGGCGTTTGACCCAGGGTTCTCGGATGAATGATCTTGAAAATTATCATGATTTTTTCTCTCTGTCTCTCCCCCCAGCTGAAAGGTTATTTCAGAAGAGGCGCCGCCGGTTAGAACTGTTAGATGATCATGTTCAAGCCGGGGTTAACTTCTGGTCCACTTCTCAGGAGATTGTCCGTGAGTGGAAGCTGATGGGGGAGGACACTCTTGAGTTTGAAAATGAGAAGAAGTTATTTGCGGAAGAGAGAGAGAAATTCAATGCTGAGAAGAAAGGGTTGGTGTGGAGGTTAGCTGATGCAGAGGAGAAACTCGCCCAAGAGAAACAAACCAATGCTGATAAGCAGAAAAATTGGGAAGCTGCGTGCGAGCGTACCAACGCGGAGCTGAAATCTCAACGTGACACTGTTGTACGTTTGTCTGGTGAGAAGGCAGATCTTGCTGAGGAAGCTCAACAGGCGCGTGTCGCGTTTGAGAAGAAAGAAAAGGAGTATATTGATCGCATTGCTAAACTGGAAGACCTTGCGAGACAGTACGAGGTTGCTGAACGTCTTCTTCAGGAGAAAACTGTTGAATGCAAGGCGTCTGAAGTCCTTGCTGAGGAAACATCGGCCGATTGCAAGTGGTTGCTTTCGCGCGCGGTGCCCCTGGTAACTTACTTTATTTTATTTTGTGATTTTCGTTGGTTGTTTCTCTTATTTGTGTGTTTCTCGCAGATTGCTGATCGCGTAGTGAACTCCCACGAACTTGCCAACTATATGTTTGAGTTGGGGCAAGCTGGTTATAATAGCGGGCGGAAGGATGGTTATAATGAGGGCAGAGCTGCGGCTCTTAGTAAAGAGAAGGAGCATCACTTCGAGTTATGGAAAGAGGATTGCGGTGCTGCTTATACCGCGAAAAGGTAAGAGTTCTCGTCTTTAGAGTTTGCTGTTGTTAAGGCTGCTCAAAAATTGGCTCGAAGGTCTGATGGTGTCGCTTTGTTGAGAAAGGCTCTTGGCGATGAAGGTGGCGCGGCTGGAGGTGCTGGGACCAGTCATCCTGAATGAGGGATTCCGGCCTGCGTGCCGCGTATGACCTTAGGTGGTCCTGTATTTGAAAATTTCGTGAACAATTTTAATTTTTGTTTATCTGTCGTGCTTCTGAACAATTGGTGATGCTTGACGTTTTGTTATGTCAATATTTGCCTTCGTTTTATTGCAAATTTTGTTAACGTCATAATATGTGCATGTATAATTACTTTGATTCAGGTATCACGAATGAATGATGGCGCTGACAGGTTGTGTTGTCTTTATTACAACGTTTTATTCTGTCGTTCATGTGCGCAGGTTGGTTCGTGAATACGAAGTGGTCGAATTACAGGTTATTGTGTGGACCCGGCAGCCATGGGGGTGCTTACAATGTTTGTTCGTCCTGTGTTCGATGCTTTCGTGTTTATGTGGGCACGAAGTATTTGTTTGGCGTTTGTTAGGCTTTAGTTGTGTATCTGACCCGGCTGTGCACTTGTTTGTGACATGCCTTGGAGGTCTACAACGTTTCCTAATGGTCGAGCCATTGATGTTTTCATGTATGCCCAAAGTAATATATGCAGTTGTGACAAAGAAATTTGCATGATAGAAAGATAGCCAAACACTTCTTGTATTACTATAAATGTGTTGGCGACACGGCCATTGCAATTACATAATCTTTTTCACAGGTAACACTTTCTCAGTTGCTGGGCGCTCCACGTTCGTGGAACCTCCTTGTTGTCAATGGTGCGCAGCTTGTAGGCTCCCTTTCCGAGTACTGTGTCGACGACATATGGGCCTTCCCACTTGGGAGCCATTTTTCCGGGTTTTTCAGCGTTTGAGGCCTCGTTGTCTCTGAGGACGTATTCTCCCGGGTTGAAGGTGCAGACTCGGACTTTGGAGTTGTAATATTTTTCCAGCTTCGTTTTGTACTTTGCTTCATTTATTGCCGCCATTTCTCTCCTTTCTTCTAGGAGGTCAAGGTCGATCCTCCTCTCTTCTTCGTTGTTGATCAAGTTCATTGAGAGCATTCGTGGTGACGGCAATCCTATCTCCGCTGGTATTACTGCCTCCGACCCGTAAACTAAGCTAAACGGTGTTTCTCCGTTGCTTGTCTTGGGCATCGTCCTGTGGGCCCACAAGATGCTGGGCAGTTCGTCTACCCAACCTCTTCTTTTTTCTCCCAACCTTGCCTTGATTCCGTCGACGATACTCTTGTTGACGGCTTCAACTTGACCATTCCCCTGCGGGTGCGCAACCGAGGAGAAGGTGTGCTCAATGTGTAATTCTTTAAACCACTGTTGAAGATTGTATTCGGCAAAGTTCGTTCCGTTGTCCGTGATGATCTTGAGTGGTAATCCAAAACGGCATATGATTTGTTCCCAAATGAATTTTTTGACAAAAGTGGCTGTGGTCGATGCGAGTGCCTTTGCCTCTACCCATTTGGTGAAATAGTCGACTGCGACTATTATGAATTTGACAGCTCTTGGGGCTTCGGGGAAAGGTCCGACCATATCTATTCCCCACTGTTGAAAGGGCCATGCCGTTGTAACTGGCACCAATTCGTTCTTGGGACGCATCGTTTTGGGAGCGTGTCTTTGGCACCCACTGCATTTCCTCAATTCTTTAACCGCATCTAAATGCATCCCGGGCCAATAATATCCCGCATTCATGACCTTTGCCACCACCATTCTTGGTCCGGCATGTATACCACAAATTCCCTCGTGCACTTCTCTGATCAGATAGCTTGCGTCTTCGGGATCGACGCATCTTAACAGTGGCCCAAGGTATGACTTTCGATATAAAATTCCATCAACCATCTGATAATGTTCAACTTTGTATTGGATTTTCCTCGCCTCAGCTTTGTTCTCGGGGAGTATTCCAGATTGAAGGTACGCGATTATCGGAGTCATCCAAGACGTTGTTCCTAGTTGAACAACGCTCACTTCTCTCAGTGGCACTGACGGGTTGCTTAAAACCTCTATGCGCACATCCTTCGCTAGGTGTTGGAAGCTTGTAGAGGCGAGTTTACTCAGCGCGTCTGCTGGTTTATTCTCACTTCTATTAATGTGGTGCACCTTGTAGGAATAGAAGGTTTGTAGCAGCGTCTTTGCATGACTCAGGTAGAGCGCCATTGTGTCTCCCTTGGCTTCATATTGTCCGTTAATTTGTCCGGCCACTAACATGGAGTCCACATGCGCTTCAATGTGTCGTACTCCCATTTTGATTGCCAACCTTAAACCAGCGAGGAAAGCTTCGTATTCAGCTTCGTTGTTCATGCTCTTAAAATCCAGGCGTATGGCGTAGGTGAATTCATGTTTGTCGGGGCTCACCAGCCGAAGCCCAGCACCTGCACCGTCTTCGTTAGACGCTCCGTCTGTGTATAACAACCATGGTTCTTCTACTTGCTGTTTTTCGGCTTTTTCCATTGCTTTACATTCCCGATCCTTGTCATCCGGTACCTCTGTCATGAAATCTGCGAGTACTTGGCCCTTAATTGCCGGTCTTGGCCTGAAAACCACATTATGGCCCCCGAGCTCTATCGCCCACTTTGCTAGTCTCCCTGAAATCTCTGGCCTTGCGAGGATGTTGCCAATATTGTAGTTTGTCAGCACGTGAATGACGTGGTTGGCAAAGTATCTGCGCAGCCGTCTTGATGCATGGATCAGTGCGAGTACTAGTTCTCCGTGATTGCATACCGGGTTTCTGGGTCAGTCAAGGTTCGTGACACATAGTAGACTGGTGTTTGAACACCTTGTCGATCAACAAGTAACACTGCTCCTACTGCTCTGTCGGAGGCTGATAAGTATAGTACCAGAGGCTCTCCCTTGACTGGTGCAGTTAATGTTGGTAACTTGATGAGGCAATCTTTCATCTCGCGGAATGCACTCTCGGCTTCCGGAGTCCACTGAAATTGGCTCTTCTTCATGCAGTTTCGGAGAGTTTTGATGAACGGGAAAGATTTGGCTGCGTGATTGGCCAGGAAACGGTTAAGTGCTGCCAACCGTCCTGCCAATTTTTGCATCCCCCTGATCGTCGAAGGTGAAGGCATGCGTTCAATTGCTTGTATTTTGTCAGGATTTACTTTGAAGCCATCTTTTGTGATGATGAAACCCAGGAATTTCCCCTCTTCCATGCCGAAAGAGCATTTTGCTGGGTTTAGCTTGATATTTACTCCGCGCAAGGTGTCGAACGTTTTTTGGATGTTCATCAGCATTGTGTTCTCTTCTTTGCTCATAATGACAAGATCGTCCATATACACTTCGATGTACTTGCCGATAGCATCGTGGAAGGTTTCATTCATGAGCCTCTGATAGGTCGCGCCAGCATTCTTTAAACCGAAAGGCATCTTGGTGTAGCAGTATAGCCCTGTCGGTGTGCGGAATGCGGTTTTGTCTTCGTCTTGCACAGCCATCTGTACGTGGTGGTACCCCTTGTAACAATCAAGGAAACATTTCCATCGGAATGTTGCTAGTGAATCAATCTTTTCATCAATGTCTGGTAAGGCGTAACAGTCGCGTGGAAATGCCTTATTCAGATCCTTGTAATCTACGCACATTCTCCAGCCACCGTTGTTCTTTTGGACCATCACTGGGCTTGCTACCCATGTTTGGTATCTGACTTCTCTGATGATTCCCGCATTTAACAATTCTATCACCTGCTCTTTCATAGCGTCGTGCTTTATGTCTCCCAAGTGGCGCTTGGCATGCACCACCGGCTTTGCATCTTCTGAGACGTTTAATCGATGTTCAGCTATGTGCCGTGGAACACCCACCATGTCTGCTGGTGTCCAGGCGAACACATCCATGTTTTGGAACAACAGTTTCTTTAACGCCGCGCGCGTTAGGTCGGACATTGCAGGTCCCAAGGTAACTGTCTGTTCCGGGTATGCGCTGTTCAACACCCATTTTTCTGCCTCCGCGCGAGGTGCTGGTTTGCTTGCTTTTGCAGGTCGGAGCTCATCTGTTGCTAATACTTCTTTGCTTGCATATATTATTGCTACCCCCGTCTCTGTTGGGAATCCCACAGCTGAGTGCGGATCGGAGCATATCATACTGAAGTCTCCTTGGGACTCTCTTCCCAAGAGTATGTCGTGTCTTGAATGCGCGGGTAGCACCATGAATGTAACCTCTTCTGTTCTTGAATTCCTTCCATCTGAGAGTAACACTGGGAATGATATTTGTCCAAGGGGAAAAACGGCTTCATTGCAGAAACCAGTGAGTGGGTAATCAACTGGTTCTAAGCGCGCTTTATCCTCCTGATCGAATTGGTTGAAACATTGTTCATATATGATATCCGCAGTGGTCCCTGGATCGATGAAAATGTAATCGGTTTGGTAATGCCCGATCACGCCCGAGATGACTATGGGTCGCCTTTCTCTCGGGCCTCCTCTTACAACCGGAAAACAACCTGCCTTTCGCGCCACGAATCGTCCTGTGTGCGCTTGTTGTAGTTTTTCTTTGGTCTTCGTTGACTTCCTTGAATCATATGGGTTTCAAGTTTCCGGAGTTTTTTGTTATCTGGTCCCTCGTCTCTTCTTTGTATTTGGCGGTAGTCGCGCTTTCCGCCATTTACCAAATGAGTGAGTTTTCCATCTCTTAAGGACCTTTCTATTTCTTGCTTTAAACTGAAACAGTCGTCAGTTAAGTGCCCTGTGTCTTTGTGGAACTCGCAGAAAAGGTTGGGATCTTGACCCCTCTTGTTTCTCATTTGTAGAGGTGGCTTGAACTGGTGATTTTCAGTGGCTAAGACCTCGGAAGGGGTCTTTGTTAGTGGTGTCCACTGTTTCTCCCTGTTTTCTCTTTTCACCTCTTTCCGGTGTGCTATCTGATTGATCGTGTGGCGCGCATCCTATCTTACTGGGCTTCTTTCTCTGTGACCGGATGCTTTCCATGGTTGGCCTCTGCCTTTCTTGTTATGCCGGTCGGTATGGTTGTATCCGCGCTGACGGTGATCATCACCGGTCAACTGTCTGTCAGACTGCGCAATGGTTTTGGCTGCTTCAATGAAGGTTTCCCAGTCTTTGGGTCCCCCGTCTCTTCCTTTCACACGTTTGATTAGATCATCGCACTTGACTGCCCTCATGAAGTGTGCGCGCATCATCTTCTCGCCCACATCGCCAATCTCCAAACATTCTTTGTTATATCTTGTAATGATATCTTCCACGCTCTCGTGGTCTCTGCGCCATATGTTTAAACAATCAGCTGGGTCTCTGGTGTGTCTACGTTGTTGAGAGAAGTGTGCAAGGAACTTCTCTCAGAAATCGACCCATGATTTGATTTTTCCTGCTGGTAGGCTATCAAACCAAACGCGCGCTGCGCCGACGAAGGTCTGAGCGAAGAGATGACACCAAGTTGGTAAATTCCATCCGCCTGTGGCTCCTGCACCATTAAAAACTTGAAGGTGATCATCTGGGTCTGTCAACCCGTTGTATTTGCCCACGTTGTGTGGTAATTTCGTTTTATCGATAGCAGCCGTGGCAATCTCTCTAATGAATTTTGAATTCTCATCCATGTCGTCTGGACGATAGCTCAAGGTGTAATCGTGCTCTGCTTTTGGGTTATAACCTGCGCGCTTGCGAGGTTTGTATGCTTCATGCTCTGGCGGCAACCTACTGAACACTGTGCTTTCTTTGTATGTCTCTTCGTCATCTGTAAGTTCGTCGTTTATGTTGCGCGGACCCAAACGACTTTGTATTGGCTTCTTGGGTTGGTGAGAGTACTGCACGTAGTTGCTTTCTGTTTCGCCATAAGTGTCGCGCGTGTCGTGCGCGCTTGGCCTTCTGATGTGTGGTGGAGGTACCGACTCAGGGCGTAAATTGAATGTATTGGTCTGTTGAGGCATGGGAGCGCTCAAAGGCCTTTGCGGTGGAGTGACAAATGCGGACTGGTTGGGTTGGCTTGTGCTTGAAGCAGAGCTTGCTGCGCGCTGAGTTGTGTGTAAACAAGGTTTATAGACGCCACTTGTTCGGCATACCAGGAAGCCAGAGTTTTCCCTTCGGGTAGCCCTAGTAGTGCAGAGAAGTTCAGTTGTGCCTGGTCCGATGGAGCTGAGGGGCCAGCTCCTTGGCTCTGCGTTTGCACTGGTGGAGGTGTTTGTTGGACTACCTCTGACGGAGGCTGGAAAGTAGCTCCGTTTGTGGTTTGAGTGATGATCCTAGGTGGAGTTTGGAAAGTAGCACCAGTTGTGTTTTGAGTAACAACCCTGGATGTACTCCCGAAGATACTAGGAAACTCGTTGTTCGTTGGCCCTTCTTGGATAATTTCGTTCATTTGACCCCTTTGGACGTGTACATTGTCCGAAACGAGTTCAAAAGAAGAAATGTCTCCATCTACCGGGTGAGAAGGGTTTTGTTCAGCCATTTTGACGAGTGTTTTTCGAAAAGAAAAGAGATGAAAGTGGTTTTGCTAAAAGCGGATAGCGCCAATGATGAAACACAGGTTAACACCAGGTTAATCTGTGGGGTTATTCCTTCTATGGGTTCAATCTCCTTTCCTACTCGTGAAATGACTTGGATCCTGCAAAACAGCAACGCCGTTAGTCTCGTTAAGAGGGGAATATGGGGGTTTCCCTCTTAACCAGGCTCCGGCGTGAGAATAAGTACTGTTCCGAGGAAGAATAAACAGTGTGTGTTAAGTGTGAGAGTATAGAGAGCAAGGTGATTCAACCTGGATGATGAAGGGTCCTATTTATAGCCGGAGGGTGAAAGAGGGAGGAGCAGCGATGCCAGCTGTGATTGCGCGCCAGCTGTCCGACCAAGGGGAATATCCTCTTGGTCTCCTCTGCTGTGGTCAGTGTAGTGGTACACGTGGCGCGCTTACATTTTCCTATCTTGGAGACGTAGTACTGGTGTTGTCGGACTGCTCCTTGATTTACTGCAGGCCTACTTGGCGCCTGATGATTGGTGACACGTGTTGTCCTTTATGTCGGGTGGAGCATCTTTGGTGCCACCTTGATATTTTCCAGAAGCTTTTAGAAGCTTCTGGATGATCTCGTTGGTGTCAGCGCCACATAGGATGGAAAAGTGGTGTGGTCCTTGCCATGTGGGCAAGGAATTGGGACCATACCTCTTCAGGCGCGATGTTAACAATAAATCTATTTAGCATTACTATATTAGATAGAAAAATTTATTAAATTTATACAAAACATTCTTTTTATTTGCCTAATTCCATGGCGGATCTAGAAAATTGTTATAGGGGTAACGTTTAAAAAAAACGGGTAACGAAATCGAAAAAACGTTAAAAAACGTCAAATTTTTCTAAAATTTACACTACAACCGGAGCATCAAGGGGTAACGGAGGCTACCCCTTATTATACGGTAGGTCTGCCCATTCCTACAACACCACAATTAATCAATGATCACATAATTTTTATTTGTCATTATAAAAACATATACAATGCACAGTAATACAAATTTATAAATAAGGTTCAATTATTATTAATATATTATTACTATATATTACTTTACTATATATTAATATTAATATTTTAATTTTAATTAATTAATTATTATTAATATTGTAATAATATATAGTTTTTTTAATACTTTTATTATTTTAATATTATAATAATACTTATTTTCTTTACTTTTAACTTTAATCCTCTTTTTAATATCAGGGGTTGGGATAAGCTTGATGTCAACCGGTATCGAACCAGTACTGGTATCGAAAATACCGAGACGGTCCTGTTCGGTATCAGTACATAAAGGTAAAAACCGGCACCAATACAGAAAACGCCAAAAGTTGGTGCCGAATTGATATTGGAAATCTTTTGGTTCGGGAAATTCAGTGCTGCTACCCGGTACCATTTGCTCATTCCTGATCACGGTTACCGTACGAACAACGGTATCGTACAACTTTTTTTGTTGATTTTCTTCAACTTTTAATTTTTTCTTTTTTTAGTTTCAAGGGTAGGGATGAGCTCGGTGCCAACCGATACAGAATCGGTACTCATACCGAAAATACCGGTTACGATACCGGTATATGAAGGTAAAAAACGGTAGTGAACCAGTACCAGGAACGCCAAAAGTCGGTACCGAATTGGTACTTAAGATCTTTCGGTTCGGCAAATTTGGTACCGGTACCCAGAACAATTTGCTCATCTCTGACCACGGGTTTCATACGAACAACATCGTTACCATACAACTTTTTTGGTTGATTTTATTTCGGTTATCTTTTAGTGTTTTTTCTACATTTTCTTTTTATTCTTGCCAACAGTTTCGTTTGCAACACGCTCATAGTGATTTCAAAACACATGTAAGCACAGACTAAATAACAAATGAAATTCGCCGCAACGCGGCGAACTTCTTTAAACCTAGTTTGATTAATAAATTAGCTCTTCAATATATATTATTATTTAATAATTTGTCAAATGCTCTTAAATTACTTGTTTTACTTTTTGAGTTAAATGCCATTTTAGTGTTTTTGGTTTGAGTCATTTTGCCAGTTTAGTTTAAAGGTTTCATTTTTAGTCTGTGAGTCCAAAAAGGTTTCACTGTTACCATTTTAGTCCACTGGGTTAACTTCATCAATTTTTTCTGTTAACGATAAGGACAATTCGATCATTTTATATGTAATTTTGTTAACTAGAAGGGAAATTATGCCATATAAAATGGCCAAATTGCCTTTCTTGTTAACAGAAATAATGGATGAAGTTAACCCAGACCCAGTGGACTAAAATAACAAATGTGAAACCTTTTTGAACCCACATGCGAAAAAATGAAACATTTGGACTAAACTGATAGAATGACCCAAACCAAAGGGACTAAAATGAAATTTAACTCTACTTTTTAATATGTCAATACACATATAACTGATAAGTAAACTATTGAATACCAAAATTCATATTCCAAAAGGAAAGGACTATATGGTATAAAAAGTTGTTTTAGATGAAAATGACAAAAATGCTCAAACCTCAGAAACACGGTTTTGACAATTTACTCAAATTCATAATACCCATTATTTCTGGAAAATTTAAGTTTTCTGATGCATTTTTATTGAAGCAATTTAATCGAAAAGAGTTATTAACGCAATGCACAAAAAACACAAAGAAATGTCTTATTTCTAAAACGCAATGGCCAGAAAACACTTAAAATGTCTGTTTTCTAAAACGCAATGGACTGAAAACACATAAAAATGTGTTTTTCCTAAAACGCAATGCACCAAAAACACAAACAAATGTCTTATTCCTAAAACGGAATGGCCACAAAACACTTAAAATGTCTGTTTCCTAAAACGCAATGGACTGAAAACACATAAAAAAGTGTTATACCTAAAACCCAATGCACCAAAAACACAAAGAAATGTCTTATTTATAAAACCAAATGGCCAGAAAACACTTAAAATGTCTCATTCTAAAACGCAATTGCCTAAAAAAACAAAAGAAAGCGTTCTCTGTAAAACGCAATGACTAAAAACACTTCAAAAATGTGTTTTACCTAAAACGCAATGACTAAAAACAATAAAAAAATGTGTGTTTTCTAAAACGCAATGGCAAGAAAACACATAAAACTCTCTTATTTCTAAAACGTAATGGACCAATTTCTGGAAAATTATATGAATTGTCTACGAATTACTGTCTTCGAAATGAGCCAATTACTGTCTTCAACCCCAGCCAGGGGCTCTGCCCCTTTGACCCCGCCAGGGGCTGCCGCCCCCGGACCCCCGCCAAGATCGTAAAACGCAATGACTAAATCAAAAACCCAGATCGTGAAAATGAAATTAAAGAATTTCTTACATGGATCGAAGCCGATATCTTCAACGATTGACGAAATTTGAATGATTGAAACACTTATCAGCGATTGAATCGACCGGATCGAGTGATTACCTTCAAAATCACGGGAAAAAAATGAGATTTTGAATTAAATTAAACTGGGTTTTCTTAATAAAAAAGCTGAAAAACACGTTGATCGGGTGTTTGAATCATTTATTGATGACGAAAATCGCACTATAATGTAGTGATTATTGAGATAGTAAGTGAAGAAAAGGTTGAAGATGATGTGTTTTGAAAATTGTGGGTTTTGAAGTTACTGGGGAGAGAAGAAGGAAGAAGAAAGGATTGGATTGACTAAAATACCCTTTCTCTTTATTTTAATTTTTGCCACATGTCATAATCCTATTGCTTTCTATCCTTCCTAGCCAAAATAAACTTCCTATTTGATCCCCACCCTATACTATAATAATAAAAATGGAAATACATATACATACGCATATACTCTATTCGGTGGATTAATTTATATAATATTAAAGAGAAAGGTCGGTGGCAAACCCTTTCTCTTTTAATATACGTTCCAGTCTTCCACTTCTTTTCTTATCTAGGGTTTCGAATTTAAGCAGATAAAAATCTCTAAAACCCCCAAATTTCAACTCTCAATTTCCTTCAAATCCTCTCACAAAGCATTCTCAAATCCTTCAATCGGCTCGCAACTGTGCGCGCGTAATCCAAACGCAGGTAAATCCACCTCCAATTTCATCAATTAATTAATTTGTCACCAATTGTTCTTCAAATCGAGCAGTCGTCGTGGCCTGTGCCGTCGGGGAATCTTCGAGAGGGATCGGATCCATCTTTGCCGATGAAAATCCGATCAGACAAGTGGTGTCTGATGATCTACGGGAAGTTGAGACCGTTGTTCTTCAAGTTATTGGCGAAACTCCTCATGATCTCACCTTTGCTCGATTTGCTAACAGGTTAGTTACTGTTAATCATGAATCTGCACTGTTTTTCATTAATTAGCACTTAAAAATGGATGGATTGATGTTTGACTTTTTCTTCTTGAATTATGGAACGAACAGGTACGGGAGGAAGTACCAAAGTAGTGAGGAAATGAAGCACAGGTACTCGATTTTCGCTGAAAGTTTGGAGACGATTAGATCGCACAACAAGCGGCTATCCTATACTCTTGGAGTCAACGGTGAGTTTTTTCAACTATGTAATTCTTTCTGCAAGTAGTAAGTTTGTTGCTTTAGTTAGAATTCATGTCCTGCACGGACAAGATAGTCTTCAACCCTAATTTTTCTTCACAAAAATATCTTATGGGTAAAACCGTAACGAAATCACAAACTGATGTTGCCGCCGAAACGCGCGGCACGGGTAACAACCTAGTTAAATATTAAATATAAAGAAATAAATGCATAATGATAAACCAATAAATGCTCTGTATTCTATTCATTTTCTTCGTTGCAAAGAAAGACTGATAACAAATTAGGAAACTTGACCCACTACCCAAGTTAGCGACCACCAAAGAGCCGGTAGCCACCAACGAACATAAAACGAACCAGAAATCACCCGACCATTAGAACCAGAATTTTCGTTCAATCCTCGCACACCAACACAAAATTTTCATTTAAACCTGGCAAAATTTCCGCTTCTTTTCGTCTCTCTGTATGTTCAATCAAATATTTGCTCTTCTCCAAGGATTGATGTTCCCGGCCCAACCGCTTATCGCACATATTTTCCGGTTGGGTTGTTGTTTTTTTGTGTTCAGCGGTGGTTTATGGTTTGGTAGAGTTTATATCGGATGATGCCGGTGGTTTTGCGTTATTGATGGTATTAGAGTATACAGAGGTGGTTAGATAGTTAGAGCATGTGAGTTAGTTAAGTTAGTTAGCATGATTAGTTGTATAGTTGTTCTCCTATATATAAAGGTGCTTGTATTGATATTACTTACCACTTATGATATGAGATTGAGATTCTTGAGCCTGATATTCTCTTTATGGTATCAGAGCATACTCTGAGAAATCAGTTACAGTTCCGGTTACTTTCCGGCCATTCTGTTATTTTCCGGCCAAAATTTCCGATCATCTTCCTCATCTCTTTGATCTTCTTCCGCTGTTCATCTTTGATTCATCATCTCATCTGTTCTGATTCTCCGATATGTTCTGAATATCTTTTCGTTTCCGAATCATTCTCAGATCTGAATCTTTTTCAGATCATTCAGATCTGTTTCTTAATTCAAATCTTTTTCTTTTTCATTTGTTTCTCTGGTTTCGTTCTTCTCTGATCTGTTGAAGCTTTAATCATGGCTTCTAATTCTTCATTCGATACAACATCTGCAACAAGTTTTACATCAAAATCAAACAATAATATGCCTAACATCACAAACTTTATGACTATCATGCTTGACAATGAAAATTTCTTGAACTGGCAGCATCAAGTATTAACGATTTTGAAGATTTATGGATTATTGAAGCATTTAAACTGTAAGATACCTGCTCCTGCACTCGATACTGAAGAACGTGAGAACTGGAATAAATCAGATGGATATGTTTCTGAGTTTTTTACTACAAAAACTTTGATTATCATTGATTCATCTCGCAAAAGGTACTAATTCGGCCTCTGAATTATGGAATAGAATAGAAGAATCGTTTTATCAACGTGGTGGCAATGGTGATTCTGCGAAAATGGCTGAAAACAGAACTAGGGTTTCTAATGATTTGGGGATGTTTGACTCGTGTGATATGATCAGTCAGTATTCTGGATTGGGCTTTGGCCCAACTTCACTTGATCAGTAGTTTTCCAGCATATTGGGCTCTAACCCAACGATTTCTCCACATTTTTTAGTGGATCACAGCCTATTTCTACTGCTAGTGATGTATTTGGGTCTTCTCATTTAACGCATTGGGCTTCTACTCAGCAATCTAGCCCACACTTTGGACTCAGTGCTGATTTTTCGAGTGTTTGCGAGCAGGACTCGTGGATTCCGGATTCTGGAGTGACTGCTCATATGACCGCTGATGCCTCGATTGTTTTTTATGCTACTCCTTATACCGGCTCTGATAAAGTTGTTGTTGGTGATGGTAAGTCACTTTCTATTTCTCATATCGGTAGCTCATTATTACACTTATCTGGTCATACTTTGTTATTGCGACATGTGTTAGTGGTTCCTGGCTTAGCCAAGAACCTCTTATCTATCACACAACTTGTTATTGAGCATCCTATTGCTGTCATATTTTCACATCTTGGTTTGCATGTTCAGACCTTGACTGGACAGCTTCTTCACCACACGCGTGGTAGTTGTATTCACTTGCTGCTTTCACATCTTGGCATTCCCGGTTGGGTCATCCGTCTGATGATGCTTTGTCTAGATGTTCGTTTTTACATCTGACAAACAAAAACACACACACATTGTAATGCATGTAGTGTTTCAAAATTGACTAGATTGCCTTTTACATCCGTGGTATCACATTCTACTTTGCCTTTACATATTATACATTGTGATATTTGGGGTGCCTCATCTGTTATGTCTAGAGATGGATACCGATATTTCATTACTATTGATGATTTTAGTCGATTTACATGGATGTATCCTTTGACTTGTCGTTCTCAAGCGGTTGATTGTTTTCGGCATTTTAAACTGCTTGTTGAGAACCTTTTCTCCTGCACCATCAAGCATCTTCAGTGTGATGGTGCTCCTGAGCTCGTTCGTGGATCTATGGCTCGTTTTCTTTTAGATTCTGGCATCGCTTATCGCATTTCATGTCCCTATACTCCCCAACAAAATGGGGTTGCTGAGCGGAAAAACCGCCATCTTTCTGAGGTAGCTCGAGCTTTATTGTTTCATGCTCGGTTACCAAAGAAATTCTGGTATGATGCATATGCCACTGCTTCCTTCCTTATTAACCAGTTACCATCACTGGTTCTTCATTACTCATATCCTTATGAGGTTCTTTTTGGATCTCGTCCCGATTACTCTATTCTTCGTACTTTTGGGTGTTTGTGTTATCCGTTTCTAGGTGATACTCGAGTGGATAAACTTTCACCCAAGTCTACTCCTTGTATCTTTGTTGGCTATGCTCCATCTCATCTTGGTTATCTGTGTTATGATCCTCGTACGTCTCGTACGTATACTTCTCGACATGTTCGATTCCATGAGTCGATTTTTTACGTTCCGGGGAGTTCTACTACTCTCGTAGCTTCTTCAGATTCTATTCCTTTCTCCATTCCTCCTCCTTCGCTTTCTACTTCTGTTTCTTCTCTTTCTTCTTCATCTTCTCCTATTATTCCTTCCTCATCTTCTCATGTTATTCCCTCTCCTGATATTACTTCACCTTCTTTTCCTCCTTGTCCTCCTCCTCCTCCTCCTCCTCCTACTCATCCTCCTCCTCCTACTCCTACTACCGCTACTACTACTGCTACTACTGCTACTACTGCTACTACTGCTACTAGTGCTACTACTGCTACTACTACTACTACTCTTGTTCTGACTCACCCGATGGTTACACGATCTCGTGATCATACACGGCAGCCGCGTCAGTTTCCTGATCATGTTCTTTTTCATGTCTCTACTACTCCCACCACTGAGCCTTCCACATTTCGACAAGCTCAGCTGTATTCTGTTTGGTGGGATGCGATGCATGCTGAGATTGATGCTCTTCATGCCAACCAGACTTGGCGTTTGGTTCAGGCTCCCACTGACGCCAACATTGTTGGTTGTAAGTGGGTTTACAGGATTAAACATAATCCTGATGGATCAGTGAGTCGTTATAAAGCTCGGCTTGTTGCCAAGGGCTTTCATCAGACTGAGGGTATTGACTACACTGAGACTTTTAGTCCTGTGGTCAAACCTACTACTATTCGTCTAGTTCTTCAGTCGCTTTCTCTCGAGGGTGGTTTATTCGTCAGGTTGATGTCAACAATGCGTTCTTACACGGGGATCTTTCTAAGACTGTGTATATGACCCAGCCCCCAGGCTTTGTTGACTCATCTAGACCACATTATGTTTGTTGCCTGCAGAAGGCTCTTTATGGCCTAAAGCAGGCTCCTAGAGCTTGGTTTTCCACGCTATCCACCGCTCTGCTTGCTGATGGTTTTACCCAGTTTCTTTCAGATGTATCTCTCTTTGTTTACAGTCGAGATTCGATACTCTGTTATGTCTTGATCTATGTTGATGACATCATTATTACTGGGAGCTCATCTGATTTTGTTACTGGTTTGATTGGGCGCTTGCACTCTCATTTTGCGCTCAAGGATTTGGGACAGTTATCCTATTTTCTGGGTATTCAGGCTACATTTTCTGAGGATGTCTTACATTTATCACAACAGCACTACTTACTTAATTTGTTATAGCGCACGGGTCTTGCCGATTGTCGTCCATTATCTACACCTGTCTCTTCTGGTAGACAACTTTCTCGGCACACTGGTGATCCTTTGTCTGATCCTACTATGTATCGGAGCACTGTCGGTGCATTACAGTATCTTGTGTTGACACGACCAGAGATTGCTTATGCGGTCAGTAAGGTGTCACAGTTTCTTTAGACACCTACTGATCGACACTGGGTCGCTGTCAAACGGATTTTGCGGTATCTCAAGGGTACCATTTCTCATGGGTTGTGTATATGTCGGTCTACTTGTGTTGACTTACATGCTTATAGTGATGCTGACTGGGCTGGGTGTTCTGATGATCGACGTTCTACCACAGGTTATTGTGTTTTTCTTGGGCCCAACCTCATCAGTTGGAGTTCCAAGAAACAACATACAGTTGCTAGGTCCAGTACTGAGGCTGAGTATCAAGCTCTTGCTCATACAACTACTGAGTTACGATGGATTACATCTATACTACATGAGTTACATATCACGATGACTTGTCCACCGTCTCTTTGGTGTGACAATATTGGAGCTACATATCTTGCAGTCAACCTAGTGTTTCATCAGCGCACCAAACACTTGGAGATTGACTTGCATTTTATTCGGGACATGGTTTTCGGTGGTACTTTACATGTTTGGTATGTTTCCACTACATTTCAGATTGCAGATATTTTGACCAAAGGATTGTCTGGTGTTCGTTTCGACAGTCTAAGGTCCAAGCTTCATGTGGATGCTCCCCGTTCAGCTTGAGGGGGCATATTAGAGTATATAGAGGTGGTTAGATAGTTAGAGCATGTGAGTTAGTCGAGTTAGTTAGCATGGTTAGTTGTATAGTTGTTCTCCTATATATAGAGGTGCTTGTATTGATATTACTTACCACTTATGATATGAGATTGAGATTCTTGAGCCTGATATTCTCTTTAGTTATATAAGGTGGTGAAAATGTGGCAATCGACGGTGAAACGGTGGTGGGAGGAGACGCGACGGAAATGGTCGCGTCCATTTAGCATTGGTTAATAGACAGAATTGGTGTACGCGACTGTGGGTTGGATATTATAATTTGAATGGCAGCAGCGGATTATAAATTGAAGAACGGTGGACGGTTAATAAGTAATGTAAAGCGATGACGTGTTTTAAAGTTTTTGTGGGTTCCGATTTAATTGAAAAGTAGTAAGACCGTGGGGTATGGTGGGGCGTGGGTTGGGGGCATGGTGCGACACGTGGAGTATGGGGCACCCAAGACCAAAAGCCAATTTCAAATGGGTATGGTGGGGCGTGGCTAGGGTGGCGTGGAAAAAAAGCAAATTTCCAAGGGCTAGTGCTCTTGGCCAATGAGGTTCCGCCATGTCATGTGGGTAGCCCCGCCCAACGCCCGGGCTGAAACCCCCGCCCAAGGGGCCACGCCGAAACCCAAGCCCACCCGGGGTGGTGACTTGGCCGTTTGTACCCAACCCACGCCTCAACCCCTGCCCCATACCCCATAGTCTAATGTGATGAAGATTAAATCTATACATATAATAAAAGAAACCATGTTTGGGACACTTGTCATCATATTAGGCCATGTACACTAGAGATAATTATCATTTAATTTAAATATATGTATAGATTAATTATAGATAATCTCCTATGAAATATTATTTAGTTTAAGACTTTAATCTCTTTTAC
Source organism: Helianthus tuberosus (assembly GCA_030545235.1). Lineage (NCBI taxonomy): Eukaryota > Viridiplantae > Streptophyta > Magnoliopsida > Asterales > Asteraceae > Helianthus > Helianthus tuberosus. The sequence goes on along the minus strand of CM060412.1, from coordinate 165,140,094 downwards.
CTAATTATAGATAATTGAGAGAGATAAAAAAGATATCTTTTTAATTTTAAATGGTTGATAAATATGATTATGAAACATAAACGTAGGGCTGGCATATCGTGTATACCCGTACACGATAAGACACGACACGATAAGACACGATACACGAAATCCCATACACGAACACGACACGATAACTTATCGTGTCCTTTTTTTCAAACACGAACACGACACGATATTCACGAAAATTACCTGTTAATACCTGTTAACACGACTGTTCGACTGTTATACACGAAAATTACCTGTTAACACGAACAAAAACACGAACACGACATGCTATCTGAGGGTTACAGAGGGAGTTTAGGGTTTTATCTTTTTTGAATTGAATGAGGAATGAAAATAGAAAGGAATCCACACACACATGGCTGATGAGTTTTATTTAATTTAATTTCTTATCGTGTACTAACGGGTATTAACAGGTAAACAGGTATTTAACCTGTTTATACACGAAAATTAACAGGTAATCTCGTGTCTACCTGTTTGGTACACGATACCTGTTAAGGCCATACACGATATCTGTTAACTTCGTGTAGGTTCGTATCGTGTATTCGTGTAAAATTGTCAGCCCTACATAAACGTTACTCATGATAAAAAAAGTCATAATCTATACATATACGTTACTGATGATAAAAAGAATCATACTAGATTATATTATTCTTTAAGATGTAGATTCTATTAAATAATTTATTTATAAAATATACCATTAAATATTAATCAAAATCTAAAATTACTCAGAAGTTAACCCGTGTAATACACGGAGTTTTTTTAAGATATAGTTTTTTTGATTATTTACTATACAAAATTACATTTATTAAAGATGTAACTTTTTGATTATTTACTATACAAAATTACATTTATTCAACCCATATAATACACGTGGTTTTTAAAAGATATAACTTTTTATTATTTGGTATATAAAATTAGATTTATTCAACCCGTACAATACACAGGGTTTTTCAAGATATAATTTTTTTATTATTTAGCAATTTTTTTTATTATTTGAGGTATAAAATTATATTTATTCAATCAGTACAACAACATACGTGGTTCTTAAAGACATAACTTTTTTATTATGTAATATATAAAATTACATTTATTTAATCCGTCTAATAAACGAGGTTTTTATATATACATTGTTTTATTATTTAGTATATATATTTACATTTATTCAGTCCGTGTAATACACGGGGTTCTCACCTAGATTGTAAATAATTGCAACCATGGAACGGTGTCTTTTAGAACTTCACTTCTTTTGTTATCTTGAAACGTCACTTCGTCAGACGTCAATTGCGCTAAAATGCCAATCGGTGTGATTTTTAAACCTACGAGGAAGTGAAACGACATGTCCAAGTGGTTTTTGTATTTATATCTATACTTTCTATAAAAGAAGTATTAGCGCTGACATCACAATGCTAACGTGGCAATCAGATAGGCTGTCCAACAATGCCTATCTGATGTTATTATTACATCATAAATCTTAATTTAAAATCTTTTAAAATATATTTAAAATACAAAAATTAGGTTTTTCCCTCTTTATTTGAATTTCAAATATCAAATTTACATCCCTTCAAACCCTCACATTATTTACATCCAATTTCAAATTCACATCCCTTCAAATCCTCACATTATTACATCCTCCAAACCCTCACATTTCAAATTCATATCACTTTCTCTCTCTACATCCTCTCTCTACTCATTTTTTTCTAAGATTGTTTGATTACATTAGATGAGTAGCAGTAAAAATTTTAGAATTTTGTTTCTGAGTTTGGAAAAGGTGAATCTTAATGAGATACAAATGAGAGAGGGATAGAAAGTTTAAGGTTAGGGTTCGTTCGATCACTTTTGAAGATAGAAGAGCAGGAGCTCCTTCCTTATTTTATCACCATCATCTCATCTCATTTTCTTCGTTACATTTCATATTCTGAAACTCAACAACTCGATTTTGCTGCATCAGATTCTGATCAAATTAAACTGACGATAGGATGAAAAAAGTGTTTTCGTTAAAAAAAATTATAATTTGATAATTAAACTAACAATATGGGAAAGTTACAATGCCATACAATTTATATAATTCCAACATTCTCTCGCTTGGCTAGTTGACTATCAAGTTAAAAATAAGTCGTCCATATGTTAGTTAAATTGCTATGTTTAAGCATTATAATAATGCCGAAGTATAAAACAAAATGTTGTGTTCAAGCATGCTGCTTTCCATGACATCCATACCAATCATACATTCGCCAACTTATGATGCTAATGATAAAATATATGAATATAGTTTCTCTACTTACATAATTGGGCACAGCTATTACTATATACATAGACAAATTATCAGTATAGTCACAATCACATATTATAATACCCATAAAGTGACAGTTACAATACAAGTTGAGCTAACTCGAGTAAGCATGTCCAATATTATAAGCTCACTGTTCAACTTGTATTTAACCGTGGCTTGGTAAGTTAGTTTTTTTCTTTCTAATTTTGATGATTTTATATGTTTAAGTTGTACACTTATCGTGAACGGGGTGGGTGCGGGGAAGGCACCGGTGAACAGGTTTGCCGCGCAACAACACCGCCAACGACCCTCACCACCCTGGTGATTAAGTAAAGAAGGGGTGAGTGTTTACCGCATAGGGGAAGAAGAGGGGAAGGAGAGGGAGAGTTGAATAATAGTGGGGCCCACTCTTTTCAACCAATTACAATTTTTTTATTTTTATATTTAAAAAAAATAGTTTACTCCTACTCAAGAGAGGTGCCCACCCCTTAGGGGATACGGTGTGGGCGGCAAAGTGGTTCGGCAAAAGGAGTTTGCCGCTCGGGAACACTACCGCCAACCATCTTTGCCGCACGGTGAAGCTTATCATTTCGGCGTTTGGTTACCGATCGACAAAGGCCAAATTTTGACCGTTGGGAGCATGTGCAACGGCTATATAGCCGTTTAAAATAAAAAAAAATATATATTTTCTTTTTAAAATTAAACTATAAATACCTAACATAAATCATACCCAAATACTTTCAAATTTATACCCCAACCAAACCAAAAAATACCAAACATTTACCCGATCATTACAAAACAAAATGGCGGATGAACTCCCGTTATGGTTCCCACCCGATAGTAGCGACGATTCATCCGATAGTAGCATTCTTTTTTTTCAAAATCTCATCGAAGACGCCGAACTTCAAGACACGGGCACATCTAACCGAAGGAGATATATTGAACGTCAACGTGAGGTGGGGCATGAGACACTTATGGCGGATTATTTTGACGAAGACCCCAAATACAACGACGATAATTTTCGGCATAGGTTCCGTATGTCGAAACATTTGTTTCTAAAAATTGTGAGCAACGTGGAAGCGAACGACTCGTGGTTTCAAGAGGCCCTCGATGCGCGAGGTAAGAAGGGCTTTACGCAGTTGCAAAAGGTGACATCGGCTATTAAACAGCTCGCAACTGGTAACACTCCAAACGAGAACGACGAGTACTTGCATATGGCCGAAAGAACTTCCCGCGAGTGCCTAGAATATTTTTGCGACACGGTTTGCAAAATATACGCTCCCGAGTTCTTACGTAGACCGACAACCACGACATGACACTTTTATACGAAGCTCATGAGGAAAAACATCACCTTCCAGGTATGTTCGGTAGCCTTGATTGCACCCATTTCGTTTGGCGATTTTGTCCCAGAGAGTATCGAGGCCAATATATGCGAGGAGATCACCGATACCCGACTGTTATGCTCGAAGCGGTTGCATCTCGAGATTTATGGTTTTAGCATGCTTTTTGCGGTCCACCGGGTTCACAAAACGATATCAACGTGCTATAACAATCTTCGATATTTTTAACGGAACGAAGTGGAACCGCGCCAAAATGTCCATTTTACGTTAACAACCATTTATACAAACGTGGTTATTTGCTAATGGATGGAATCTACCCTCCATGGTCCGTGTTTGTGAAGTCGATCCCATACCCTCACGAAGTAGACGGAAAGAAATTCAAGAGGCAACATGAGGCGGCAAGAAAGACGTCGAACGGGATTTTGGTGTTTTGAAGGCGAAATGGGGTGTATTGAGTCGGCCGATGCGAGCAAGAACCGTTAGAAAAATTAGGAGTGTTGTGTACACGTGTATTATTTTACACAACATGATTTTGAAAGATGACGGAAACGCGGTAGCACTGGTGCACATTCGGGATCCTCCGATCGAGCCCGCTCTAGGCGATACGGTGTTGGACGAGTTGATGGATGAAGACACGCATTGGAGACTAAACCACGATCTCATGATTCATCTCGCAAGTCAAGATTTACGCCACCTTTTGGTCGACTCCGACGAAGACTAGTTTAATTTATTTCAAGTTAATGTAATTTTAATGTTTTTTTAATTTAATGTAATTTTAATGTTTTTAATTTAATGTAATGTTATTGTTAATTTATTCTACATTTATTAAGTTAAATATTAAATATACTAGTTTACAAAAAATAAAAAATAAAAAAAAAGTTTACCAATTCAGCAAGTGTCTAACCATTACCAACACTTTTCAGCATAGTTTAAACACTTTTCACTGAATGACGTGGCACACTCTCATTGATTGATTTTTAAGTTTACCACTCTCAAGTGATTAAACACTCCTTATACCCTTATGTTTTAGTGCAAGAGGGGATTTAGAGAGGGAAATTGACATGACAAGATGTGATTGGGTGGGTGGAGAGTTTATCCCATCTCATGAGGGGAGCACCCATTTCATCCTAAGGCCGGAGGGTGTGGAGGGCACCACCCCAACCACCTCACCTCCGATAGCGCCGGAGGGGCGCCACCACCCATACCCAGCCAATTAAAAAGGGGCGCCATTGATGTGTCGTTAGCATGGTAACGAGCCAGAATTGGCGTTTTCGAGGGAAGATTGGTCAAATGTTACCGTTGAACGGTAACTTCAAATTAAAAAAAAAAATTCAATTTTTATAAATTACACCTATAAATACCCCACTTTTTTCTATATTTTCATCCCTTCTACCTCAATCTTTATACAAAATCTCTATACTTTTTTATATAATCACACAATGTTTCCCAACAACCAAAACCCGTGGGATCCGACCAATCCGTTTTGGCAAAATACGCCAAACAACGAGCAAGAAGACCGTTATCGAAGAGACCCCCGTACAGGTGAGCTTGGATATTATCCGATGCCACCTAGCATCCGAGTCCGATGCTCGTACAACAATTAATCTAAACGACAATGTTGACGAATTTGAAGAACCGCAAGAGCTACCACGTCCAAGGGGTAGGGATAAAAGTAAGGCATCGGCACGAACAAAGTCTTCTTCAACGCCATCGGATGGCCCTTCAAAGTTGAACGAGCTCGAGGCAAGTCTCAATAAAATAATCTTGATTAAGGAAAAAGAGCAAGAAATAAAAATAGAGAAACAAATCCAGAAAGACATGAAATTTCTCGCGAAAGACTTTTGAAATCTAGCGAAGGAGGACCGAGTCATTTTGGAGGCTCGTAAGTCACACATTCAGGCGAAATATATGTAGTTTTTATTTTCTAGTACCTTATTTTTTAACTTTGCATTTTTAGGACTTTGTAATGTTTTTTTTAATGAAATTATGTTTTTTTTTTAAATTTTCTAGTTATTAAAATTGGAATTTAATTAAAAAAATAAAATATATAAATAAAAAATAATTAGGTAATGATGATGGGGGCTTTATCTCACACCCTGCATGTTAAGGGAGGGCGTGATAAAGCTCCCTGACTGACGTGAATCTGACGTGGCGCTGACGTGGCCTGATCCCACACCCTTCGGTCTAATAGGTTAAGAGTAGTATTAGATTATATAACTTTCAGCCTTTTCATAATAGAAAGTAAACAAGCAACATTTGGCCTCTTGTTAGCTTGGAAATTTTTTTAATTGGCAAATTTCTTTTAATATATGTTGTCTTTGAGACTTGAACCCAAGACCTTCTCCTCCCTAACTAAGGTGTTTAAAGGCTTTGCTTTTGCCAATATTAGCTTGGAAACTTATCGTGCTAATTAGTTCGAACTGAATTTACTTGTATTTTTTAACTAACTAGATGTAACACCCGCCGCGTTGCGGCCGGGTTGACATACATATATCCCAGAAGCCAAAAAGACTATCCAATATTCGTTTGATTCATTATAGCATTGGTACTCGCTAGAGTAGCCGAAAGAGAAAACCCTAAATATAGACAACAAACGTGTTGAAACTTTAAAAAAAGTTAGTAACTTTTTTGCTTATTTTGTATCGAGGCTTTAGTATGCGCGAGGTCGGGAGGTGTGAGGCCCAAGTATGTACACATATTTTGTGATCTAGTATTTGTTAAATCTCAAACTATTGAAAAAAACCATCTTTTTTAACACATTATTCATGTATTAACATGCTATATAACTATGACTATATGATAATATAACGACCCATAGCTCTTCAATGACTACGCAATCTACTTGATTCATTGGAGTTCGATAGCTCTTGTAGGATTTCTAAATCGTACGAGCTGAGGGAAAAAAAACTTAACTGAACAGCAAAAGAGGAAAAAAAAACTAAACTAAACTGAGAAAGGGGTCGTATCCAAGGTTTGTTGATGAATGAAATCCAAAATCTCCATGACTGCTTCCTCTCTTTAATTTTGCAAATGTGTCAAATGATACAATGAAATCCAGAAATTAGTATAGAGCATAATGAATAATAAAAGGGGAAAATATATACATGAGTTCGCTTTGGGCCCTAATAGTGAACCACCATTGCATCGAACACTTCTGACCGTGAACCACCAGCCCACTGCATCGCCTTTTTTAAAATTGTGGTTTCCCGGCGATGGTGATGGTTGTGGTGCAGTTGAGCTTGGGGTTCCAAAATCCTCGGCTCAAATTTGTAGGCACTTGTGCTAGATCTGAAAACACGCAGAGCTCAGCAAAAAAATATCACAAATAGAAAACACACGCTAATATTAATATAGATGCATCAAAGTTACAAAACTACCAAGTTAGCCCTCACCCTCTACTCTCCGCAAAATATTTCTAACCCAAACATATAATCACACACTCACATCTAAACAACCTAAACAATCAACACTCAATACAACCTCTAATTTCTTCCTTCCATTCATCCAGCTTGCTGTGCAGAAAACAATCATGGCCAGAGATACAAGCAAGTTACACAACACCATTACTATTACTACTTACCATAACTTCCGGCTTCTGTTCTCTACCAACATACACACTTTACTATTCTTTTTCAAGCCATTGACGTCACGCCTAACCTGATATTCGCAAACAAACCCATACAAAACCGAAATAAACTAATCATAAATAAATTAACCATAGAATTTAACAACACTTGCCTCGTAACCGACTTTTGCTCCAAGTAGGCTGCTTGTGTTCTCGAATTTAGTACCATATCCACTTCTATCTTCGGCTTTTTACAATATTAAAACACAACCGAAAATCAAATATTAGAAAAACCCATGTCTCACACCCTTTAGCCTTTTTCGAACAACTTACCATAACAACATATGCTAAACGCAACAAACGTAATTTTCGGAAAAAAAGTAAAAAGTTAAATAACCATAACCACACCACAACGTCAACAGCTTCAAACACATGACCGTTACCACACGCGTTCTCCATGTTGCTTTCTTGAATCCCGTGCGAATGATTCACAATAACCGGAGAAACCGAATCGCGATTCTGTGGGCTTACTGGCTTCCTTTTACGACGCTCGTTTTGTTCCACACGTGTTTTGTTATATTTTCTCTTTCTAGAAACTTCCTCAGATAGGTGTTGACTTGATAACGGAGCACGTCTGTCACCGTTTGGAAACACGTACGGCGGGATCTGTCGTCTACGGCATTCAATTGATACTTAATCTGTAATTAGGTCAAATAATTAATAACAGTCAAACCTAGATACGTAATTTATAATGGTATAAACAATCGAACCTTGGTCTTCATCGATTGCATCAACGGCGACGGGTCCACTCGTAACTCCGGCACTGATGCTACCTGTCCAGAATACGCTGTCTGACCATCGATATCGCACACCGTCACACCGCAAAAAATAACATCAACACCAGCCTGACAGTTCGACTCCGCCAGCGTTTCCGTCGTCGGAGAAGATGGATTGTGAGGGGACTAGCGTTTGGTGGATTTGGGGGAGGAGGTGTGCATATAGAGAGAAGATGAACCGGGGTTATAAGAAAACCTAAATGTACAACATCAACTTTTTTTTGAAACATTCCCAAAGCACAGAGTACTACTCATGATGCACAAAAAAGTTGCAAAGTTATAAGGTGTTAATGGACAAATGAGTTAGGCTATGTGGTGTCACGACCCCCGACCATACCCTGCACGGGAGCCGCGAGTAGTCAAGTGGTACCGGTGGTTATTTTGAAAATATTGTAGCGGAACATTTCATCAGGACCGTGAGTTAGGAAAATACCAGAGTTTAGAAACACTGGATTTTATTTATTAACCAGATGGGAATAAACCCATGTTTTACAAAGGTAGCGTTAATATGGGATAAACCCGAATATATGAAACAATGTTTTCTTAATTTAATTTAATTGACAAAATAAGCCACTTCTTTAAGCCTTTCGGTGCCGTATCATCACTTTTATTCCAATCTACTGTAATTACCTGAAACACGTTTTAAAAACATTTGGTCAGCAGGAAATACTGGTGAGTTCATTCATTTTTGAACAAAAACACATTTGTTATAATTTACAGTATTAAGAGAGATTACAATGTTTATATATCAACCAATTACCCCAAATCGGTATTTGTCACTCGACCGTATCTTTGACTATGGTCATATCACCCCTTGGCTAACCCGTTGTCCAATGGTGATGGTTATCAAGTAATGTATACAAAACCCCATATACCGGCAGTAATTGAAGATTACAAAGACTTAATCCCTGTAATTATAACTTTGAAAATAAATAGGGTTTTGGAAATAATTTGGTAAAAAGAGAATGACTCACAGACTGTGAGAAAAGAGAATGGACTCACTTTATAATCACGCAGTCTTGATTTAACAAGCTTCCTGATTCTAAATCTTCTGATAATTAAGCATCTATTTTAAAGTTCTAAATCTTCCGATGATTAAACATCTTGTTTGATAGTAAGTCATGGATCGGGGTTTGCTGATAGTTAAACATTTAATTTAACAGAGTTGAATACGTATTAGTGTAAAACCATATCAAACCTAACGATGGTCACGGGATCAGAACCTTAACGAAATTCACAAAGTATAGTCTTATTCAGACAGTACTTTGGCATTTGTTAGTTGGTTCCCGAATCGATCGGAAAGAGTATCGTATCGGTGATTATTGGTTAGAACACCAACGTATAGAGAGAAGAAGAAATGAGCAAGGTAGAATGAAATCCTAGGCTCCTATTTATAGGTAAGACAGATTCCTTTCTTAGCTAGGAAGTTTTCTTAATTATTAAGTTTCCTTTTATTTATTTAGTTTTTCTTACTAATTAAGTTTTCTTACCTATTAAGTTTACTTATCTATTAAGTTTACTTAATTGTTTTAGCTGTCTAGTTTACTTAGCTTTTTAGCTGATTATCTCACGTAGCTGTTTATCTGATTAACCTACCTTAACTGTTTAATTAAGTAATTTAGTTAGCCGAATAATTAATTAACTTAATTAGCTGATCAATTAACTTACTCAGTTTGTTTAACTGCTAAGTTTCCTTTTCTATTAAGTTTCCTTAGCTATTAAGTTTTCTTAGCTATTAAGTGTTCCTTAACCGCTAAGTTTTCTTAACTGTTAAGTTTTCCTTAACCGCTAAGTTTTACATAACCATTAAGTTTTCTTAATTACTAAGTTAACTTAACTGTTAAGTTTACTTAATATTACTTAACAACTAAGTTTACTTAACCATTAAGTTTTCTTAGCCACTAAGTTTACTTAACTACTAAGTTTACTTAATCACTAAGTATTCTAGTTTAACAGCTTCCTGGTTATGAGTTCTAATTCTAGATACAATGGAACTCGTATTAGCGTATTAACCCAATTCAACTTTAACGATAATCACGAAATCAAAACTCACAACGAATGACAAAGTATAGCCGTATACAGGCAACACTTAAACATCCGTTGGATCAGTTTCAATCAATCGGATATAATACCGTGTCCGTGATTAGAGTTATTACCCTGATAACGAGCAGAGTTTTAGGGTTTAGGGGTGTTGTGCAAAGAAAACGGAGAACGGGAGAGTTAGTTCGTCAAAATTGATCGAACTTGTGCAAAAACTTCCGTCCCTCACCGCTGCTTATATACCCACATTTGGGTCTCCCCCGTGTGTCGCGGGGAGGGTCGACCTGGCTTTGGTCGCCACGTGTCCCACGTAGGTTTGACACTTGTCGCAGTGTCGTGACGCGTGTCCTTGACCGCCCTTCTTGTCCAATCGTGTGTTTTTCCTCGATTTTTGTGCCGATACTTATTGCGTATGTTCGGGTCTTGATCCCAAATAGTTCGGTTTATAATTGCGATTCTAATAAAGGTACTTTTGTGTGGGTTGGTTCACCAACCGTTAGGTTTTCAAGTTTCGTCGCGTGCACTTCTGGTTTTTTATTACGGGTTGTTGTGGGACACATTTGAGGGTTGTTACATGTGGCGTGGTCATGACCTAAATCACCACCACCACCCTCCACGATAGCGCCATTTCACCTCACCCTCATCCACCAACCTACTCCACCACCCTATATGATTTAGACCATGACCCTCATTATCATCCACTATCCTCCCCTCCCAATCAAAATCCTCTAATTAATTAAAGAGGGTTATGGTTGCAATGGATTAAACCATGCGAACCACCATGATTTGCACAGGAGGTGGTATAACAATGGTTCCATGGTCCTACGTGGCAGGGCCGACTTAACCGTTTTGGTGGCCCAAAGCAAAATAAAAATTTGAGGCCCCTACGTCTTTAAAGAATGAATATTATAAATCAATAATTTCAAGATTATTTAAGAAATTATTTAATAAACCAAGAATAGTAAGGTTCTTATTTGATGTGATGCATTTCACCATTAATGAAAATAAAGCTGAAGTTTGTTATGATTCCGACCATGAAAAAAAGAAAAGAAGATGATAAAAAAAACAAACAGTGAGTAAGCATCAAGCAACTTTGCGAGCTTAATAATAAAAAAAGTATCAAAAACAAAAAAGCAACTAAGCCAGTCTCGAACCCTTATCTATTTACATTTCACAAGTGAGTTACCACTGGGCCAATACACACTTTTTATTTAAAAGGCATTATTTATCTATACATATAACATTTGTTTCTCAAAATGGAGGCCCATTCAAACTGGAGGCCCAAAGCCTCTGCTTTAGTTTAATGGCCCTTGGGCCGACCCTGCTACATGGCAATCCATGACCCAAACCACCATACCCGATAGCCTTACAAGCAAGTTATAAGTAGTGTAACTTTTACAAAGACAACACAAGATTTATTTTATGTTTTATTACAACATCCATAAACCATCACTAGTAAACAAAAGTTACATGTCGTTAGTGAGACATAAATACATTTTTATTGCAACATATGTTAAAAAACAACTCATGATGCATGTGCCCATGAGCGTTTAAAAATGTCACATCAACGTGCCTCGAATGGATTCAGGGTGATTGAAATGTGTTGAATTCGAAACCTTGGTTGATGAAAGCACTTGAAAGCCATAGCTTCAAATTTGGCAAGTTTATGTCAAATCCGCATGCCATAACCTACAAATTCATACACGTAAACGCTAATTAATACTTTGGCAGGTTGACATGTCGACACTATTCAAGTGTATTCAACCAGACCAGTTGTGTAGAGTTGTGTAGGTGTATCCTGACCTAACTAATCCGATTTGTTTATGAAAACAGGTAATTGCTTATAAGGTTTAACCTAAAAAGGTTTTATAACAAGATACAAGTTAAACTTACATTTAACGTGAACGCCAAGACAAAATCATCATCAACAGTAGATAAATTCGAACTTTGGACCTGAAAGCTCGTGATTGACTCGAGTGCTCGATGAAGTGAAGCCGCAACACCTCGTCCTTTGTTGCAAACGAGTCTTACATAGTATCCTTTCTCCTCAACTTGAAACATGTCCAACTAAATCACGTAAAAACAAACACAAATTTAGGGTTGAACGATCCAAACAAACCTAGTAACATTAGGGTTGGATGCATATGATTAATTTCTTACTTAATAAACAATGTTTTCCTTGTAATTACCTTTGATATCTTCTTCAATGTCGGAAATTGGTTAGAAACATGAACCTTATTCGGATTCTGGGATGATGTCGCTTTTAGAGTTTTGGTTGCTTCAATTGTTGCAATCTCAGCCCTTAAGTTTCTCGATTGTGTTTGAAGATCTTGAATGTATCGTGCTGCATCTCCAACAATCGAAGCTTTATCCATCTGCAATTGAAATATTTAAGAACTTGAACGTTACAATAAACTTAAACTAATATATTATATCAAGTAATTACCAGATAATTACAATAAACCCTAACTAATATATTATATCTGACAGTAAATACCTTGGTGATATTGGGTACTAACGAACGTAACGCATAGAGCTTCTCCTTCATTCCGCTTCTCCTCTTCCTCTCAGAAATCAAAGTCCTTGTCCGATCACCCTTGGCGCTACCACTGGTTCGCTTCGTGGTTTCTGGTTTACCAGTTGTCGCAGTCTCAGACGAATCATCATCACCAAAAACCTTCATATCCTCCATTTCCTGGTTCCAAATCAGACCTGAGTTCGGATCCATCATATCATAACCATCAAAGTCAGCACCCGTAGCAATCACAACATCATCATTGTGGCTATACGGCGGCTGCACGTGTGGCAGCTCCATACAAGAGCTGGTAAAGTGATTGCCTTCATAGGCTAAACAGAAACTTTGAATTGGATCTGTAGTTTCGCCACGAATGGCCGAAATGAGGCTTTCTAAATCGGTTTCTGGCATGAAATCGGGTTGGAACATGTTGAAGTTGTTGCCTGCATTGAAATGGCTATCATCCATTTTTGTAAGCTTGATAAGATAATGGTGGTGGTGAACTAACACAATCTAAAATACATGCACTAACATTTTAACAAAGATGTATATATATATAATAGAGATTGTTGTGTAAATGGAATCACGGAGAAAGCATCTGCTGTCAATTTGGTTATAAAGAAATCAAGAGCTGATCGATGCATTGACATTGACATCTTTGATTGAGGAATATGTCTCATTTTATAATACAATATAAGATCATAGTTTGGATAAGATCTATCTTCGGTTATTATGCCCTTATTACTGTTAAGTAATTTTTAGGAGGTTAAAGGGGATTCTAAATCAGTGTTCTTTTTTTTTTTTTTTTTTTTAATATTTAGGAGGTTAAAGGGGATCCTGAATCAGTGTTCTTTTTCTTTATAAATAAAATTCATTACTTTTTTATTAGAATCGACGTATTTTTTTTAATACAATTTCTAAAAGCGACATAATCACATATGTTAGGTGGATGAAATAAGTTTTAGTGAAAAAAAAAAATCTTTTTTAAGTATATTTGATGAAACACAGCTTAACACTAGGGTTAATCTGTGGGGTTATTTCTTCTGTGGGTTCAATCTCTCTTCCCACTCGTGAAATGACTCGGATCCTGCAAAACAGCAGCACCGTTAGTCTCGTTAAGAGGGGAATATGGGGGTTTCCCTCTTAACCAGGCTCCGGCGTGAGAATAAGTACTGTCCTGAGGGAGAATAAACAGTGTGTGTTAAGTGTGAGAGTATATAGAGCAAGGTGATTCAACCTGAATGATGAAGAGTCCTATTTATAGCCGGAGGGTGAAGGAGGGAGGAGCAGCTGTGCCAGCTGTGGTTGCGCGCCAGCTGTCCTACCAAGGGGGAATATCCTCTTGGTCTCCTCTGCTGTGGTCAGCGTAGTGGTACATGTGGCGCGCGCACATTTTCCTATTTTGGAGACGTCGTACTGGTGTTGTCGGACTGCTCCTTGATTCGTTGCAGGCTTACTTGGCGCCTGATGACTGGTGACACGTGTTGTCCTTTATGTCGGATGGAGCATCTTTGGTGTCACCTTGGTATTTTCCAGAAGCTTCTGGATGATATCGTTGATGTCAGCGCCACATAGGATGGAAAAAGGGGTGTGGTCCTTGCCCTGTGGGCAAGGAGTTGGGACCATACCTCTTCAATATTCAAATTATAATTATGAATATATGCTTATATATGTATATTTTAAATACTTAATGAAATAAAACAAGTCGACTTCGAGTTAGAAAAATAACTCATAAGCCGAGCTTGAGATTCAGAAATCAAACTTGAAACGGCCCAGCTTAATTAAACTTTATAAATTAAACAAGTTAAGCTAGAGTTTAGACGGGTTTATACTCCTTGCCACCTCAATCTTTGAGAACATCTTTATGCTCCTTATTTGTAAAACTCTATAATACTTTACATTATTATAAATATATTGATATTGTGGTTATCAACGCCTAAAATAGAATAGGCTTATTCTCCAAGTTTCTTTACCCTATATATATTCTATTGTATTTATTATATGGACATACCTATCAATGAAATATTAATCCCTTTTCTCTACATCTCTTCTATATTGTTTAGCTATTAGGCTTGTTGTTTCACAACACGTTATCAGCACGAGTTGCTGACGATTCAAGGTTTCATATTCATCATTTGGTCTTCCTTTATCCATACACGTGTAGACTGGTTTTTGTCTTTAAAGGCCGGCACCACTCCACAAACCTACCTACTCTCTAAGGTAATACCATCGGCTTTCTACACCTAATACACTGAAATCCATACTTGAGGTTAAAAGGTTTTTCAAATGGCCTATTCTCAAGAGTGTTCCATGTGATTTGTTTTATTTTATTTTATTTATTAATTATGTTTTCGGCATATATATAAATATGGGCCATTGGGACTCTAGTTCACAGCAAACTCCAATCCTATCAATTTTAATATTATTTACATGAAGTATTTTGAAACGTCCCTTCAATTATGAAACCAAGGTAACAATTTGACCCTTAAAATATTTGAATTATATTAATTGATAATCGGATTTGCTGTGACCTAAAGGCAATTCTTAATTTTTGATAGCCCAGGATATGTTATCACATATATAGATAGCTCTGCAATTTTATGTTTATTAATATAAGTGGGTTATAAGAAAGCTTCACTTATATATTCCAGATTTGAAATAAATTAACTACATTAGATAATAAAAGTTATAAAAGATTTATAAATCTTAATAAATTAATTTCTAAATCAAAACTTTGATTTTTAGAATCTTGTTAAAATACCATTAAAAAAAAAAAGAATCTTGTTATTTTGTTAAAATATTTGGAAACTTGGTTTGTTTCTTTAATTTATGTCCTTTAAACAAATATATGCATTCTTACTGTATCTTCTATCGTTAACATATTATATAATCATTGATAAATTAATAACTTTCATTGGATTTAAACATGTCTAATGATTTTCGTTGCAAACTTATTACTACGACAAAACATTTTTTTAATGAATAATGTTTGTTTTTTATGATGGTATGTTATTGGATATTTCTAATGCTATGAGATTGTGCATTCGCTTTTAGTTTTCATAATTGTTCTATCACCTTAGTCCTTATATTTGTTGCAACTTGAAATTTCCATGATAAAAGTTATATTTTCCATGATAAAAGTGATATTTACCTATTGCACTTTTATTTATTACGTTGATTAATAATTATTCAAGTATTGTATATGAATTTTTACTTGTTGGATGGTTGCTATTGAATCAGTGGTCTGCCTACATTCAAAAGCCCACACAAATTGTTGGATAGTTGCATTGATCTAATTTGTGATCGGCAATAACATTATTAAACGTGGAGTTGTTAAATTAACCAATTTGGTTTTCATTCTATGATTTGTTATATTTAGCAAATCAAAATATTCAATTCAAACATATATGGATTATAAGCTTTTAGCAGTGTTTTTATGAAATTTAGGTATAGATTGTTTACCTACTGTTTTACATAAAGAAAATATGTATTCGTAAGATATGCTTGTACCGTAATAATAAGAATACTAATACATAAAATATATATTTACTTGTAACTGATGAAAAAGAACATCTTATGTCACAAGGTTTTTCTAACTTATTTTATATAATAGCATGTTATAGTATCATGTATTGTATGATTTGACTTTATACCTTGCATTATGTATATTATTATTTTTTTATATATAACAATATTGAATAGAACAACTAAACCAAAGTTGCGGTTTGTTATCACTCTCATGAAAGGGTATAAATATGCATGACATGGAACCCGATTCTCCCAAAATCTCATTACTAATCTATATATGGTCGTAAGAATTAGACCAATAAATCAAACATGACTCGATTATGTAATTACTTCTCAACATATATTATGTGGTGAGAAGATTAATTATGAGGAAAAACGGATAAAGTATCTCATTTGTCACACTTAAGATATGCTCCTGAAGTAGCAGTATCATTAGAGAATATAAAAAGTTTGAAATGATTTTATGCTCGTGTGACCGAGTAATGAATAAAAGCTATAAAGCTTGTTTGAGTTCAACTACATTCTCTGAAGCGAATGTGATTTTATATTGTATGGTGTAAAGGTAACGATCATAGAGAGAATATTATGACGATGAGATCGACCATGAGAATAAAAAATGTTAATAATGATATTGACTACTAGAAGTGGCAAATTAAGGGAGTAGTTACATGAAAATAAAATGTGAGAAGCATGAAAGTGATAACATGATAGTTTGAAATGATAAGACATTGTTTTCTTGTATATTACATCATGTATTGGCATAAGTGCAACTTGTACATAGACGATCATAAACTAGAAGTTTATGGATCATAATTATTTAATTAGTTGGCATGACTAGTTAGACCACGCTGAGTCAATGATGATGTGAAACATAATGAAGAACTGCTAGATTCTTCAAGCTGATAATTAGTATGTAATGTTTGCTCTAAAGAGAATTTATATATTTACCAAATAAAGGAGGGTGTAACCCTAAATATTCTGGAAGTGATTAAAAGATATGCATATCCTAACATGATACCATTTAGTGTTTCAAATCGATGCATCGTCTAAATGGTTATCAAATCCACAACCTGAAGTTTGTGTGATTCTGGCTTAGCTAATGTGATAGCAAGCATATTAATCCAGATTAGTATATTTATTTGGTAATAATGAATTTGATTCCCAAGTTATTAACGATCATTGGAATAAGTGTTATTGTTAAGATGATCACTAAACGTCTACTATTGATTACAAAGCCAATGATCATGAGAGGAGCAAAAGTTCATTTAGGTACATGTAATTTTACATATAGTACCATTAATTCACATCAAGCCAATAAGTTATAGTTCTCCCCATACAGTTGGTTTTTGGTCAGGAACCAAAGATGTGTCATCAAAGATTTTGGTTGTGTGACATATATTGAAACTCATCCACCACACCGCACAAAGACGAGACTTCTAAAAGTTTGAGAATATGTTGGGTATAAATAATCGTCTATTATTGAATACTTAAAGCTATTAGGGAGAAATTTGTTTATGGCTCATTGTTTTTCACTTTAGTGAATGAATGTTCCCAACATTAGGGGGAGATAACAAGCAGTTGGAAAGTGAAAAATGGAATGAATTATCATGTCATCTTGATCCTCAGACTATAAACGGTGAACCAAAAGTTCAAAGGATAATTCATTTATCAATATTAAAGAACAAATTACCAGATAAGTTCACTGACCTAAATAGAAATATTAAAGAACAAATTACCAGATAAGTTCACTGACCTAAATAGAGTGACTAAGTAAGTCACATAATCAACTGCTTATGCTCTAGTTATATTTGTGTCCTAAGAGGACAGCCACATTGTTTGTAATAAGTCTATTGCACGCCTAAAGCGTGGTAGACTAGTTGATTCCAATAATAAAATTCCTCGAAAATTAGAGCAAGTAATTAAGATGGTCAAGTCGAGGTTATAGTAATAAGATCTCCTGAAGAGACAGTAGACATGATGGTTCAAGAAGAACCTCAGGTACCTGAAAATAAAGAGATCTCGATAAGTTGTATCATGTCTAAGATATGTATGGAATCGAAATAAAAATCGACGTCGTTAAACTTCTGTATATAATGTAGCGCTTGAAATGATTAAGTGATGAGGATCAAGATTTGAGATCTGCCTATGAATGTAAACATAGAAATGATTGGCCATAATGGAATGACACAAATAAGGCAGAGTTGAATTCTCTATTAAAAATGGAAAGTTTTTGGACCAATAGTCCGTACAAATGAAGTTGTAAAACATATTGGATACAAATGGGTCTTTTATGCGAATCATGAATTGAAATCAAATTAAGCGATATAAGAAAAAAAAATTGGTAGCACAAAATATTTGCAAAGACCCATGATTGATGATGAGGAGACACATTCTCCAGTGGTGGATGCATTGACTTTCTAATATATTATTAGTCTGGTAATATAAAGAGAGAATTGATATGTGTCTTATGAATGTTATGTATCACTTGATACTAAAAGTTTACATGAAAATCCTAAAGGATTAAATTATGTAAGTCATGTAAAGTAAGTTCTCGAGAACAATATGATCATTTATACATATATGGGTTATGATTATTTTACATGTTGGAACTCCTGATGAGTTTCTAAAGCAATTAAGTGCTTAAAAGGTTAATTGAAACATCTTAACGATGTAATACTTGTGCACCAAGAAACATACATAGAAAATTTGTACCCGATGATTATGACATCTCAATAAATTGTGTACACGCATGGTACAATATGGATTTTGGAGATAAAAGTAAGTGTTTATGACATTTTTGCATATGATATAGATATCTATGTGTTAAATGGGTAAATTTATGTAGCAAAACTCCTAAAGAGTGAAAGCACATGCATATTGGGATAAGATGGAACGAATTCCCTCAAGGATCGATAATACCGGAAGCATTGATGTCAAAACCTTAAGAACATACTATATGAAGTTGACAAAATATGTATTGACTAAAATAGTCGGGTCGAGTGTTGTACAACTTGAGATATTCGCATAAAGAGGGATATAAGTTTGATTAAATTAGCCACGTTTTATCAACATTCCACTTTTAAAAGTTCACTATAATCGCAGTTTACAATGATGATGTCTAGGCATCATCGAGAGAAACCGTCGAGCTTTTAGAGGGAGAATTTTTGAATGACCTTGGCACGGTCTAATTATTACTCAAACTGCAGTTCGAGTATATATGTAATTATATCTTATCAATCCCTCAAGTACATCTAGAAGATGATGTTGGGATATTTAGTATGGACATAGTTGAACCTTAAAGTATGTTAAAGGTTTTTAAGTCACGTGTTATAAGAAACGCCTATTATCATCTCCTACCAAAGTAGAGATTTTCATTCTAGAAGTACCATGTTAGATGCATATGTGCATTAATATGTTTTGCTAGCTATGTATGGTTATAATATCTTTCAGTTGAGCTTATTGTCATGATATAACTTTTGTCAAGCGAAGAGACATTGGAATGAGTTCAATGAAATATTTCAGGTATAAACAATATTTGATTATATTTTACTAACCCATCAAAACAAGTTTGGTTAGTCTTGTAGATGCAGGAATGTACCAAAACACAGTTGTGGATATATGTTATTTTTTGAAAGGAGGGACCTACAGACTCGTTAGAAGATTATACAACATTGCTCAACATAAAAGGATTGCACATTAAGGGATTAAGGGATCAAGCGACAAATCATTGGTTACAAAAGCTTTGATCAACTTTCAAGGAAGATCGACACGCGTCACTTAAAGGATACGTATTTTAATGAGGGGGAGATTTATTCAAGTTGCACCCTTTTTCCCTTAACTAAGTTTTGTCCCATTGGGTTTTCTTAGTAAGGTTTTTAATGAGGCAACGCACCCGATCCAGACGTATCAGGGGGAGACAATACGCACTGCACTCTTTTTCCCTTAGCTGAGGTTTTGTCCCACTGGGTTTTCCTAGCAAGGTTTTTAACGAGGCAGCATCTCCAAGCGTATAAAGCATCTCCAAGCGTATAAAGTTGATAACCAAGGGGGAGTATTATAAATATATTGATATTGTGGTTATCAACGCCTAAAATAGAATAGGCTTATTCTCCAAGTTTCTTTACCCTATATATATTCTATTGTATTTATTATATGGACATACCTATCAATGAAATATTAATCCCTTTTCTCTACATCTCTTCTATATTGTTTAGCTATTAGGCTTGTTGTTTCACAACATACATAATATATTTTATGACTTAAATTGCATGTAATAAGTAAATTCGAGCCTATGGTTTACTTTTATTAATTAAAACATATGTACTGAAATATCACTTAAATTAATACCATCATATCTGTTGATATCTTAGAATGGAAAGTTAGAAGATTAAGATTATAATTATTTTTATTAGGGTAAATTACACTTTTCGTCCTTTATGTTTGTATCGGATTGCGATGGATACCCTTTAACTTCAATAATTACAGTCGCAGTCCTTTATTTGACAAAATCGTTACACATTTCATCCTTTACCACTAACCATGTTAAAATTTTCAGTTAAACATGGCATGTGCCTTGCACATGAGGGCATTTATGTCTTTTTACCCAATCTATTTAATTATATTTATAAACAAATAAACCCTCTCCTCTCCACCAAATCTGTAATCAAGATAACACCCACCTCCTGATGCTTTTCCTTTTTTCCAATCGACTTCATGCATACAACCTGTTGGCCCACAAATACTTACCAAATCTGCTTGCTAAGTTGCCGAAAAAGCTACCGATGTGCAGATCTCCATTCAGATGTTGTACCTAGGGTTTCGGGAGAGAAGAGGCCGGCGGAGACGGTGGTCGTCGGAGTAACACGAGGGCTGACAGCCTGATATCTGTACATCGAAGCGGAAGTAATGTCATTATCGTTGATTGACGGAGATGATGATGTTAATCGCTCCGTCATGATTTGATATTGTGAAAATTGAAATTGTTGTGTGGAGATTACATGAGATTCAAGATGCTGATGTTGTTAGCGGCATTATGGAGCTCCGGCTGCTGCTGCTATTTGTGTTTTATGAAGTTGTAGGCTGCATATGTTGCTGTTGTCGTAGGTGTAGCCAAAGAGGGTTTGGGGGTTTGGGATTGGGAGATTGGGAGGATGGCTGGCGTTGATGATGAATGGAGTAGTAATGTCTCCTGTTTGGATTATAAAGGTTTATTTTAAATTTTAATTTAATTAAATTGGTAAAAAGACAAAACTACCCTTGAGTAAATAGAGTTAACTGAAAATTTTAACCTTGTTAGTGCTAAAGGACGAAAGGTGTAACGAGTTTGTCAAATAAAGGACTGTGACTGTAATTATTAAAGTTAAAGGGTATCCATTGCAATTCGATACAAACATAAAGGACGAAAAGTGTAATTTACCCTTTTTATTAATTTCTAGACACAGTACCATTGACCAAGGAATTCAGGTGGAAATTACTAGTGACCAGAAGAGAAGAGGAACCATATATCTTGAACTCACTAAGGGGTGGGGGTGGTCACTAGTGATAGAATTCTATCACTCACATTATCCAATCAACTCATGTCATATCATCAACCATTTTTTCATCACTCACAACCTTTTTTAGTGGCAATGGTCATCACTCACTACCACATCCAACAATTTCCCCCCAACCAACAATTACCCTCACAATAAAACCCATCACGGCGTTGAAAAAATCACGGAATCGGAAACCGTGATTGTATCACGCGTTATAGCAAGAGGTGGCGGTGGGAAAATGCATTGTTCCACGCGCTGAAGTTTGTTTTCGTGATGCTATCACTGACCGCCCCCTCCCCCCTCCCTCCCCCTAATAACGAATCTAAAGGTATATTGTTTCATATTTTCAACACCAGTATATAATGTTAAATTAATGATACTATCTGTAGAAGTAGTATTGGTTTATATTATAATAACTAGAATTACGGCCCGCCGCATTGCGGCGGGGATTCTTTAGTTATAACTAAGTCGATTTAGGACGTGCACGTTATGTTGAACCTGTCAAATAGGAAAAAAATAGACGATGTAAAAACGTTCACCCACACACGCGCGTTGCGTCATATTAACTCGCAAAATTTAGAACGAAATGTAAAAACGTTAAACCAAAGACGCATGTTGCGATGTGTTAAGTCACAAAATTTAGAGCGAAGCATAAAGCGAAAAATTTTGCGGAAAATGAAAACTATAAATGACCAAAGTTGAAAGTAAAAAAAAGTTGTGAGGACAGATTAAAAAGTTTTGTGTTTAAAGTAAAAAAACAAATAGTTTTTTGTTAAAAGTAATTTATGAAATACTTTTGGGTGAAAAGTAAAAAAATCAATTTTTTTTTTTTGAAAAACCCCCAAAGCCAAGGTTACAACAACCACATGCATAACCATTTTTTCTTTGAAAAACCCCCAAAGCCAAGATTACAACACATAAGTAAAAAAATCAAAGTGGTTAAATCGTAAAAGATGGAAACTTTTGAATTAAAAGTGAAAAATCATATTAATCAAAGGGGTTAAATTGTATAAGATGGAAATTTTTGAATTAGAAGTGAAAAATCAAATTAATCAAAGGGGTTAAATTAACAAAGATTAAAACTTTGAACTTAAAGTGTCAAATATTAAAACTTTAGGGTTAAAAAGGAAACAAAGATTAAAACTTTAAACTTAAATTGTCAAAGAATAAAACTTTAGGGTTAAAAAAGAAAATTTCCATTTTATTTTTGAAAAACACCCTAAGCTAAAGTTACAACTCATTTATGCATAAAAATGTTGCTTCTTTATATCCATTTTATTTTTGAAAAACACCCTAAGCTAAAGTTACAACTCATTTAGACCATGTGTAATGAGCATTATAAGAGCATGAAAAGGTTTGATAATGCCCTCAACACCACCCCTTGGGCATTATAAGGGCATGAAGAGGGTGGGGCATTTCTATAATAATGCCCAAAGAAAAGAAAAATAATGGAAAGTAATAAATGAAATGGGCATTAATCATTACACCTTTTTTAAAAGGGCATTATGATGATGATGTGGTGAAAAATGCCCCTTAGTGGGCATTAACCATTACCTATGGTCTTATGGATAAAAATGTTGCTTCTTTATAATGTTTAATGATTTATTGATACAAATATCGATAAAAGATTTTGATATAATAATTAATGTAGAACCCGATCTTGTTAATTAAAAATAAAGATATGAATATATATATAATATATTTTTAATTCAGTATTTCAGTCATATTAATAATAATGTATTTACGGATAAATGACGGTGAACACAAAGAAGTCAAGAAGATACAAAAACACTTCCCTAAACTAAGATTAAAGAAAATGGAATAGACTTTTAAAATGTTTTTATTATAGCCTTATTAAAAAGCAACTAATTTATGCATATGAGAGTTGTACAATTGGCTTTGGGAGCTTTTAAAAAAAAATTGGAATTTTTCTTTTTGACCCTAAAGTTTTAAACTTTGACAATTTAAGTTTAAAGTTTTAATCTTTGTTTCATTTTTAACCTTAAAGTTTTAATCTTTGACAATTTAAGTTTATAGTTTTAATCTTTGTTAATTTAACCCCTTTCAGTAATTTGATTTTCACTTCTAATTCAAAAGTTTTTATCTTATACAATTTAACCCCTTTGATTAATTTGAATTTTCACTTCTAATTCAAAAGTTTTCATCTTTTGCGATTTAACCACTTTGATTTTTTTACTTGTGTGTTGTAATCTTGGCTTTGGGAGTTTTTCAAAGAAAAAATGGTTATGCATATGGTTGTTGTAACCTTGGCTTTGAGGGTTTTTAAAAAAAAATTGATTTTTTTACTTTTCACTCAAATGTATTTCATAAATTACCTTTAACGCAAAACTATTTGTTTTTTTTACTTTTAACATAAAACTTTTTATCTTTTGCAATCTATGCTCACAACTTTTTTTACTTTCAACTTTGGCCCTTTATAATTTTCATTTTCCGCAAATTTTTCGCTTTATGCTTCGTTCTAAATTTTGTGACTAAACACATCGAAAGATGCGTCTTTGGTTTAACGTTTTTACGTTTCGTTCTAAATTTTGCGAGTTAACACGACGCAACGTACGTGTGTTGGTGAACGTTTTTACATCGTCTATTTTTTTCCCGTTTGAAAGGTTCAACATAACGTGCGCGTCCTAAATCGACTTAGTTATAACTTAAGAATCCTCGTCGCATTGCGGCAGGTCGTAATTCTAGTTTATATAAAAAAATAATATATAAGAAAATCTGTATTAGTAATCTAGCTTGAACATTATTTAAATGAACTCACTTACATTTTCTAGTTGTAATAATCACAGATCAATATGTGTTGTTTGATTGTTATGAAATCTTTCAGAATTATTTAAATTTTTGATAATATAAAAATTTGCAACACACTTTCCTCTCACGTACTTTTATTATTCTAAATCTCCTACTTTCTATGTTTAAGGTCCTTTACCAACAATGTGCATCTCATCTTCCTTTACTTATCCCAATTTAATATTTATAACTTTTTTAGATAACAACATAATATAATCACCACTTATTCTGACTTTTCAACAATACACTTGGTCTCCATTTTCTTTTTCTACTTTTAGTTTTAAGTACTATTGTGGTTGTGGTGTGGTGGCATAGGCGTTGGTGTTTCTCAATATAGGTTAGGGTTCAAGCATCATAAGAAGCAAAAAAAGAATGAATTTTATAAGTAACACAGGAAGTAGAAGTAAGAATTAGCCATTAAAAAATTACTAAAGTTTATTATAATAATTAAAACTACTATTGTTGTTGTTGTTGATGCTGGTGGGCTGTTTCTTTTGAGAAATATATGAAAACTTTTTGAATGACAATGTGATGTAATCAAGGGAGTGACAATTTGTTGGAACTCTTACTCGACTAAAAAGTTAAATTTGATAAGGCATTTAATGAATGTAAGGGTTATTTTTCTCCAAAATATAATTTCATATATACGAAATGGAGGATTTGAAAAAAGATAAATCATTATAAAAAAAGTTTGAAAACAACCCTAAGGTATATAATAATCTAATTACGATTACATTTAACTGTAAAAAAAAATAACAAAGTTATGTCAGTGGGTAAAACCATTATAAAATGCAACCCCAGGGTTTGATATGTCAAAATATTCAGTTTTTTGGCTGAAAAGGTTAATCTGGCTAAACCACAGGGTCACAATAGTCTAGAAGAAATTTGTGAATCCCGTTTGTATTCATCTCTCAAATCTCGTACCCAGATTTAACAAGTGGTATCAAACCTCGATGGTTGCTATTTTGAGAATCGCTTACCGAGAGGGGGGAGCAGCCTCGCGACGGTAAAACGCAGAGCCATCCCCGAAAACTCTCGAAAAAATTTAGGCCTCGGGCGACGAAAAAAATTGGGCCCAAAATTATGGTTAAGGGTAAATGAATTACAGTGGAGAGTTCAAATGAGAAGAATTTTTTTGTAAGAATAAAAAAGAAGAAATTTCAACCAATAAGAATGCTTCATTTTACTTCATCTAATTTTTGCATTTAATATTAGGGTAAAGGTATATTGGTAAACTTAGATGGATCATTAATTAGTAGTCTTCATTTTTAATAGCTAACTACATTAAATTTTTAACTTATTTTCAAAAAAATATATTTTTCAAAAAAAAGGAAAAATATACAATTTAAAGTGTAGCATAAGTTACGAGGTGTGTAGGATGAATTACGAGCTGTGTAGGATAAATTTCAATATGTGTAGGATAATTTCAAAACGTGGAGGATAAATTTTGATGTGTGCAAGCAAATATTTAAGTGTGGAGGATGATAGTGTTTATAACTAATTAATTAGTCAAAGATAATAATAAATGAGTTGAGAGAAAAACTATTTAATATTTTACATTTGTACCATTTGTTCTTTTTCTTCTTAATTTAGTTTTCTTCTCAAATGAACATTCCCCATGAATTACAAAAATAAAAACTTAGTGATGGAGCAAAGGCTTGAACTTGAGACCTTTACATTATTTTGAGATGGTTTTTGCCACTATACCACAAATGTTTTTTTGCATAATTAACGGATGAATATACTAAATATATAATTTAATAAATATATATAAGCTTATAAAGACTTTTCGGGCCCTTTGAAATTTTGGGCCTCGGGTGTCGGCACGGGTTTGCCGGGCCCAGAGCCGGCCCTGGTAAAACGACATGAAGGTTCCCTAAGATCGGTAATTAAAGTTGACGACAAAGGGATTATTAATAAATTGTTCGCCGTGAAACAACCGTCGATCAAACCCACGTTCAAGTAGATCCTGACCGTAATAATTCAGGCGGTTACCTTCAAGATTTAATCTCGTCCGTTCAAACCCAAAAAATTTGGCAGTTTGTTTTTTTCAACGCCAGTTAAGTTTTGCTGTGTTTTCTGCATGTTTCTTGCTACGTGGGTACGCTCCCTCAACCTTGTCGGTTCATCTTGGATAACTTCTACGTGGTAGTTAGCATACAAGATGTATATATATGTCCGTGTATGCTTTGCATTACATCGTTTTCAATAAAGGATATCAATGTAAGGTGGTTACATATTTTATGTGTTTATGATGTTTGTTATGTTTCGAAAATAGTTTCTTATTTAGTTTGTTTGTTTTGCTTCAGTTATGATCGATGGATAATGCTGTGTATGATGAGGATTCAATTACGGGGAAAAATGTAAGTTGTTAATTTATATGGTATTATGTTTATTTAACCATGTTTGTTCATTTGAATAATTATGCTTTGTTTTTCAGTTTGCTAGGTTGGACAGCGTTGTGGAAATGAAGCAGCCAGCAGATATGAAGTCTTCTAATATAGTTGGAAATGTATTATCATTTTGTTTTGTCAAGTATTGGGATTTACATAGCATTGTGTTTTTTACAATCGTTTTGTGTTTGTAGGAATCCTTTGTGTTATTATAGTAAAAAATCATTGACATGCTTTTTTTGTCAGGTTGTAGCTGACGAGTGTGTGGATGGTCATTTGCATGAATTTTCTTATTGCTCTAATGAGAATGTACATTTAGAAGCAAGCTTATGATGAAGTTTCTGTTATTATTTATGATATTGTGTGTTACTTAAAATCATTGTGTTATTTACAGCTATTCTGTTTTTTGTGATGGTTTTTTTGCTTTTTTTTTTTTTGTAATATACTATGACAACAGTGGTTGACAGTTGTTTTTTTTTCTTTTCCAGGTGGTGGCTGACAATATTTTATCATGTTGTGTATTTTAAAAATCATTGTGTTTTTTGGTTTATTTTTGTAATATACTATGACAACAGTGATTAACAGTTGTTTTTTTTTTCCTGGTTGTGGCTGACAACATTTTTGTGGATGATCATTTTCAAAAGTTGAGTAAGATATCTGATGAAACTGGAGATGTATGTAATAATTCTTTTATAACTGTAAGATAACATTGTTTTAGTTCAACATCGTAGTTTATTTTATTAATGAGTATATTGTTTTTCAGTTTGAAGAATTGTTTGGAGTACTTCCTGACTTGACTATGTCTTCAATCGGAGCTGCAAAGGTAAATCGTTTATGTTAAAGTATGTAAATTATTTTGTTGAGTGAATTGCAAGTTTTGTCATTTATCTTTAGGCCTCTTTGCAGGCGGTGTCCTTTATGTTTAAAATTGACGAGTTTTGTCCTTTATGTTTAAAAATCAAGCACGTTTAACCCTTTGGGCCTAACCCAGATTGTTTTCCCAGTTAAATTTGATCACGTGCATGTCACGTGAGGGTAGTTGTGTCATTTAATGTGCACCCTGAGTATTTACCCCAATTTAAATAACCCCAAACCCTAATTCTTCCCATTCCTCCAAATCGTTCATCATAAAAAACCTAATCGTTCATCCTCCAAATCGTTCATCATCAAAAACCTAATCGATCAAAAACACATACACTGAAGCACGAGAACCCGTGACATCTTTGCGTCTGGAATCTGTTTGTCCATTTTCGTTAGCTTTCTTCTTCCGAGAAGATGAAGACGAGACCAACATACTTCTCCGTGAAGAACCTCCATGGCGAGAAGACAGCCACGATACGACGTATTTACAATCAATTTCATCGCAAAATCAATCGATTTCATCACAAAATCATAGAACAGAAGCTACGTAACATCTTCCACAAAATCAATTACGAATCACAGTTACGTCACTGCATATTTATAATCGATTTCATCACAAAATCACAGAACTACAGTTACGATGTTATATGATTTACGATTTTTCGTCACCTGATATCAGCAATAATGGCGAAACATGAAGAGAATCTAACGGAATTGCAGCGAAAACCTAATGGATTGTTGATCAGAGGTTGAAAATTTGGGGATTGGAGAGAAGATATTTCATGTTAAGAATCAAATTGAAAAGAATTTGATTCTGATTTTGTTCAAAAGGATGAAATTACAGGGTGCGCATTAAATGACACAATCGATCTTTCAAAATTGAAAAGTTTTTTATGATGAACGATTTGGAGGAATGGGAAGAATTAGGGTTTGGGGTTATTTAAATTGGGGGTAAATGCTCAGGGTGCACATTAAATGACACAACTACCCTCACGTGACATGCACGTGATCAAATTTAACTGGGAAAACAAACTGGGTTAGGCCTAAAGGGTAAAACGTGCTTGATTTTTAAACATAAAGGACAAAACTCGTCAATTTTAAACATAAAGGACATCGTCTGCAAAGAGGCCTAAAGATAAAGAACAAAACTTGCAATTCACTCTTATTTTGTTAGTGATAGTTGGTGATGTTTATGCTGAATCTTATTATGTTTGCTTATATTTTGTTTTGTAAATTTCAGAACAAATCTAAAGGCTTTGACTTGGAGTTTGGTGCTTTGGTTGGATGTCCTGACAATTCTATAAAGCATGAGATCAACAAGGTTGGTTCCATATCTATATGTTTAGTTGTGTTTAGTTAATATTCTAGATGAGTGACTGACATATTATTCTCTAGCCTCGTAATTTCAGAAGAATTAATCAAATGGTAAAGGCGCTGAAGAATTGGAAGTGGGATGAGGTGATTGAAATCGACAGTTTTGGCGAAGATTAGTTATGTTGTTTTTTTATGTATGATGATGGTTATTATATTTTGGTAATGATACTCTGTTGAGTTGGAGTTTTTTTATGTGTGTATTTTCCTTTCCCTTAAACATGCATGTTTTTTTCTTTGTTTGTAATATTTTCGTTATAATTTAAAGGGTAATTAATATTTTCGTTGATTCATGCATAGTAAGCCGTGTACCAGTTTAAGTTTCCCGTGTTTAATTAATGGTTTGTGTGTTTATAGTAATAACTGTATGTAAACGCGTGTCTCTTCAGTTTTTTGTATGATTGTATCGTTTCCCGGAGCAATTTTTACATCATGTAACTGTTGCTGCCATTAATAGTTCCGCGCTAGTGACCATAAGCCTTTTATATATATATACAGACATTTCATGTATATCGTATCTCAAGTTATTTAAGTTTTACCGATTTCTAGTTAAAAAGTTAACTTTTTTCAATGGCTTCATCAAGTAATCAAGAAGAAGATTTGAATGAACTGTTTTATAAAGCAGTGATGGAAGAATTGGAAGCTGAGTTAGAGTTTTCTAAAGATCTAAGGAAATGCTTTCATTCTTTGAAGACTGGAGTTAGCTCTCGTGATGATGTAACTGAGACGTTGCGTTTATTGCCTCCAACTGCTGTTCGTGACCTGGCACTTTTGAATAATGGTGAGAGTGGGAACAAAGATGTTCAGTTAATGGCACAGATGTTAGAGATATTTAGACAACTTAATGAGTCAATGGAGTTGAAGCGTAGGTTTTTACTTTCCTTATAAGTAGTTTTGTTAAGTTTAGTGATAGTTGTTGTTATAGTGAAGTGGTTTGTATTCAATTATTAAGAGTTATTGGTGGTATTTTTATTTTAATGGAATGTTTTGTTTTGTTTCTTGAAAGTTAGTCTGGATGAATTGTGTTTTTTATTATGGTCATTTTTTTATTGTGGTTATTTAATCATATATTATTTCAAACATTTAATATCTTCAGTTTAATTTCTTCGAGCGACCATCTGGAGAATTGTAATTGATTTGGTTTATTTTGATGTTAAATTGTGCCTGAATATAGAGCTGCACACATGAAAAAAAACACTATCTATATCATAAACATCTAACTTTGATAGATCTCATCTATCTTTATTTAATGGTGTTAGCAATTGCTATGTTAATCAATTTAAAAATAGTTACTTAAAAGTTTTAAATTGTGTGAATTAAATGTAAGAATATAAGAGCAGTTGTAGTTACTAATCGCAATCGAATAAAAAGTCATTATTATCTTAAATATAGACATGGTTATTGATGTTCTTAATAGGGATGTAATGCAATGCAATGGTTCATCTCAATTTAATAGACGGACCACTGTTTTGTTCAAACATCTGCTCTGTGAAAATCTGTCCACTGCCATAACCACTGTTTTGTTCAAACATCTGCTCTTTGAAAAGTTGTACACTGCTGAAAGTCAACCCCTGTTCTCTCATTTCCTTGGATATCACTGTTGTTAAAAATCAGTGTTTTCATCCACTGATATGCTATCCACTGATAGTTAAAATCACCCACTGTTTTCATTATAACCGTTGCAACCACTGATATTGTTCAATCAGTGGTTTCATAAAACAACTGTCTTCCATTACTCATCAAGGGTTGGCACCTGGACAGTACATAGCGGTCAGATCTTTTGTAACCGCTGCCACGTCAGCTTTCTCTTTTTCCTTTATAAAACCCGGAGCAAAACCCCAAACAGGGTTTTTACTGTCGAATCGATTTCAAAAATTCCTTTCTCAAAGCAGTTATCATTCATTTCTCTCAAATCATTCATCATTCTTCCTCATCAAAATGGCAAAATCATCGTCTTCATCATCTGCAAAACCCACTGAAAAAGCCATAGAAATTCCATACAAAGCTTCTCATAACTACTTGGGTCTCTTGACAAAACCAAGTAATACTCAAACCTTCAATTCCATCATAGACGCACTTTCGTCTTCAAAGTACAAAACTTTGTTGACCGCTGATGCTCCGATTTACCTAAAAACGTAGAGAGAATTTTGGAAGAATGTCACACTTGAGTCTCAAGGTGAAACAATCATAGCCATCAATTGCTCAATAAAGGGTAAAAAGGTTCAAATTACACCAAAATCCATTTCAGAGGTATTTGAACTCGATGATCTGCAAGGTAAAACTTCTTTTCCTAAAATCGAGTATAAAATTGATTTTATTGAGAGGGGGTATGCTGAGGAAATGAAAAGGGACACCTTACAAAAAGGTAGTTTTCCTCATGCACTAAGATTCTTATTCCATACCCTCTTGATGTGTGTTTCAAATAAAACAACTGCTTTTAATGAAATACCATTGAAGATCCAATACCTGGGTTATGCTATTTTACATAATGAAAATTTTAATTACTCCTAGGAGATCTTTGATGACTTGGTCAAAAATGTTACTAGCAAATCATTTTTATTATTTCCAAGGTTCCTAAGCTTTTATTTTCAATAGAAATTTGGAAAGGATAATGCTCATGTGCTCATCCAAGGTGAACCTTTTCAAATAAATGGCTTAACACCTGAAACATTTACAAGATTATCAAAGCCTTCTAAAACAAAAGCATAGGCTCCTGAGCCGAATTTAGCAGCTACCACTGCTCCTCAGGCACCTGCTGCTGAGCCCACTGCTCTAGGTGATCACAGCAGCAAAACAACTGCTGTGAAACCCACACCTAAAACCAGCAGAAAACCAAGACAAAAGAAAACTCAAAAGCCCCCAAACCTACAAGAAAGCCAACTCTGGAAGATAAGATCCCAGAGCAACTGCAAGTGACAACACAAAAGTCACTAGAAACCACTGCCGCTACTTCCTCACAGCAGATGGTAGAAAGATCTCAACCCATGCCTCAAACTCCTCCTGCTTCTTCTAAAAAAGAACAGGTTGTAAGAATAGGGACACCACAATATGATGCTCTGGAATCAGTTGTTTCCATCATCCATAGCCCACTGCCCGGGGTAAATTCTCTTTCCATACCCATCCTCACTTCCCAAATTCCACCACAAACAAAACTTTTATTGGATGCTATTGATTTAAACTAGATACAAATTAGTTCATCTCAATCACCTGTTAATGAGATTATACCTCAGAAAGTGACTGAGTCTGTTGTTTCAATCATTGCTAACCTACCAACAACACCTGAGGAGGTTACACCCCTTGAGTTACATGTAACTCTTGGTGGTAGTTCAAGTGAAGCAGCTACTACAAGTGCTGAACCCACTGGTTTGCACTTGGACAGTAGTTACATCAATCAGACTTCCTTGAAGGTAATTCCTTCGTTGGGAACCATGGTGCATCCAGTTTTTACTGGTTCACTAAAAGTGGTCACCCCAGCTGAAGGAAGAACCCAGTTCCAAGACAAAGGGGCATCAGTGGATGAATTTTGGAATACATTCCCTGAGTCAACCACTGTTACAACCACTGAATGTGGGAAATTAGATGATCCCATTAAATTGGGTGATGGTTTAATGCACCGAGAATTGACGGATAGAGTTGACAAGCTTGATAAATCTGTTGCAGAAATCAAAGACATGCTGCAACAGTTGTTGAAAGTTCAAAAGGTACCACCCACTGCTACACCAACTCCAACAGCTGCTCAATCATCTGCTCCTACACCAAATGAGCTGTGGAGTTTGTTTCAACCTCTGCTCCATCATCAAAGAGAATTAACTGATCAGCAACATGAGATACAAGTTCAAAAGATCAGAAATCTCATGGAAGCAAGGTTTAAAGATACCCAGGCTGATATCAAGGCAATCAAGGCCCATTTACTGAACACCACTGGCACTGCTCCTCCCTCTATCATCTTTGTGGACAACCCACCACCAGCTGATGCCAAAAGGGGGAGAAAATGAAGCAGTTGAAAAAGAAGGGATATGAAAATGGTCTGTACATTGCACCAGACAATTCAAGTATGCTTGCAGACATCCCTTTGCCAGATAGCTCTAAAAAGATTGATGTAACCACAAATGCCAAAGCTGATGCAAAAGCAAGGGTAAAAAGGGATATGGAGGCAAAGGATAAAGCAAGGTTTGATCAGGAGAAGAAAGTTTTTATGGAAATGAATGAGCAGGGTGCTTCTGAGCCAAAGGACGATAAAGTGAGGGAACCCAAACACACACCATCCAGATCCACAAAACATACTCCCAAACCTCCTAAAAACTCCACACATCAATCTCCCAAACCAACAGCTGTTGTATCACCTGCTGTATCAACAACTGTTGGTACTTCAGTGGTTTCAACAGTTGTTAACCCAACAACCACCACTTCAACTACAATCACTGCTCCCACTTCAACCACTGCCCCACTAAAAATACCATCACCACCAAAAACCACCTCACCACCAAAAACAACTTCATCACCACCATCACCTCCTGCTAAAAAGCAGAAGACAGCTGATGACACATCATCAGTTGTAGTGACAACAGTGGTTGAAACACCAGTTGTTTCAATAGCTGTTTGTCAACCACCTTCCACTACAATAACCACCACTCAAATCACCACCACCACTGAACCAGCCAAAACACCACCAGCCTCTCTCAAACCAACAGCTGTTGTATCACCTGCTGTATCAACAACTGTTGGTACTTCAGTGGTTTCAACAGTTGTTAACCCAACAACCACCACTTCAACTACAATCACTGCTCCAACTTCAACCACTGCCCCACCCAAAATACCATCACCACCACACCACCAAAAACAACTTCATCACCACCATCACCTCCTGCTAAAAAGCAGAAGACAGCTGATGACACGCCATCAGTTGTAGTGACAACAATGGTTGAAACACCAGTTGTTTCAACAGCTGTTTGTCAACCACCTTCCACTACAATAACCACCACTCAAATCACCACCACCACTGAACCAACCAAAACACCACCAACCTCTCCTAAACCAAAAAGGAGAAGGATGATTTTAAAAGATGATGATTCCCCACCACCACCAACATCTTCACAACCATTATCACTTGCTATAATTCCAAACCCTGTTCCATTTTCTTCCGCACAGGCTTTTAACCCAAACACTGCCATTGTTTCAGCAGCTGTCCAATATCCTCTGGAACTTATAGCAGTCAGAGAAGAAATCATATCTTTTTATTCTGAAGATGACCCTGCTAAAAGAAACCTACCATCTGTCCAAGGATATTCAAGGCCTAATAATATTGCAGAATACCTGAAAGTCAAAGCTCAACAAGCAGAGGATATCTCTAAAAGAGACTCACAAGGAAAATCTGATAAAGAAATTCAAATGTACTATCAATTCCTGCTCACACAAGTCAGAACATTGGAGCAATTTACAAAAGATTTGTGTCAAAAGCTTTCAGAAAGAGATGATGAAACCTTGAAGAACATTATATTAAGCACATCATGGCCTTCAAAAGGTACAAAGGCGACAAAGCTCAATATAAAGAATGGACAGTGGGTGAACTCAAAGAGGAGTTAGAAAGGATTGAAAAGATGAATAAGGACAAGGTTAAACATACTCCACATGTCTGGTCAAAATACATGAAAAATCTACCAGACAAGGTGCTAGAGCTGAAAAGAATGAAAGAGGAACTTATTACTGCTGATTTTGGGTCAAGAAATCAAGTAACAAGATGGAAGGAAGACAAGGTCAGGGCAAGTTACCAAAGGCTGGAAGAACTAAGGAAGAAAAATCCTGATATTCCACAAAAGCCTGATTATTCTAAAGAAGTGGTTCCAAAAAAGCCACAAAAGCAACAATTCAAAAGATCCACTGCTCCACCAGCTACCTTCCTTTACCAAAGAAGGAGACAAAAGCAGATGGATAAAGTAACAGCAGCAAATCAAGAAGCAGAAGAGTATCTTGTGAAAGTAGGAGTTAAAAGAATGATTGAAGAAAGACTTGAGTCTGAACAACCTTCAACCACTGCTCAGCCAGTTATTACCAGGCCACCATCTCCAAACTCATCTACAATAAAACCTCTCCCAAGAAACCCAATGGATTCAAAAATACTAAAGTGGAAGTCTGACAAACAGACCCACGTGTTGACTCTGATCAAATCCAGTGGTGAAGTGAAGAAAATATCAAGGGAACATGCATTGGGCCTGGGTGTTGAAGATCTGCAAGATCTCCTTGATCTTCCACTGTGCAGGGATGAGGATGATACAGATGCCCTGGACTTTGAGTTACAACTTAAAGGACAGATAAGGGAACTGTTGATGAGGCAATAAAGATCTACAATAATGAAGGGTTTTGGCATCATCTGTTTCAGGGGGAGATTGTTGGGATTGAACCCTACCAAAGGAACAGTTGATTAAAGCCAAAACCGGATCAGGACAGTGGATTCATCATAAGCAGATGTTTGCACTAAACTT
Organism: Helianthus tuberosus; assembly: GCA_030545235.1. NCBI lineage: Eukaryota > Viridiplantae > Streptophyta > Magnoliopsida > Asterales > Asteraceae > Helianthus > Helianthus tuberosus. The sequence continues at coordinate 165,104,510 of CM060412.1, read as the reverse complement.
TCCCCTTGAAAGTGATCCTAACATCTGATGGACTCAAATACTGCTCTTGCAACAACTACTGTTCTAAAGACTGATGCTGTTAAAATACTGATGCTCTATCTACTGTTGTTCCCTAAGTACTGCTGAAGACACAAGCCCTGCCCATTCAAGGACTGATCACCTTTGAAGAAAGCACTGATGCTCAACATCAGTGCTTAGACTACAACAGTGGAAAGTTGAAGCAGTAGTTTACTTAAATGTTTTGTATTTTACTTATAATTAGTAATTTGTAATCAGTGGTTGTAATAGATGTAAGTGAAGTTGTCCTACAAACCTGATAACATGAATTGTTTTTTTTACAATGGTTTGTGTTTTATCAACGAAATTGTATATTATAGTTTATATTGTGTTTTTTTTGGCTTTTGTGTAATATCCTTGGGAGATCTTGATAACATCAATTGTTTTTTTTTCTGTGTATGTAACCTGCATGTTTATCATTTATTACAACTCATGAATGTGTGTTAAAAAGCAGTTGTAGAAGAGTGAAAACTGTTAACATCAACAGTTGATTTTTATTACTTTTACTATAGATGTAGGTGAAGTTGTCCTACAAACCTGATAATATGAATTGTGTTTTTTATAGTGATTTGTGTTTTACTTACGAAATTGTATATATATTCTATCTTTTATGTTTACAGGATGACGGTACTGTGCGATTTCCAAACGAATTAAAAACTTTGGTGGATAAATTGTTTGCATTCAAGATTGAAGTCAGCGAGACTAACTTGACATATTGTGATGAAGAATACGAGATTCAAAGAATAACTGACGATGAATCAGTTGTTGATCTGGTTAATCAAATGTCTGGGATTAGTCAGGTACTATGAACTTTTAACTGAAGTATTATAGTTGTCTTTTCCATTTTGTTGTCTTTTGTTAATAAACTTTTTCAATTTTGGTTTAGAGCTGTATGCCTGATGATAAGAAGAATTGTACTCCAATTTCGCTTGTGATGAGTTCCGATGGTGATACAATTGATAAAAAAACATGTTCAATATATAACATATAAACTAGAACTAGAAAACGTATATATTTATAAACACGGTTACATAGTAGCCGTCCAAACTATGTAAAGTTTGGAACTAACAAGCATGTTAACCTACTTACAAACAACTATTTTAACACTACAGAAGCTACGCTAAGTTTCTTCGTTTGCCAAAACTACCATATGTTATGGTTCAACCCTGTTTCAAAGTTTCAAACATCACCACTAGCGAAAAACATCGGTAAGGAACAAAGCACGAATATCTGGAAAGTACTGGAACGTGCAATGATCACCTTTTTTTATGTTGTTATCTTTAAGCCATTTCGCCCAGCCTTTGACAATGTACTTGATACTGTTTTTATTTGGCTCCGCCCTAACATCATGTTTTGTCTCCACATGCTGCCTGTTGACGATCTTAACTTTCAAGGTTTCGTCAATTCATGTCATCTGTGCTACTGCAACCGGTATGCGCTATAAGTTTTAAAATATAATAATAATTTCCATTAATGATATTGAAGTATTAAAAAATACAAAACTTAACCAAATTATGTAAACATATTAGACGCCTATTAACATATAATTTTGTCGGAACTTACAAACCATTTGGTGTATGGCACAAAAAATATCAGCGGACCAGTCTCATCATCATCAAACTCCTCTGATTTAGCCGAAGAGTCTTCAGAATCCGATATGACGATAACATCGTTTTCAGCTCCAGCCATTCTAAGAAACATTTAAAATGTTGACCCATTTTAGTAATGCGAAATTTATTTATTTTTTTCCTTTTGTTGTACTTTAAAGGAATGACAAACATACATAAGCTGCATAATACCATTCCTCGCCATTTTACATCTTTATTCTACTTTAGTGACTTTCTTTTATTACATAACCATATCTTATATTTCTAACCCTTTTTATTCAACCTAATCGTATAAAACACCTCACTATTGTTGAAAGTTTTACTTTAACAAAATGATAGTTTCGTTAAGTACAAAATTTATCATACCGTCATTTGTTCGAACACCTGGTGTGCATCTTATATTTAATGTCTTTTAGCATTTCCCTGTGTTCAGATGACTTCCTAAATCTGTTTTTTTTTCATACCCCAAGACATGTATGCAGTCAATACACGAAGAACATATGTATGTTATGTAACTGAATCAAGGTAAATATGTCAACCAAACAAGTTACATCTACGTTTCTGTATACAAATTGCCATTTTCATTAACTTATTCCAACCAAAAAATGGCAAATGAACATCAAGATTGAAAAAAAAGAATTACTTTACCTGATTTTTGTTGACTTAGAAACCGTATGATGGAGAAATGAGCAATGCAAATGAGAGAAATTTTGAATCCCTTATCACAAATCCACTAATCGAAAGGATATTTGATGGAAGGGTAGTCATAAAGAAGTTCAACTATGATGGATATTTTGACTTTTTGATACACCTTTCATTATGAGAGAGAATATGGCTTTGAAGAGAAGATTTCATAAAATCTGATATATTGTTGATGCCGCCGTTTTGTTTTTTTTATATATATATTTTTTATTATACATTTATCTTTTCATGTAAAAGATTAAAATTCACATATTCTGTTTTGGTTGATAATTTACAAAAATCAAATTTCATAATATATTTAGAGAATATTATAATAGTAACTATTTTTGATGTTGTACAATTAACACTTCCTAAGATTTCGACGACTCTCGCCTTCTTCCACGCGATTTCATTCTTTCTTTTGTTTTACTATAGATGTAGGTGAAGTTGTCCTACAAACCTGTTAATATGAATTGTGTTTTTTACAATGGTTTGTGTTTTACCAACGAAATTGTATATTATAGTATATATTGTATTTTTTTTTTGGCTTTTTTGTAATATCCTTGGGAGATCCTGATAACATCAATTGTTTTTTTTTGTATATGTATCGTGCATGTTTATATTTCAAAACAACAAGTGGTTGATAAAAAAACATTTGGAGTGGTGCTGTTGAAGCTGACCTGAGCAATGAAGTTTTTAATTACCTCCAACATGTTGATTGCTACATCGGTGCGAAACGAGCATTATTTATCGAGACCACTGTTTCGCCGATCGATTAAAATTATTATGCTATATTATAGGGAATGGTGGTGTTCGAATTTTGTTTATTGTTTCAAGTAGTTCTGTATGTATAAGTGTATTAACAATTGTCTGCATGGATATTTAATTCCGATTGGTGTTATTTAATCATATATTATTTCGAACTTTTAATATTTTCAGTTTAATTTGTTTTACTATATATGTAGGTGAAGAAGTCTTACAAACCTGTTATCATGAATTGTGTTTTTTCCAATGGTTTGTGTTTTACCAACGAATTTGTATTTTGATAGTATACATCGTGTATTTTTTGGCTTTTGTGTAGATTCTGATAACATCAATTGCTTTTTTTGTATATGTATCATGTATGTTTATCATTTAGTACAACTCATGAATGGGTGCTAAAAGGCAGTTGTAGAAATATATGGTATGTTTATCATTTGGTTATATCCTTCTTTTGTATAATATTGTGTTATTATATTAAATGAAATCTTTAATATGTGTAATTTTAATATATGGTATGTTCTAGCGGTTTATAATCCAGGATTTTAGGTTAATAAATTGTTGTAGTCTTTCTTGCATGTTCTCCTACAAAGATGGTAAGGTAAATTGCTGTGTTCATTTCTTAATAAACCTCTCTTAACCGATCCTAACTCAAATTTGATGTAGAGGTAGTTAACTGGAATGGTTATTATTGTGTAATTTTTTAAGAAATTGTGTTATTTTATGAAGAGTGATATTTTCTCTTATTATATGAGAATGTATGTATTAGAACTTTTGTATTCAGGTTTAACTATTCTTTTGTAGTTGTGTGTCTTATTTTATCTTATTCTATAACATTAAACTAGGTTAATGCCCGCGTAATACGCGGGCTTCCACCAAAACCATATTATTTACTTTGAATACAAATGTTGTGTACAAATACATACATTGGAAGAAAAAACAGACAACTTATCAAATGCCGGAAATAACGTCATCTAATGCAAACAAAATGTAATAACCTGAAATTGAAAACCATAACGAATGTCAAAAACCAACAAAACCATATAAAAAGTTAATATCTACCATATGAAAGACAAAAAACATGACCTAAATGTCATATAACTAATGACTACGCCTAACGTAAGGTACAACCAGTTCAACACTCAACACCTGGTCATTCTCATCAAAAGAATAATGAACCCTGTCACGGTCGTTAATTCGAGCTGCTTTCATAAACTTCTTCCACCTGGTTAACGCGTATCGAAAACCTCCGTCGCTTTTTTTTCACATCTGGTACCGTTAGTAAATTGTCGTGGGGGATCCAGATGCATAAACCTAACGGTGATATCTTTTAAACCTTCATCAAGTCTAGCCATCCGTGATACAGGATCAGGAATCCTCTGTATTGTTGTAAAAATACAATTAATAATAAATATGAAACTAAAAGAAGAATGTTTATTAAGTAACAAAAAATTGTAACACTTGTTTTTTAGCGGTTTGTAAAATGATATTAAACTTACAAAATAACGTTCACAAGCCATACGAACAAAACGACGAACACCACCAGGTATTTGTTCATCAACTTCATTTTCAGCATCGATAGGTGCAACGTCAGACTGCAAATTAAATATATAAAATGTATTCCATTAACATATATAAATTATATATTTAAGTACCAAAATGTAACTTACCTGATCGACATCTTCATCAGGAAAATTGATTTCAACACCGTTTTTTCCAAAAAATTTTAAATGGAAAAAATTACCAAAAGCTTTTGTAAATAACAAAAAACAACCAGCCTTCAACTGCAACTGACTGACAATTACGTCAATACCAACGGTAAAACCGACTTTACCGTCAGAGGTTTCAATGGCAACGTTAAACGTTTTTTTATCTATAAGTACAGTACAGATTACATCATTTGATGAATAATCATAAATTTTTGGCAGGATACATTCAGGAATGACCTGTGGGAATGATAAAAAAAGGAAAAAAAAACAAATTAGTTTTAATGTAAGTAAACTAATACATCAACACATTAAGAAAAATAAAAAATAGAATTTATCTTACATAAAAATTAGATGATGGAGGGAGCAGATACGTCCAGAAAGAGCCACGACTAACCCCATCAACGAAATATGTTAATTTAAATGTAGTAGAATCTACAGGATTAAATACTACCAAACAGCCTTTGGTTAGTTGCAAATGTTCTACAACATTGGACCAACCATGAAAAAAGAATAACTTTCCTTTATCAGCGCTTAAAGAAACATCAAATTGTCGGCCATCTTCAATGTGTATAATAACATCTGTAGGGCCTTTATCTACACCCCATAGTTTGACCGCAGCGTCATCTGGAATGGACTAATAAAACAAACAATTGCAAAATTTATTATAATTACAGTGAAAATATATAAAGTATGCAATAATAATAAGCTGTATTTAATACTAAGAAAATAAAAGAACAAAAATAACTTATGTAATAATTTATCATTTACCAGAATAACTTCATCTGCTACATTCATTAGCCTACAGAACCAGGGTCCTCTGAACCTGATTTAAAAATTTCGATATTAATAAAGTGTAAAATGTTAATGTTAGTGTGAGAAAAAAAAAACAAAAACATGAAAAAAAAACACAGATACTACATATGAAATGTAAAATATACTAACAAAATGAACAAAAAATACCTTGATGAACTTTCTGCCATATGAAATACCTACAAAAACAGGTTACATAAACAAACCACATCAGATCAATTATTAACAAAATTATAAATAACATAAAAGACAATGTGAACGACATGTTATAATAACAATCCATATATAACAAACCTCATCAAAAGTATCTGTTATTCCAAAATCTATAATCAATGGATGCAACCGATGATATAACCATTATGATACATCATAATAAAAAAACGTGTAGCCAAATAATTTACACTGACAATTAAGAAAATTTAAAACCCCTTAAAATATATATAACTATTACCCTATAATCAAAAATGGATACAGTGACCTCAAAAGTTAATATATTACCTAAACATGTGATATAAAAACAAAATCATAATAATTTCCATGACAATCAGAATCAGGCTTTGTATAACATAAACTTTAATCAATAAATCAGACTAAAAAAATCATATAAACGGAATCATATAAAAAAAATCATAAACAAAAAATATTCAATAACAATACGAATCAGGGTTTTCAATGACATTCACAAACTTATTAACAATTCCAATCCAATAAAAGTTATTTTACATAACTTCAAATAGAACTTATGAAAGATATTCATAACAATTGGATCATGGGTTGCGGGTAAACTTTGTAGAATAAATATACATTACAAATAAAAAGTATTCTGAATGAAAATCGGTTTTTGGTTTTGCAGAAACAATGTATTCGTTAAGAAAACCATAATCTTAAAACACAAAAAATGAACATATTTTTAAATACCAATTAGATTTAGGGTTAAATAAAAAAAAATTAAACACATTAAATAAAAGGAGAAACACATGAATAATGATTAAAGAAGGAATTTAAGAAAAACAACTTACAGATTTGTAGAGGGATATGTGAAATTCAGAAATCGATTCAAGAAAAAGTAGATGTAGACGAACACGGTGAAGAATGTAAAAAAATCTATATATGTAGATCCACTGAATAAGTTTATTCTTATATGGAAACCCAAGGTATTCTTGGAAGAAGATTGGAGTGAAGTTGAATTCAAAGTTTTGAACCACAACTACAAAGAAGTAACTAATTTTTTTTTAAAAATATAACGTCAACCTAATTATAGAAAAAATGTATAATTACAGAAACATACTTATAATATCAAATTGATAAATTAAGCATAAAAACATTACTCTTTTTATAGAAAAAAAAAACGTTTTTAAAAATAAATTAAATTTCATAAATTAAGTAAACTGCAATAAATATGGTCGTAACTACAAAAATCAATAAAAATCAAAAACTTGATTTTGTTTGAAAAAAAACATTCAGAAGATATTATTAAGTAAAAAAGTGAACAAAAAGCATAAATAAAATTATATATGATAAACATTAAAAAAATAAATAAAAGTATAAGATTTAACTAACCTCTGTTGCTTGACGAATGGTGGGATTCCGCTCGTTATGACGGAGTTAGGGATTCACATGAAAAAAAAATCAACAAAAATTAGTAACTGCGATAAATATGTTCGGATCTACAAAAATCAATAAAAATCAAAAACTTTATTTTGTTTCAAACAAAAATCATATCTCCATCCATAAGTATTCATATATCCATCCAAGTCTCTCTTTCTTCTCTATTCAATATCACAAAGATCCAACTCTCTCTTTCTTCTATATTCATGTTGAAGTTGCAAAACATTTATATTGTCAGACTGTCAGGCTCAGATTATGAAAAAAGATGACAACACCATGGCTGCAAGAGAGGTTGCATGAACAACTGCCATCCTACAACCTTGCCATACCATAATGCTATCTTCATTCAATTTTTACTCAAATATACAAAATCATCATAGCCTTATGTTCAAAGGACATGTCCAAAGCACTTTCAATTCATTTTTATTCACCTTCACAGTCAACACTAAATGATTTGTTCAAGTATTTCAAATGATTTCTCAATGTCAAACCTCACTTATTCGGATAGACGTCTGCTTAATCATAGTTTTAGTCTCAGGTGAGAAGCATCTCATCAACATCATTGACTAAATATCCCTTAGGTGACATCGATCTAATTATCATCAACCAAACATCGATTACAAAAACATCTGTCCTGATAAAAAATGAATAGATCAATTTTCAAAACTTAGCCTCAGATGAGTAAATCCTAATTGAATATTGATGTAACAACATATACAGGGTCAGTCAAAACACAGTTGAGATGATACAGGTTCAGGTAACAAAAAGAAACACTCTGTTGTAGAAGCAACCAGTGTTAGAGTTTTGGTGGAATTTTTAAAAAGGGGGTCGGTGACATTGTCGAGGAGTGTAAGGAAATGCTATCACTTAGCATTTCCTGACACTCCTCGACAACATCACCGACGCCTCCATGTTTCAAGCAAAACACTCTCACTGGTTGCTTCTTCAACAGAGGGTTTCTCCTTATTACCTTGAACATGTATTATCTAAACTGTCTTTGACACATCCTTTGTGTCTTCCTCTCTTCATTAATAGCTAAAAACATGACACGTAGGCAAATAGAGGTCATCTTGTAATCTCCCTTAATAGATAGTATAGATTCTGAAAACACTACATGTAATAAAAATACAAGAATTAGATATGTAATTTCTAAAATTAACAAATTATTAAAAAAATGTAATAAAGTTATATAAAACATATCTGGGCAAAAAGGCACTAAATAGCCACATTCAGGCCTAATTCAAGATATCACTCATTCAAAAGATTCAAAACCAACTATAGATGATTGAAATAAAAAAAATGATTTATAAGTGAATAAATTGAATGAATTAAGTGAATATATTTACAAATTTCGTTTAAATATTTTTTTCAAACTGAAATATCAGTTGAGTAATATAAAAATATGTTACCTAAGTTAACAAATTACTATTTTTAGAAACGGATTGACATTTCTACAAAAAATATAAATGTCAAATAGATTAGGCACCAACTTTTTCGTATATTTAAAAGGAATGCATAAATAACAACACAAAATGAAATACCACCCTAAAAAATTACCAGGTTTTTGACCAACCAAAATGTTACACATATTAAAAAGGTAATCTCAAACTGTAAAACAAAGAAAATTCAGGTTTTTGACCAACCAAAGTAAATAAAAAAATGCCATATAATTTAGCATACGGTTGTTTAGTTTTTTTGGTAATATATATGTAGTTAATTTATGATTTTTTTTTACTAAACTTAATTGTTTAAATACAAAATATTATATGTCATCAACGATGTTAAAAAATTTATATATATAATATTGAAAATTTGTTTTTATTTTCCAAATTTAAATAAAAAAACGTTAATAATGTTCATTACTATAAAAAAAACGAATTTGATATAAATAATTAATTAAAATGTATGTTAAAAAAGATTTCAATTATTTCAGTGAACAAACTTTAGTTTATTGAATGAAGATAGTACCATTTTTAAAATAAAATTTCCAAGTGTAGATATTCAATGAATATTAGGAAAACTCTAAATTGATTAAAATGGAACGGTTTTATTAAAAAATTAATTATACTCAGTTATACAATTTAAAAAAGGAAACAAAATCATATTAAATTTTTGTTTAACGTAAATCTTTAAAAAACTGACGGTTTATTATAATAATTTTTAATGTTAAAATACTAAATTTCGCACTAATCAAACAATGTACTTAAATGATGTTTAATATGATGAATACTTAACTTGATTCCTAACTTAAGATACATACAATTATGAATCACTAATTATTTCACAAAAAGATATAATACTAACCACAAACATGTAGCAATACCAATAACATTAACGTCTAACAATCTATAATCAAATATGTTCAAGGACTAACTTATTCGGCCACACATATAAACGACCCAAAAAAAGTGTCAGCAACAACTACCATCACATATGTTTAACATAACAACCACAACAAAAAACTACCATTAAATGTATACTAACGCCACACCTTGAAAATACTACCAAAACATACCATGTACCTTCACCAACTCAGTTATAAAGCAACATACCTTTACTTTTAACAAATATCATATGAAACGAAGAACCGTATACCAACCGTTTGTCTCTAACAAACTCCCTCATACCGGTCACATTGAATCGCGGACAGCCTTGCGAGAACTCTTACCAATAGCTACATCCCAAGTTCTACCAGCCCTGTCCTTGATGATCAAATCCATCTTTCGATCTAAACCATGAGTTTGAGCCCACTTCTTCTTCAAACGCTACAGATGATAATAAAAATGTTAATAATACATACCATTAAAACTGCTTTTCCTACAACTAATGATTTAAACTGGATTCACTTAACATACATTAATGGTATTAAGAAGTGAATAATACAAACTTACGTAATGATTGTCAACAACAAAAGTAACCGGTACTTCGTCATCAACACTCTCTTCAGATACAGTTGCAGCAACGGCATCAGCCACCTCATCATCAGACACTTCAATAACGGCATCACTTGGTTGTTTGTTGATAACAGAAATTTCAGGCGGGTAAGTTAGAAGGGCATGCTTACAACAAAAAACACTCAAATCAAACGTATTACGATCAATCATTTCAAATACCAACAAATGATCATCAGTTATCGACATATCCTCCTTGATCCGACTCCAACCTGTGGTAATGTAAATGTTATGGTCTAAAATTTCCATTTGAACAACCCATTTACGATTTCCAGCAGAACGAATCAAAACTGGATTTGAAGGACAGATATTCAGCATAGAGTGATGAACAAACAACCTGTTCACATACTACCCAAAGAATACAACAGTATCAGGATCAATGGTATAGCCGAAATAGAAAAAAATGAACGAATGAAAAAATAAAATAATTTAAAAAACTATAAGTTCAATTACCATGCAGTCGTCTCGGTCTTTAAAATCATTTTTAGGTTTGTAGTAGAAGTAGTTAGATGGTGCTAGAGAAATGTCTTGATAAAAGTGGAATAGGCGGAACAAAGATAAAGCTTCGTCATACTGAAAAACAACCCACGAATCGTCCGGTAATTTCAAAGATGTGACAACATCAAACCAGCCATTGTAAAAAAAAAGTCGCCTGCAAGTTTGAACACTTTGACTTGGAAAGTACTCCCATCAAGGGTCCTGATGATTGCATTTTTCTCTGGTTAGCCAAACTTCTTAATCCAGTCACCATAGTGAGCATGAAGTTTCTGCAACGGAAAATATAATTATCGTTAAACAACATTATAATAACAGTTATCACAAAGTGTTATATTAAAACATCTTAATTTTTTTTTCTTTAAATGATTAAAACTTCAACACTCACCAACGATTTTCTGTCACACTTCCACACACGCGCTGCGAATCCGTACACCATATCGTTTCCAAAGTTGTTGTCTTTCACAACCCCAAATTGTATATTATAAAAGGTACATGTAACAAATATAGAGTTCAAATAAGAGGCTTGAAATAGAATGTGCACTATAATAATCAAATCACAGATTTAACAATCCGATATGAAAAACCAAAACGTACTTATTCATCAATATACATTGATAAGGTATGAAGTGCTGGGATCATGTTACATATTTTCAATTACTAAGCAATTTTCTAAATATGGATCGTATAACTAAATTTATCAGCAAGGTGTTGAGAAATTCAACATCAAATAGATGAATTCAGCAGATGGCAAACAACAAATAACAGTAGATGAAAAAAGTAATTAGAACCCTAATACACAAAAAACTTAAAACGTACAATTTATCAGCAAGGTTTTCATAAATTCAACATCTATTTGATGTATTCAGCAGATGCCAAACAACAAATAACAGTAGATGAAAACAGTAATTAGAACCATAATACACAAAAAACTTAAAACGTACAATTTATCAGCAAGGTTTTCATAAATTCAACATCAAATAGATGAATTCAGCAGATGTCAAACAACAAATAACAGTAGACGAAAACAGTAATTAGAACCCTAATACACAAAAAACTTAAAACGTACAATAACTTAATCACTTAAATAACAGTAGATCAAAAATTTTCAAGAACATAAAAACTAAAAAAATACATCAAACTTCATCGAATAAAACTGCAAACATATAAAACGGTTACTAATTAACATAATATTAAAACTTGGTAATCTGAGGAATAGAATTGAAAAATAAACATATTCGAATGAAAAACCCTAATACACAAAAGCTTTATACACGTACTTAAAAATCGGGGATTATAAACCCTAACAGACCAGCAAATCCGTATAAGAAATCGATATTCAAATCACATAAACAAACAACATTATATCGGGTTTTAAAACCCTAAGAAAAAAGGAATAAGCTAATCGATCTTCAAATCATGTACAATAAATTAATACATCATCACATAACAGACAATATATCACAAATCAAAGTACAACAAAGCATTCAAACAGAATCGATCAATAAGATGATGAAGAAGTTATCGGAATCATTACCGTCGATGATGATCACTGTTGAATATTTGAAGATTGAATAAACCTCGGTTCACAGGATCGATTGAGAGCGCAGGAACCAGATTCGCCGATTAGGGTTTCGGAGTATGATTTGAACAATTTGAGATAATGAGAGATAGAGGGAGAGAGTATAGAAAACGTATGTGATGAATGATGAGAGATGAGAGAGAATGAGAGTGAGCGTACAAAGGAAGCCTTCTCCAATCCAGGCTTATGAGCAATGCCACATGTCCTCTCATTAGACTTTTGCCACATCATTGCTTATGTGGAATCCTAGGTGGCTTGCACCATTGGGTGACATGTGTCCCCCAATGGTTTGCTTTATTAGAGATATAGATGTTGTGTTTGATGTCTAATAAATATTTTGTGGCAGAGAAATTAATAAATTCCCCTATCGGATTATAAGCTAAGTATCCTGAGTGTTTATGATTGTGTGTTTATATAGTAGTGTGTTTTTATTTTATATGGTATTATGATTGTGTTTTTTCTATATTATTGTTTTTTTATTTTACATGCTATACTTTATGTATTATTTGTTTTACAACATGGTATGTATTAGCGGTTTACTACTTAGGTGTTGTCGCCCATGTTCCTACATATCTGGTGTCATCAACTGCTTTTTATGGTGTATAAATATCGTTTTACTTGATTATTTAATAAACATATCATACTCGATTATGTCCAGTTTTATTCCCAAGGTTTGTTTAGTTCATATTCTTTCTGTTTTGAAAACAAGTGCATTGCATTATGTGATAATTGTCTGCATTGTTTTTGTATTACGTACTGAGTTACTGACAGCAAAGTTGATGCATTACTGCTTTCTAATTCTATCGGGTTGCAGGTGGTTATGGATGATTTTCTAAAGAATGTTGTTTTTAGTAACATCGATGATGTGTGGGAAATTAGTGAGGTAATCATAGACCATTTCAAGTTACGTATTTCGATATTTACATTAGATGTAAGTAGATATATTTATATGTTTTACAGCCACGATCTGTTATCATACTGGGTACCGTAAAGGAAATATCCAAGGAGGTTGGTTGGTTTTCTTTGAAGTGTCCTAATTGTTTAAATGAGGCTTGTACAAAAAACATGGGTTTAACTAAATCCGACGGAGGTTGTGATCAAGACCAACATACGTTGTATGTGTGCACTAATGAATTTTGTCGAAAAAATGTTATTGATGAACCGGTTTTAAGGTATTGTTAGTATTCTGTTGTTATTTACATTGTCATTTTGACATTGTAACTTTTTTCATCACTTACCTTATTTTAGTTTATGTAATCCGTTTGAATTCAAATTAATTTGTTATGTTATCAAGTAGATTGAAGGTTCGTGTTGAGGATAGCAGTGGTGATGTATCTCTTATTTTGTTTCATAATACGGCTAACCATGTTATCGAGAAGTCTGCAAAACAGTTGATTCAGGATAACACAATGGTAGTATGCATGTGTATGATTTATATTTGGTTTCTATTTCTCAAATTATATATTTTTTGTAAGCTAACTTTTTGGTTATATTTCCTATCTTTTATGTTTTCAGGATGATGGTACTGTGCGACTTCCAAACGAATTAAAAACTTTGGTGGATAAATTGTTTGCATTCAAGATTGAAGTCAGCGAGACTAACTTGACATATTGTGATGAAGAATACGAGATTCAAAGAATAACTGACGATGAATCAGTTGTTGATGTGGTTAAACAAATGTCTGGGATTAGTCAGGTACTATGAACTTTTAACTGAAGTATTATAGTTGTCTTTAGTTAATAAACGTTTTCAATTTTGGTTTAGAGTTGTATGCCTGATGATAAGAAGAATGGTACTCCAATTTCGCTTGTGATGAGTTCCGATGGTGATACAATTGATAAAAAAACATGTTCAATGGTTTGTAAAGATACGACGTCTAAGCGTAAACTGCTTGATCTTTACAATTTGGATGTCATTTCTAACTCGAGCATCTGTGAAAGTACAAGTAATAATATTGTGGAGACCGTGAAAGATGTTGGTAAGAAAGAGATTAAATTTACCCATTTTAATGAGTGAGATGTAGTTTCTTTTGTTTGTTGCATTTTAGAGCGATGGTTTTTATGTTTTGTGTTTGTTCAACGTTTTTTTTTTCTGGACATAAACTTTTTCTCTTTTGTTTTTTTATTCTCGTATGTTTTGATGTTGTTAAGCTTTCTTATGTGTGAATAACTGAAGTTCAGTTTACATATTGGTTGTTAATAATAATATGCTACATTAGTTAAGTTGTATATAGAAAAACTTATAAGAGGAACATAAATATAACTATCATTCATTGACCAAATTATACATAATAACAAAATTTGTCAATACATTAGATGTGGAATCATGATGGTCGTTAAGTATGAGATCAAAATGCAAAAACTTAAGGAAGATGTCCTACTATCATGGAAAGAAATCCCATACCAACAGCTACATGCACAACAAACAAACTAATTTGCATTCAGTCTAAGAAGCTAGAAATTTAGTAAGAGCTTGCTTTCCTTGGTTGGTTTTTGCTGTGTATTGGTCAGCTAAGCTGTTTGCTTTATCAAGAAGATCTTGTGTCTCCCTTTGTTCATCAGATAGAAGCAACCCAACAATGTTTTGTTCATGTGAAGGTGGGTTGCTCTTGATCTTCATTCTCATCTTCTTATTCTCCCGTAGTTGCTGTTGAAGTAGACGTGTTATGTCAATCAAGCTGTCTCTGATCTCTCTTTCTGTGTCTTCATGTTGACCTTTGAATCCTTCATAGATATCCCTTTTAACTTGGGACAGTTCAGACCAACCTTTGGAGTTTGATGTATTCATTGCAGTTAGAACATAAAAGAGTTGAGTGAAGATAGAGAGTTGTTGAAGAGGTGAGTAAAGGATGTAGTTAGGAGGTATTTTATATAATAGGATTAACAACTTGTGTGAAAGAATTGTAATGATTTCTTATTGGCATCCGAGCTAAGATGCAATGATGAAATATTGAAATGGTCTTTTCATTTGCAGTTGAGTCTTTTCAAGTAATTAATGTAAAGTGGTTTAGAAAAATATTTGATTTAAATATATATATATATATTGTGTTTTTCCAATGTCAGTTATTTTTATAGTCTAGATAACTTAAGTAATGATTAGCTACATGTTATATTTTAGTTGTATATATATTCTAAATTATAGTTGTGTTTTTTTTTTCATATGGATTGTGTTATACGCAAGTCAATTGTTTGTTATGGTATGATGTGTTTTTTTTTCAAATGTGCTGTTGTCTGCTGTAGATGATGGTGCTTTGTTGTGGCATCCTTGGTTATGCGTGTGCGCTTCTTTTTGTTCAACATGTTCTTTTTTTTTGGATTATAAATTCACTTCCATCAGGATGGAAAATAGTCATCGTCATCTTTGGATTTTGAATTATGTCAAACACGAGAATGTAGCCGATGTTGACCAAAAGTCAATCAGATGTTGACCAATAGTCAAACAGATGTTGACCTTAAATAGTTGTTTGGTTTAAGGCCAAACATCTGTTTATGGCCAAACATCTGTTTAAGGTCAAACATCTGTTTAAGTCCAAATATCTGATATAGAAGGCGAAACATCTGTTTAAGGCAAAACATCTATTTAAGGTCAAACATCTGTTTATGGCCAAACATCTGTTTAAGGTCAAACAACTGTTTAAGTCCAAACCTCTGATACAAAAGGCCAAACATCTGTTAAAGGCCAAACATCTGTTTAAGCCTGAACAGATGTTTAACTTAATAAGATCTACTGTCTTCTCACACTGTTTTCCTTTTCAAAACACTGTTCAAGCTAACATGGGTTTCCATTAACTATTGACCAAAAGGCAAACAGATGTTCAAATCACTGTTTGTTATTGTACTTCTTTACAAAATTATATAGAATTAAAGAAAATGAAACAATGACTTAAAGAACTATAATTTAACACATAATCTAATCGGGCAAAGCAATCTATTATCTGACAATTCCGTGGTTTTTACAATATGAAACGCAACATCATCATGCCAAATACAGTCATATATATCCATCCATTATTCTGAATTCATAAACCCATAAATGCAGAAGAAACATCATATTATCTATATATAAAACATAAAGTGCTAATAACAGTGTTTTACTATGTTAGCCATACATAGCAACAAACCATCAAGTTAATAATTAAAAAAAAAACATACAACATCACCATCAAAAAATTCATAGTTAAGGTATCTGATATCAGAACATACTTAAATGTCTTTGTTAAACTGACGTAACTTGATTTAATACGATCTTCTGTTGTGAAGACACGTATGTGAAGTGCAACCTATCACCAAACCTCAAGTTATTGTCAGTTATAATGACGTTGCGTCCTACGTGGCAGCCCACCTCATGGGGATGACTCTCCCCATACCCTCCAATCTTATTTTAGTAACTACCCAATTTTTATTCTCCCATTCTATTAGGACTTTATGTTAAGTGTTTTTTTTTGTCTCCTTTACCATTTTTAAATAAATGTTCTTCTTCTAAATGACGTCAATATCTCATTCTTTTGAATAACATGTTCAAAGTTGTTTCAAATTCACACATTAGAAGAGAAAAGTCTGTCTTAGTGTTATATTTCTTAGCTTTTATTGTGTTTTTTTGTTTGGTTTTTTATATCACATTATTTTGTATAGAAATTTATATTTTATTATTTTTTTGTTACATATTTTTATTTACTTTGCGTTTTTTTTATATTTTTTTATCATTAGGTTTTAGTTGTTGTGTCTTATGTAAGTTTAATAATGACATATAATCTTCAATATATATATATGTATGTATATTATTATTAATATTTTTATTTAAGAATATGTGTGATTGTTAAATTAATGTCATTTAATGACATCACATTTCCTTGGTAAAAGGATGACTAGCCATAATGTGTTTTGTCTGCAGAAGTTATAGAGTGTACTTGATTACATTGAGAAGTTCAATATGTCCCTTCTTAACAAAAGTTATAGGGTGTTCTTGATTACATTGAGAAGTTCAATATGTCCCTTCTTAGCAAATAACTTTGAAAATCCCAATTGTTATATTTAAGGCAGAGTTATATACTATTTGCAACTTCCCACTAACCTATATTTACGTGATTTTTCGGTAACCATATCTAAGAAATACTTTCTCAGTTATGTTCATTTGTATGTTTATTTCTTCCCATATAGTTCAATTCGATTTATCAGAAAGATCCCCCAATATAGCAAACTCGAGTGGTGACATCAAGGCACTATCTTATTTGTGGGTGAAAACTAGGGCTGGACTCCCGGAGTTAAGTTGGGAGAATTGGAGAGGATTCAAGTTCACTGACGTCACCTTGTAATTCTTTAGTTCTGTTTTGTTTTCGTTTCAGTTTGTTTTATGTACTGTATTTCTTGAGCTTCTTGATTAAGACCTTTTTTTTTATGAAAATCGTGTTCTTTCAAAGAAAAAAAGTTGATTTCATATTCCAGTTGTTGTTTTAAGGTGTGTAAGCATTGTCTTTTCGTGCTTTTCCCTTGCAATTGTTAGCGAGTTTCTCAATCGAGTTTTACCCTTTTAAATTGTTTTTTTTTCAAGTATTGTTATGTTGTTTAGCAATTTCACATGTTTATGTTCATAAATGTTAATTTATCGTATTTAAATGTACATTGTAGGAAAGTGTTACCATGCCGGAGATTCCGATTGACTTATTTATGTTTGAGATATTGCCAAATCTTACTGCAAGAGACGTAGGCCGTCATAAGTTGGTGTGTAAAGAGTGGTGCTCTTTCCTGTCAACGGTATTCTTTGCTAGGCTTCATTGTCGTAAGATGCCATCGTTAACCAAGATGCAATTTGTTTTAATAACAGGAGGCATACGTCGTCCACTTCGTACACTTAGTTATGGTTCAGCTAATATTTCTTTAACTGAAATTGTGAAAGTGCCTTTCAAAACTCGGGCAGAATATATGATGATCTTAGGTAGTTTGAATGGAATGCTATGTGTCTGTCTAAGTAACACTTGTCAGTTGTTAATATGGAATCCTCTCACTAATGCCTATAGGAACTTGTCAATTCCTAAGAAATATGGGTTTTTCAAAGTAAATTTTGATGTTGTTGGCTTTTATGTGGATTACTTGAAGGGTCACAAGTTTTACATGTTGTATTTAGGCGTAACAATCAGTCGGTTTACATTTACTCCATGGAAAGCCAATGTTGGAGGCAAATAAAGTTTGTTAAAGACTTTATTTTAGATGATCAGACCGTTCAATGGTCATGTGGGACTTTGTGTTGTGATGGATTATACTTCACGGTAGGTTCATGTTGGGATTATAATGTGGCGTTAATTGTTCTCTTTGATGTGAATTTAGAGACATTTACTAAAGTTTCCTTTCCCTTTGATGAGTATGAAGTATATTTTAGTGGGTCTTTGGTTAATGTTTCTGATGAACTTCATTTTTTTGTTCTTCATGGTGAATTTGATGTTTCTGTTGATTTGTGGAAGTTGAAAGGTGAAGAATGGATAAGGATTTTGTCTGTACCTGATATTGGTTGTATTCCATTGCCTATAAAATGCTTTGTGAGGTACATTGGTTCAAGTAAGAAGTGGTTGTTGATGACTGATTATGGGGATGTGTATGAATTTGATTTGGATGTGAGGAAAGTTGATAATTTCTTTCCTGTTATCAACTTTTATGCATTAAAAGGAGCAGTGTACTCTGAGAGCCTTATGTCTCCAAATGTTTAAATCTAGGATGTTAGGTAATTTACTTTGTTTTATTTTTTGTATGTTTGTGTAGGATCGGTGAATCGATCAAACGAGACATTCAGAAGAGTTCTCGATCAATACGAAAGGCGGAATTAGACGTATTGATGTTGTAGCAGCTTGATTTACACTAAGAAGTAGATTAAATGTCGATTGAATTGATTTCACAATGTTACACAGGCTTGGCGACACTTCGGCAGAGCTTCGCTACCGGAATCAGAAGTTACAAATGAAAGACCCAAGACCCTCTATATATAGACAAGCCAGGTCGCACGAACCAGTATAGACTAGGTCGCACGGACTGGCCAGTTCGCACGAACTGGTCACTTCATGTGAACCTGCTGGTTTAGACCTGTTTCCCGTTTCTTTCGAACTACGTGTCTTGGTCTATCTATTCTATTACATGACTCGATACAAGACGAAGTCAACAGACATATGCACTAACGAACTCCCCCGTGGATGTTGACGAGTCTTCAGTGTATTGAGTCTTCAGTCTTGATCAGTCTTCTCGCTCTTTCCAAAGTATCTTTCTCTGTAAGCATCCTTCAATCTCTTACTCTCCCATAATCTCAATCTGACTCTTCAAATTCTCTTGATCAGATCTCTTGATTCTTTAAACTCTTCAGCAATCTGAAATCTGGCTCTTAAGTCTTCAGACTCCCCATTTCGATAAGCTGGGATCGCAGTCTGGAATTCACAATCTGCATCTTTCACAGGTTCAGGAACGTCTCCTGGCTCTCCGTAGCAACAGTATCAGAAATCTGACTCTAATTTGCATACGCTTATGCGGAAAGTCCTCTAGATTCGAAACCTAGCTTTTTCAGAGCTTTTTACCTGCACAAACTCTACCCAAAAGTAAATTTCACAATTGTTAAATTTTAACAAATTTAGAAACCTCTTGTAGATACCATTCAACATCAATAATAGTTATATCAAGTCCAAATTAATGACCTTGATTAACTAACACTGATTTTACTGTTAGTTTCAAAAATTATCTCAAGCTTTAACTTCATTTTTTATTTCAAACACACTCTCCCAACCCTGTTATCCATCATGTTCAGCACTTGGAATTTTGAAAATCAGCTTTCCAACATCAGTTGTCAAAAATAAGATGAACTAAAATCTTTTTGATTTTTCAAAATTTTATGCTAAAACACACTCTTTTTGGATTTTGGGAAATAAACTATATACAGACAATATTTTTGTGAGTTTGTGTAAGAAGATCATATAAGTTTATGACAAATCACTAGCACCGTTGAGCTTTAAACACTTTAAGATCTAAACGATTCACTTAGATTGTCAGTATACTGATCCACTTAAATTTTCACACAAAGTTCAATTGTTTCGAGATACGAGATTTAGTGTTTTAAGCACTTAACTTATTCGCGTGTCCCACCTTAGAATATACTCCCGTATCCAGACTCCTATATTCAGTCTTACAGGTGAACGTACATTAATGATATCTGTAAATGGGTAAATGCGAGGCCATGAGAGCTCAGGCTAGAACTTCCGTTCAATCAGAAAGATGATGGCTCGACTTTAGGTGGGTCCCGTTTGGGGATCTTTTCTTTAACAGCACATGATTAGCATTTTTTAAATGTTTCATCATTTTTTATGCTGAGGGTGGGCTTTATGATTAAAGCAGTGCAGAGTATTATACGAGGACTAGGCTATTGCTCCCGCAAAATCAGAAGTCCTGGTATAATACCCCAGATAACATCACGCACAAAGACCTAGTATGTCAGAAATAGAAAGCCCTTCAAACAAGATTTCAGGGGTTACCTATATATCCGAGAGATGTTCCCCACGAGATAAGTAAGCATTTATATTTAGGTTTATATCTCGAAAACAATCTACTAAGCGTGTAAAAATCTACTGGCACATCATCAGTGAGACCGTTTATCACATTTTATCTTTCCAATTCTTTAGCGTACTGTGATTGTCTACTGATGTACTATCATTTCCTCTTTTTCACAACAAAACTCATTTTGATTTTTCGATGTTTTTGGATTTTAGATTTTATCATGTTTTTGGATTTTCAAATTTTAAAAATTTCTAAATTTTTTGCTCCCCCTAAAATGAAAAATATGTTTCAATTTTTGATTTTCCGGGAAAATTTGAAAATTAAAACAATAAACAGTACAAATAAAATGACAAACTGATGTGAATTGCTTCAATTCGCCATCAACTTGACATAAACAATCAGAACTCCCTCTGACAACAAACTATTTTCCCATTATGATTTCAAAACACTTAAGTTTGTTTTAATCATAATGGTTTTTCTGGAAAATTAGTTTTGTTGATTTCACAAACATGGGGTTTAATTAATCACTTTGTTCTTTCAACCATTTATAAAAATTATCACTTGTAGATTTTTCACACAAACATTTTTTTCAAGAATGATGCCGATTCATGCTCCACGATTACCAACTTGGAAGCTCCGGCAAGTCAGGATTTTCAGTTAAAGAGATTCACCCAAGCCTGACGGTCCTTAGGTGATTCCAAGTTATCATCACTCGGTTTCTTTCCTTTCTTATTCTTTTCATAGAATTCCTTTACCCCTTTGACCTTCCCGTCAACCATTTTCCAAAAATATTTAGAACTTTAGGGTTAAAGGCTTTTTCAACATCAAATTCTTTCTTTTCAGAAAAGAATTGATTTGAAATCTCAACTTTGCCAATTTTTTGCTTTAAGTTTCCATTTGACAACGGTGGAAAATTTGCATCATCCATTGTCGGAACGGAATTATCACTTTTTAGCTCAACTTGTGGCTCCTCTGACTTTGATGAGTCAGATTCATCGCCAGAAAGTGCCTTTGATTTCTTAACAACCCACTTGTGGTTGTTCATATTCACTCTTCTTTTGTAAAAACATTTTGAACTCTCACCAACTTCGAAAGTTGAATTTTTGAACTCATTAAATTTTTTAATTGGTTGTTCTTTTTTATCAACACGTTTCTCTTTCAATTTAGAGTTAGAAGAAACTCTCTGTTTTGTGTTGGTGAGCTTTGAGCAGTTCCAAGCAATATGTCCAACCTCTTGACATTTGAAACAGGTTCTTCTTTCAACTCTCGTTCAGATTCCTTCTTCTGAACAACATCATTCTTCATTCCCTCTTGCTTCTTAGCAAGGAATTCTTTGTTCGTCTGCTTTCTGAACAAATTCTCCTTTTCTTCTTCAGAAGATGTTCCTGATACAAAAACAACTTTCGATTTAAAATCTTTAACATATTTTTCATTTTCTTTTGGAATAAAACCTAATCCCTTCTTTTTGAAATTACTGTTATGGTTTGGTTTCTTTCGATAACCCGAACCAGAACTGTAACCATTTTTCTTGTTTAACCTTTGTTGAACTCTTGAAGTGTATTGTTTAGGTTTTTCAGAAAGATTTTTATCTATTATTTCAGAAATATTAATTTCTGTTAATTTGAAAACCTTGTTAATCATTTCAGTTTTAACACCTCTTATTGGAAATTCTTCATCAGAATATAATTTGTCGGAGTCATTCAAAGTATATGCTACTTTGAATGTTTCGTCATTCACATTATTTTTTGATATCAGAAAATCATTATTGTAAACCCTTTTTCCCTTTTCAACTGTTGGACTTGAAGTGTCAGACTTTGACTTTGACTATGACTCCTCGGTTTCATCTTTATCTAACACCTGATCGACCACTTTCTTTATTAACTCAGACTCATGATCAGTGTCAGACGATGTGAATGTGATGCCAATGTTGTCTGGCAATCCATCTGAAGGTTCAGATTCCCACTTTAAATTGGTTGCCTTTTTTACTCTTTCTGAATTAGGATTTCGTGGAGAATACCCTTCTTCAAGCGGCGGTGGACACTTGGTATAATTGATACTATGTTTCTTACCAGTATCCTTTACTTCAGATTTCTTCTCTTCAAACGCTTCCATGCCTTCTACTGTAGGGTAAATCCTGTCAATCACATAAGAAGCACATGAATAACTTTTCAATAACCTGTTTACCATCTCAGTTTCTATCATCTGAGTTTCCAATTTTTGTTCAAGTTCAGCACATTTCTCAATGTACTGATTGATGATTTTCTGCTTCATCATGAACGCTCCATTGAGTGTCTTCACAACTATCTCTTGTTCATTGCTTTACTTGCTATATTGATTCATAGCTTTGTTTAAAACATCATAAGATTCTTTTAGTCTGTTTATGTTATGAATCAATTTGTTGTTGTGCCTTTTCACAGTATCACAATTTTCACACATCTCAGGTATCTTTTCAGTATTTGCTTCCTTCTCAAGCTTCATAGCTGGAATTTCTTTAACCTGCTTCTTTACTTCTCGAACATTTTCTTCAGGTTTGATCTTTTCTTTAATAGTTGCTGCCTTATGATTCTTCTTTTTTCGCAGCTTGTCTTTCTTTGATCTCTTCCATTTTATATGCAAAATACAAATTATACCTATCAGATGAAAATTCTCTTTGATAATATTCAAGTTTTTGAATTTCTCCACTGTCATCATCACTCTCTTCATCTGATGAGTGATCAAAGATTGGTGCTTTTGCTGAAGCCTCTTCTGTTGAAAATGGTTCTTCTTCGTTCTTTTTGGCACTGAATTCCTAAGATTCGTAATAAGCATACGCTATTTCATCTTCAGCAGTTGAATCTTCAAAAATTTGAGCAACAAATGCTTTAGAATTTGAAGTTCTGTTAGGATGATAATGATCCCAATTAAAACCTTCTGGGATTCTTTCATCTTCTTGATGAACTAGATAAGCTTTCTTTGATGGCTCTTCGATCAGATCCTTCCTAGCATGTGAAGTTTGTGGCGATTGTTGTTGATGCGGAGCAACTTGATGATAAATCGCTTTTCGATGATAATCATTGTTGCCGAATGGATTTTGAGCTCCACTTGCTTCGCGATTTGTGCATTCTCGCTTAAAGTGCCCCTTCTCCCTGCAACGAAAACAAGTAACTTTAGATTTATCAAAACCTAAAGGTGAAGTTCCAGCATCACGGAAATCATCTCTTCCAGTGATCTGTTTAAACTTCTCCGCTCTTCTCAACACACTAGCCATACACCACTTTATATCCATTAATTCCATCTCTTCAGCATCAATCTGATCATAATCCTCTTTGGTCAACATTGGATTACCAATCCTTCCGGCTACCAAACTTTCATAAGACTCTAATACGGTTACCAATAAAGACATATGACATTTGGCAACCTCTTCCGAGAAATTCTGACCATTCTGAAGATGTAATGCAATGTTGCATTGTAGTACTTGGCCATTATTGTTGTATGAGCTTTGCGGTTTAGAATTGGTTGCTGAAAAATTTGGATCAAATGATGGATATGAAGAGAATCCAGTATTGTTATTTGATCCTTGAGATGACCCTCCAGAAGAACTGTTTGCGTTAAATGCAGTTTCAATCTTTGGTGCAATGTTGTTTTTATCAATCGTACTTCCTTTGTAGTACAGACCAATGTCCTGTTCACCATTAGAATTCTTTATTTTCTCCATCTTCTGTTGTTCCATCTCTTGAACTTTGAGTTTTTCAATAAACTTGCTCAGCGATAGATTCGTAAATTCACCATTATTCTTCAAGATCATAAGATACGTGCCCCAAACATCTTGTGGTAACGCATCAGCCAACTTTTCAACCCATTCTTCTCTATCTTTCTTGATATTCAAACGCTTCATGTTAACCACCAAATTGCAATATCTTTCTATAATCGTTTTGGTGTTTTCAGTTTTCAATCCACGAAATAGATCAAATTCTTTCTTCAAAAGTGATTTTTTGTTCTTGATCATGTCTAAGCTTCCAACAAACTTCGTTTTTAGTGCTTTCCACATTGAGTGTGCACATCAAGATGTCTTCCTTAATGGCTTGTTGCAATATACTGATTATCATCTTTTCACTTTTGTATTTCCTTCTCTATTTGTCATCTAAATCTTTGATAGCAACAATCTCTCTGTATTCATCAATCGGTCTAACATATCGTTCTTCAACACATTCCCACGCCTCTAAGTGATTTGCTTGAACCCAATTTTCAAAACGTTCCTCCCATCCATTATACTCCTCGATACTCATGAGCTTAGGAGGTTTTTGCATGGTGCCTAATTCATTTTCTAAGTTCACGTTCTGAGCCATAGTGATCGGGGTAGCAAATGCGTTGTAAAATTCAGAATCCATGTTTCGATTTTAAAAATCCACAAAGACTGATTGTTCAAACGATCTGGATATACTTTCAAACTCAAACCGTGCGAACTGGTAATACAACCAAACGACCTGATGTTCTTAACCCTCCTCGTACGACCTGAACAGATTTCAGATGACCTGGATGACCTGGGCACCTCGTGCGACCTGAATTGATTTAACTCGTGCGACCTGATTAATTCCAAACGACCAGATACAAATCCAAATGACCTGAACTCAAGCGACCTGTAAACACTTTCAAACCGTGCTATTTGACCACACCGTGCGACCTGGAACCCAATGTCAAATGATCTGGAATTCACTTCGTGCAAGCTGGCTGTTCAGCTCGTGCGATTTGATGATTTGTCGAACAATAAGAATGGTTTTTCACACAATTTGGTCAATTTTATCAAGTTTTAGGTTGAATTTAGGTCTGATTTGTTCAAGGATTGATTAAAACTCAATTTTAAGTGTTATATGTGAAATTCAGAACATTTTAACTGTAAATTCGTTGAAATTTTGAAGAAAAAGTGTAGAAAATGAGTAGAAAGAAGTTGTTTTTGAAGAAATCAAGCTGAAATGGTAAGAACTCTTCCTCCTGAGCTCTGATACCACTTGTAGGATCGGTGAATCGATCAAACGAGACGTTCAGAAGAGTTCTCGATCAATACGAAAGTCGGAATCAGACGTATTGACGTTGTAGCAACTTGATTTACACTAAGACGTAGATTAAATGTCGATTGAATTGATTTCATAATGTTACACAGGCTTGGCGACACTTCGGCAGAGCTTCGCTACCGGAATCAGAAGTTACAAATGAAAGACCCAAGACCCTCTATATATAGACAAGCCAGGTCGCACGAACTAGTACAGTCCAGGTCGCACGGACTGGCCAGTTCGCACGAACTGGTCACTTCGTGTGAACCTGCTGGTTCAGACCTGTTTCCCGTTTCTTTCGAACTACGTGTCTTGGTCTATCTATTCTATTACATGACTCGATACAATACGAAGTCAACAGACATATGCACTAACAGTTTGTTATGTTTTTCATTTGTATTGTAATATACTTTGGTAATGTTAGAAGATATTTTATTTTTGTATGGTATTTTAGTTGCTTATGTTCTTTGTTATATATATGGTTATCAACTTCTTAGAGTAAGTTGTATGTTGTGTATTAAAAATTGTTGATTTCTTGTAATTACATAAGTAGTATGATAATATGTGATGTGTAAACTTGGCAGTTAATTATTTGAATAAATTTTAGCAGGTATAACCCCTAATGTTAGAGATTAGTTATCTTATTTAAAAAAAAGCGGAAGTAGTATAAGGTAGTTATTGGAGTGGTTATTATTGTGTTTTTTTTTATTTTATTATGTTTTATTTATTTATTGGTTTTTATTTATTGTGTTTTTGTTTTATTGGGTTTTTTATTATTGGAGGGCTAAAATAAACTCTAAATGTGGGGCCTTTTCCAGTTTTTGACTTATATACGTTTTCAATACTTTATATTAAGAATATGGTGGTATTTTTATGTATTATAAAGTTTTATGAGAAGAAAGCGATTATTGTTATATGAATTCCACTCAATAGTAGTTGTTTATCTTTAATGACTGAAATTCATTAAAGTTGTTTAACTTTAGAAATGGAATCCTAAAAATCATTAATTGTTTTAACTTTAAGGACTGAAATTCATTTTTGTTGAATAATATATCTCAGTTTCCCCCTTGGTAAACCAATATCAAAATAAAAAATATGACTTGGGTTGAGCCAGCCCTTGGTAAAAAATAATATATCTCATTTGTTGCTTGGATTCCAGGGCTATTGGACACCATTAACAGGCATGAAAATAATGCAATCACATTGGGAAACAGGAACATGATT
This sequence comes from Helianthus tuberosus, assembly GCA_030545235.1. Lineage (NCBI taxonomy): Eukaryota > Viridiplantae > Streptophyta > Magnoliopsida > Asterales > Asteraceae > Helianthus > Helianthus tuberosus. The sequence continues at coordinate 165,077,481 of CM060412.1, read as the reverse complement.
CTTGAAGAACAAGTAAAAAAAATGGGTAAGGGGAACAAGATGTTGAAAGTAAGCCTAGGGTTTAGTTATTCTTGGTGTACTATGTTAAAATTAGTCAGGATGTGGGTTGTGTTTGTTTGGTCTATGTGAACAACTATTGGGCTTTTGTAAGTGTTATGTATTGTTTATGGTATATATTTGTAGTTAATTTAGTGGAATGTATGGGTTTTTGTAAGTTTGACAGTGTTGTATGTAAAGGCAGTATGATTAATACCTGATATTTTGAGTTGTTTGTGTGGTTACATATAATATTGCGTTTTTATATGACATGATATAAATTTTGTTTTGTGTTATTTTACCGGATAAGGTGTATTAGAAAGTTGGAGATATCATCTGCTATGTTGCCTTTATATATATATATATATATATATATATATAGAAGTTTTGCCGTTAAAAAAAAATCAACTGCTATGTTAGTGGTTACTAATCCTTTTATTACGTGATTAGTTATTAAGCATTTCTCTCCCATTGTCTCCAGTCTTTTATGGGTTGACGTTTCTTTGTCACATCTTCCTATTTATATGATTATAGGGTAACATTTTAGTCAGAATTGTTCCAGATCTTTGAGCAAAGAAAAGTTGTTGTTTGTAAGTATCTTTTCTTCAATTTGTTACTTTGCCTTCTATTCTTCATAACTATGATTTACCCTTTGATGTTAAAGTGAATTGGACTAACATGTGTTGATCTAATGTTAGCAGATAATCAATATTTGTTATGTCGTAGTTGCTTGTAGAGATATTAATGTTTGGTATTTTTACAAAACTTTCTGCAAGAGATATAGGTCGTTGCAAGTTGGTGTGCAAAAAATGGTTGTCTATCCTGTCCACACCAGAGTTTCCATTAATTCATTGTCGTAGTACGTCAGCGTCAGCTACCAAGTGGGTACTTGCGAAAGTAGATCGTTGTGGTTTTCTTGCAAAATTGTTTTATGCAAGCACGTTTTGTGGTCCTAAAATGATGTCTGTTAAACCATTCAAAACGCGACCAGATGAATTGATGATATTAGGGAGTTTGGATGGAATCTTATGTGTGTGCCTGGAAGAGACTTCTCAAATTTTAATTTGGAATCCACTTACACAGGCAAGTACAACTTTGTCATCATGTGAATCACATGGTTTCTTCAAAAGAGATTCTAATTCTACTACTTTCTATGTGGATTCTGCAAATGAGTACAAGGTTTTACATGTTATAAGAAGACATGGCACAGAGGCAGTTTATATTTATTCTACCCGACTACATTCTTGGAGGAAAATTACGGACATTCTATCTTTTAAGCATGGTGGAAAATGGTCATTAGGTACATTGTGTGGAGATGGCGTATATTTCATTGTTGATTCATGTTCTGGTGATTGTGTGCAGTCAATTTTACGTTTTGATGTTAACCTAGAGCAATTTACAAGTGTTCCATTACCATGTGATTTTTATGGAGGAGGTTTTGATGGATCTTTGGTCAGTATTGTTGGGTAACTTCACATTTTTATGCGTTATAAATATGATATGTATTTAGTTGGTTTGTGTAAGTTGGGATATGAAGGATGGCTTAACTTATTGGTTCTGCCTTGTATTGGTGTTGTTCCATCGAGTTTCCTCGGGTTTGTAGAGTATGTAGAGTCTACTGATGAAATGCTGTTGATAACTACTTGTGGGATATTTATATGTTAGATATGAAAACTATGCGAGTTGGGTACTACTTTCCTTGGAAGTACATGACTTCCTTACAAGGGTCTGTCTATTTTGAGAGCCTTGTGTCTCCAAATTACTAAAGGTATCAAGCTTCTCTTTTTCTTTATGTTTTGATGTATCATGTTTGTTTATAGTTTATGTTATTGTCTTTAGTATTTTAGTAATTTAATGTTAATATAGTAGTTTATTGTGTAAGGATCTTCTAATGTTTGATATTATGTTTTATTATTTGATATATGGATGATGTTTAATGTAGTATTATTTAATATATGAATGATGTTTATTGTAGTTTCTGGTTCGGGTAGTGTAACAAATTGTATACAGGTTTTGTATTTTTAATTTGGCATTATATTTACAGATTGTTAAATGATCAAGTCAACTCTATTGTGGTTTGCAAGTTAAACCATTGTGAAAGCTACATCCAAAATGGTCGTATCACTAACAACATAAATTGAAAATCCTAAAAGTTATAGTGATTTCATATTCAATTTTAAAATAACCAAAAGTTTCTTGAAGTTGAAATTAGAAACATAAACTCAAAGTTATGATTAATTATCCAATTGTAACCCAAGCTTAAAGTTTAGCATATTTTATTATAAGTTCAAATTAGAAACGTAAACTCAAAGTTATGATTAATTATCCAAATGTAACCAAGCTTAAAGTTTATCATATTTTATTAAATTCATTGAAACATTCCAAACAACATGGGTCCATTTTTGTGTTTGTCACCGGAAGTCTTGCAATGTGTTTTAATTTTGGTTCCATGTTATTGAAAAAAAGTCAAGCTGAATTTAGAATTCATGTCATTGTTTTTGAAAACACAAAAATACATAAAAAGATACTACATTTAAAATATTCAAAAAATAATATTTCGGTTATTGAGTTGATTAATAAAAGACAAAACAATATCTTGAATTGTCTTATGGATAATGTTAATTGTGTTTTTCGCAACAGATATATGGCAGGCAACCAGTGACTTGAGTCAAGATGAGATTATCTTAATTATTACATTAAAATGTATGCAGATATAAATATTTTTTATCACTATTCGTCGTTTGAACATAGCTTAAAATTTTGATGTGTTATTTTAAACTATTGATTATAGCTCATGTAGTATCTCATTTATTCAATTTATTAAAAAAAGAAAAAGAAAAACAAAACGTGGTTGGTTAGTTGTTATCTTTTTTGATGAACTAAATAGTGTGGTGATATAATTTATGAAACTTTCACGTATTTACAGTTAGCAGGGTATCCATGTTTTATGCTCAAGTTTTTCAGCGGTGCATATATATATGATTGTATGTATGTATGTATAAATATAATCGTAAAGGAATATTTGAGTTCTTTAACCTCTTCTTATATCATTCGTTTGTATAAGTATATCTGGTTTCCGTCGTTTTAACTTTTAAAATAAAGATGGTCGATGAGGTAGTTTGGCAGTTACAGAGGGATGTCTTGTATGATTGTTTTGAAGTTCGGTTTCAAACGTGTGGCTAACTTTATAGAAGATATGCGTAAAATAGTAGGTGATTTGTAGAATTACCTGCTTGCGATGTTCATGACATTGGTGTTCGTGCTTCTATCGATGTGATTAGGAAGGCAATTAATTATTTGGATCGTATTGTGTCCACTCTTGAAAGTTTGAAGTGTTCCATGGAAGTTAAGATTAATTATCTAGAGCAGTTTTAGTATTTGTTTTAATGTTTGTTTTTTATTTTTTTATGTTTCTTATTTCTGTTTTTTTTTGTAGGATAGTATTTTAGTTTTTATAAAAGCGCCTTTTGTTTCAGTTATTGTATTTCATACAATTAAAGTTAGGCCATCTTTACAAAAAAAAAGTGTTTGATTTATATAGTTTGGGTTGTGTTTGTTTTTTTTTTTTTCCACTTAAACAAGTTTACATTGATAATCAGAATTCAGTAAAAAAAAGTAAGGTTTAATAAAAAAAAACACAATGCCTTTATTAAAGCTTAATATTGTATAAAATATACATACAACTACAAAAAGCATATAAGGACTATTGCAATAGGGTAACGTACTATTCTTAAACATATTGATTTCGTATAAGCATAATGTTTTCCATAATAAAACACAATGTAATCAACAACATAAGTGGTATAGGACAATGTTAGTATATATTATTACATTTCTATAAAACCACGATTTATTTAAAAAAACTTAAATTAGGTTAACACACCTAATGTTTGTAATTATAATTAGCATTTTAAGTTATGCATTCATTTGTGGTAGTACCGTGTTTACTTTGTTTTTGTATAAAATATATAATATTATCTAATTAAAGACAAATATAATTCCTACAATTATGGTGCATGTTCAAAAACTACCCACTATGTTGTCCCATTATTATTTTAACTTTGATAACTGTATTTGATAACCCATCTGTTGTCTTAATATTTTTACTACAGTTCTTTAGTTTCCCTTATCAATAGGTTTTGAAAACTTGTAATTGGAAACGAAGTATCAAAGGAGCTACTATCTATTCAACAATGTATGTGTGATTTTGTTTTTCATAGTGTGTATAGGTGTTTCATATTGTAACACTCGTCTTAATTTCTAATATTTTAATCATAAAGTACGGGACTTTTAAAACAAAATGCATATTTAGCAAAAACTTAGCTAAATAAAGTTAGTTGTACATTGTGTAGCAAGTCAACATAAGCAACCATCTAAGATTTAACACATTCACAACTACTGAGTTTACAAAACGATATTTTGTTTTTAACAATTTAGAAAAGTGCGGAAGCTCCCAAAATAGTGTTCGGTTCTTGATTTCACGCTTGATCGGCATCCGTAGCTAACGAGCATCACCTGGGGTCAAAACCACATAAATAATTAGTTTTGACAATAATAACCGAGCCTTGACAAGCCCTAATGACAAAAACATAACAAAAATAATAAAATTCTGGTTTCAATTCTGTCGCGCCACGCGCCAGAACCAGTTATCATCTTCGCGTGCCGCGGGCGGCCCCGCGTGTCGCGCCAGATCCTCGTGCCCCCGTCGCGTGGCGTGGGGGAGTGCATTTTCCAGCAGGTCCAGTTTCTGGACCTGCAATTTGCCCAGCTTCGAAAATTTACTAAATTCTAACTTTGAACCATTATAACTTTTTGCTCGGTTGTCCGTTTTAGTCGATTCTTTTTCCTATGAGTCCGTAATAAAACTACGGATCCAACCATGTAAATTTCGCACAACAAAAACCGAATTACGAACGAATGGTTCACAAAACCCTTGTTTCAATTATTCAACCCATTAGCTATATGTGCATAGTACCATTTTTCTGTTCTAAAACTTTCTAGGCGTAATTACCCAATTCCCCGGGCTTGTAAATCTTGGCGTATCCACGCCATTCCATGGCTTTACGCTCACATTAGAATATCATGCTTGTTTCTCTAAATTCAAGCATACCGCTTCAAGCATTACTTTCAATTGATTTCTATCGTTTGACCCGATAATCTCGGATTCGTAAACTTAAATTAGCATAACCAATTCATTGACGTATTACTACCCAACACTAATGAAATATGAGACTCTCAAGTCTCTCCACACATGATTATTTTCAAAAGCATAATTTTGACCCGTTTGGTTGTCGAGTGAAAACCATCACTTTGATGACAAGCCAAACTATTTCTAACCATTATATTGACCCGTTTGATTGTCGAGTGAGCTTCGCCACTTCAATGACACATCAAACGCATATACTACACTAATCCAACACTAACGAAATATGAGACTCTCAAGTCTCTTCACACATGATTATTTCAAAAGCATAATTTTGACCCGTTTGGTTGTTGAGTGAAAACCATCACTTTGATGACAAGCCAAACTATTTCTAACCATTATATTGACCCGTTTGATTGTCGAGTGAGCTTCGCCACTTCAATGACACATCAAACGCGTATATTACACTATGACACCATTTGTACACTAATACCAAACATTTATGCATAATGTAACGGGACTAAAGTCACGTACCTTCAAAGCACCCCTTTCAGTCGCGCGTCACCACCGGCTTGTCCGCTTGTCGATCCGGATTCTTTGCCTTATGATCCCTTTGACGAGGTGATCACGATTCTATGTTCAGATTTTGATTTTGACTTGATTTGAGCCTTCAATTTGTGAGTTTTGTTCAAGTTGGGGTTTTGATATGGAGCTCCTGGATCGCCCCTGTATTTAGTCGACCAAAAACACACACTTAAGTGTGTTTTTGGTGTAATTGTTTTGTTTTAATAACACAAGTTTCAATCTTATCAACTTTGGTCCCTCAACTATCATTCGGTTCTCATTTTAGGTGTTTTAACCCACTTATTAATTACTACAAGACTTGTAACTAACTGGGTTATTTATTCCTAGTTAGTTTGTTCTCGTTTATTTAATACTTTGTAATTCTAATATAAAACTTTATATTTTCAGGGTGTTACAAGTCCACCCCCTTAAAAGGGGTTTCGTCCTCGAAACCAGAATACGTACCGAAAAGGGTAGGATAGAGGCGTCTCATCTCTTCCTCGGACTCCCATGTGGTATCCGAGCCTTTCCTATGCTCCCATTTGACTTTTACTTGGTCAATCTTTTTGTTTCTCAAACTCTTCACTTTACGATCTAAAATCGCAATCGGCTTTACTGCATAGTTGAGACTGTTATCCACCTCGATGTCATCATAGTGGATATGAGCAGTTTCGTCGGCTAGACATTTTCGGAGATGTGACACGTGGAATGTGCTATTTATCCCACTCAACTCCTCGGCCAGTTCGAGACGGTATGCTACCTTACCAACCTGTTCGATGATTCCGAATGGCCCAATAAATCTTGGGCTCAACTTTCCTCTCTTTCTAAACCGAATTATTCCTTTCCACGGTGATACTTTCAACATTATCTTATCGCCTACTTGAAATTCAATCGGCCTCCTTCGTTTATCCGCATACGACTTTTATCGATCCTGAGCTGCGTTTAAGTGAGTTCGGACCAAGTCGATTTTCTCATTCGTAGTTCGGATTATATCAGTATGTGCTAGTTCACGTGGACCCACTTCTCCCCAACACACAGGGGTTCGGCACTTTCTACCATATAGCATCTCATACGGGGCCATTCCAATGCTCGCGTGATAGCTGTTATATGATAATTCGACCAAGGGTAGATAGACATCCCAACTACCCCCAAAGTTGATAATGCAAGCCCGCAACATATCCTCCAACGTTTGTATTGTTCTTTCACTTTGCCCATCCGTTTGTGGATGGTAAGCGGTGCTAATGAACAGTTTAGTTCCCATTTGTTCTTGGAATTCGCGCCAAAAGTTCGAAGTAAACCGAGTATCTCTGTCAGACACAATAGATATCGGTACCCCGTGACGCGCCACGATTTCATTGGTATACACCTATGATATCTTTTCGGATGTATAAGTCTCACGAATCGGAATGAAGTGAGCACTTTTTGTTAATCTATCCACAACTACCCAGATAGCATCAAAACCACGGTTGGTTTTGGGCAGTTTGGTCAGCAAGTCCATTGTGATTTGTTCCCATTTCCAAACTGGAATGTCCAATGGTTGCAGCTTACCATATGGCTTCTGGTGCTCTGCTTTGACTTGAAAACAGGTCAAACACCTCTCTACATACTTCACAATATCTCTTTTCATTCCGGGCCACCAATAGTTTTGTTTTAAATCATTATACATCTTAGTTGCCCCCAGATGTATCGAATAACGGGATTTATGGGCTTCGTCAAGTAGGAGCGCCTTGGCTCCACACGAATTTGGAACTCATATTCTCCCAAATCGAGTTTTCAACCCTTGGTTACCATCTGCCAAGTCTTTTAATTGGCCAACTATTCTTTCCTTCTTCACATTTTCTTCCTTCATTGCTTCAGTTTGAGATTTCTGGATTTGTTCAAGCAAACCCGATGTCACAATTAGCTGCATCGATCGCACTCAAATGGGCGTATAATCTGTTTTTTGGCTAAACGCATTAGCCACCACATTAGCCTTCCCCAGGTGGTAATGTATATCACAATCAAAATCTTTGACAGTTTCTAACCACCGCCTCTGTCTCATGTTTAATTCCTTCTGATCGAAGAAATATTTCAAGCTTTTATGGTCGGTAAAGATAGTGCATTTTACCCCATACAAATAATGCCTCCATATCTTTAAGGCATACACCACCGCTGCCAACTCGAGGTCGTGTGTAGGATAGTTCTTTTCATGAGTCTTTAGCTGTCTCGAGGCATAGGCTATAACCTTGCCCCGTTGCATCAGAACGCACCCAAGCCCCAAATGCGACGCATCCGAGTAAACCACCATATCATCAACTCCATCCGGCAATGCCAATACCGGTGCATGGGTCAATTTTTCCTTAAGCGTTTGGAACGCTTTTTCTTGATCTTCACCCCAAATAAACTTTTCGTCCTTACGAGTTAGTTTGGTCAACGGCGTAGCAATTTTCGAGAAGTCTCGTATGAATCTCCTATAATACCCTGCCAAACCCAAAAAGCTTCTGATTTCCGAAGGATTCTTCGGTGGGTTCCATCTTGCCACAGCTTTTATTTTTGACGGGTCTACTAGCACCCCATTCGCACTAATGATGTGCCCAAGGAACTGTACCTCTCGTAGCCAGAAAGCACATTTTGAGAATTTTGCATACAACTTTTCTCTTCTGAGCGTCTCCAAAACTTTGCGTAAATGACTAGCGTGTTCTGCTTCATTCCTTGAATATACCAATATGTCATCGATGAACACTATCACTAACTTATCCAACATCGGCTTTTAAACCGGTTCATGAGGTCCATGAAAGCCGCGGGCGCATTAGTTAATCCGAAGGACATCACGAGGAACTCGTAATGCCCGTACCATGTACGGAAGGCCTTTTTGGTACATCCTCCTCTTTGACTTTTAACTGATGATACCCCGATCTAAGGTCAATCTTGGAGAACCAACTTGCACCTTGTAATTGGTCAAATAGGTCGTCAATTCTTGGAAGCGGATACCGATTTTTCACCGTGAGTTTATTCAACTCCCGGTAATCGATACACATGCGCATGCTCCCGTCCTTCTTTTTCACAAACAGCACCGGTGCGCCCCACGGAGACACACTTGGCTGAATAAACCCCTTGTCGAGCAGGTCTTGAATTTGGGATATCAATTCTTGCAATTCTGATGGCGCGAGCCGATACGGCGCCTTAGCCACAGGTTTCGCGCCTGGAATCAATTTGATTCCGAACTCTACCTCCCGTTCAGGTGGTATTCCCGGTAAATCTTCCGAGAATACATCGGCGTATTCACGTACCACCGGTACGTCTTCAATCCTTGGCGCTTCTTTATCCGGTTCGTTTGCGTATATCATGAATGCTCTACACCCACGCCTCATGAGTTTGTGAGCCTTTAGCATTGTGTACATAACGGGATTACCCCCTTTTTCGCCATAGATGGTAACATGTTTTCCACTTGGAGATGTTAACTTAATCTCCTTGCGAAAACACACGACCTTCGCATGATGTCAGGATAGCCAATCCATCCCGACCACTACTTGAAATTCTCCCATCGACATTGGGATCAAGTCTATTGAATATTCTTCACCATCAATATTTATCTTACAATCTTGGCATACATCACACACAATGAAACTTTTGTTGTCACCTATTTCTACCTCTAATGGCATAGGTAATTTTGTTAGTACAAAGTGTTGGTGCATGCGTTTGTCGACTTCGTCTTGTATCGAGTCTTGTATTGTACTAGATAGATCAGGGCACGAAAAACGAGAAAATGAGTATTTATGGGTAATTTCGCTTGAAATGACACATGGTCATTTCAAATGAAATCATCATGCTAATTCCGTTTGAAGTGATTCTGTGCAGAATCTAATTCCGTTTGAACGGTTTCAAGCGGAATTACCTATCCTAAAAATACCTATCTTGTCTTGTCATTTGTAACGATCTTGATTCCGGTAGCGAAGCTCTGTCGAAGTGTCTACAGCATTGTAATCAATCTAATATCAATCTAAAGACAGTTTAAAGTAATTTCTTGTGCATTACAGCTGAAATAACACTGATACATCTGTTTCTGCCTCTTGTATTGGTGAAGACCTCTTCTGAACGACTCGTTTGGGTAACAAAACGATCCTACAAGTGGTATCAGAGCTCAGGAGGAAGAGTTCTTACCATTTCAGCTGCAAAATCTGTTTTCTACACCTTCTTTTCAAAATTAAACACAATTTCACGGTCAAAATGGCTTGATTTTCAAATATAATGTGCGTAACAGTGTTTTAACAAACCCTTGAAAGTTTCAGACAGTAATTCGGCCTAAAAACAGTTCGAAAGTTTAATTCCTCTCGGATTGTAATTCCGCTTTAAAGGTGATTTCGTTTGAGAGTGTACATCATAGTGTAATTCCGTTTGAAATAGCAGTTGATTTCACACGAAATTAGCTATTCCGTTTGAAGGTGATTCCATTCCAAAGGGTTATTTCGTATGAAAGTTAATTCCACGTGAAAGACATACTGATTTCGCTTGAAAGTGGTTGATTCCGTTTGAAAAATTGATTCCGTTTGAAAGGTTGATTCCGTTTGAAAGGTTGATTCCGTGTGAGAATAGTATTCCGCTTGAAATTGACTGATTGTGAACTTTTGAAAACTAAATCATGGAGAACGAGTTTTATAATGCTTTTGCTAGTCCAATAACTATTGCTCAAAGTACATTGCTTGAAAATGAGACAGGGACAACACAAAAACCACCGAAGCTTATGGATATTGATGATTTTAGTGGATGGTCTGAACGTTTTGCTAACTGGGTTGAAGCTTACCATTTAGATGCATGGGAACATACTGAAGTTCAATATGCTAGACCAGTCGGGAACAATAATGTAAAAACACCGATTAGAGAATTGAGTGCTGATGAGAAAAAGAAATACAAAGATGAGAAATTAATGGTTAGTTTGTTGTAACAAGCGATTAAGGAAGACATCTTGATCTTACTTCAACATATTGGAAGTGCATATTCGATTTGGACAGAATTAGAAGCTAAGTTTCTTGGAAGTGATGATATGCTCAAGAACAAAAAATCGCTTCTGAAAAAAGAATTTGATCTATTTCGTGGGTTGAGAACGATGAACACCAAGCAGATTATTGAAAGATATTGCAACTTGGTGAAAACATGAACAGATTGGGTATCCACAAAGATAAAGATGAGTTGATTGAGAAGCTGGTTGATGCGTTGCCACATGATGTTTGGGGAACGTATTTGATGATGTTGAAAAATAAACCCGATTTTAACAATATCACGCTAAGTGAGTTTATTAAACATCTTGAAGCTCAAGAAATGGAACAAAGGAAAATTGCTAGAATGAAGAACTATGATGGAGAACAAGACATTGGGTTGTATTACAAAGGTGGAGTCAGTGAGAAGACCAACATTTCACCAAAGATTGAAACGGCTTTCAATGCAAAAAGTTCTTCAGAAAGTTCATCTCAGGGATCAAGCAGCAAAACTGGATTTACTTCATTTCCAACATTTGATCCACATTTTTCTGCAACAAAGAGTGGCAAAGTTCTTCAATGAAACATTGCTTTAAATCTTGAGAATGATCAGAATTATTCCGAGGAAGTTGCAAAAAGTCATATGTCTTTGTTAGTAACTGTGCTTGAATCTTATGGTAGTCTGGTTGCAGGGAGGATCGGGAATCCAATGCTTACAAAAGAGGATTACGATCAAGTTGATGCTGAGGAAATGGAGTTGATGTATATAAAGTGGTGCTTGGCGAGCGTGTTGAGACGAGCTGAAAAGTTTAAACAAATTACGGGAAGAGATGATTTCCGTGATGCAAATGTTTCAACTTTAGGATTTGATAAATCTAAAGTCACTTGTTTTCGTTGCAGGGAAAAGGGGCATTTCAAGAGGGAGTGCACAAATCGTGAAGCAAGCGGAGCTCAAAATCCATTCGGAAACAATGACTACTATCGAAAGGCGATTTATCATCAAGTTGCTCAACAGCCATATCAACAACAACAATCACAAACTGCACATGCTCGAAAGATTGAAGATTCAAAGAAAGCTTGTCTTGTTAATCAAGATGATGGAAGTTCATCAAAAGAAAACAGTTGGGATAAATATCTTTCAGCAGAAAAAGAAGCTTATTTGACAAATAAAATGGTTAATCAAGATGATGAAAGGCTTCCGGAAGGTTTCAGTTGGAAAGATTTTAGTTGGGATGACTATGATCCTAACAAAACTTCTGGTCATAAAGCTGTTGTTGCTCAGGTTATCAATGATTATACTGATGATTATTGGGCAGAAAAAATCAGAAAACATTTAAATCCTGAAGCTGAGAAAAAGAAGGAAGTTGAGGAAGAAGTTCAAGTAAGAATAGTCAAAGAAATTCCAGAATTCGAAATCAAAACAGATGCTGATGCAATCAAAGTTCCTGAGAAGTGTATGAATTGTGATTCTCTGATAAAGCAAAACAATGAATTGCTACACAACATAAAAAGGCTGAAAGAATCTTATGATGTCTTGAACAAAGCCATGAATAAATACAATGAATCGAGCAGTGAAGAAGCTTTAGCAATGAATACACTTAAAGGAGCATATATGAGACAGCTTAACGATGTCAATTATTTTACTGAGAAGTGTGCTGGGCTTGAATTGAAGTTAGAAACACAGAGAATTGAAACTGAGAGAGTAAATAGATTGTTAAAAAGTTACTCATGTTCTACTTTTGTGGTTGACAGGATTTACCCGATAGTAGAAGGATTGAAGACATTTGAAGAAGAGGAGACTTCGGAAGAGAAAAAGTCTGAAACAAAAGAAGATGATGAAGTGAAGATTTCTGGTAAGAAACCAAGTGTTGTCTATAACAAATGTACACCTCCGGTCGAAAATGGATATTCTCCTCGAAATCCAAATTCAGAAAGAGTCAAAAAGGCAACAAACTTACAGTGGGAGTCTGAGTCTTTAGATAACTTGCCAGAAAATATTGATGTCACGTTCACATCATCCGACACTGATCATGAGTCCGAGTTAATAAAGAAAGTGGTCGATCAGGTGTTAGATAAAGATGAAACGGAGGAGTCAAAGTCAAAGCCGGAGTCCAAATTAGAGTCAAAGTCTAAGTCCGACATGTCGAGTTCATCAGTCAAACAGGGCAAACGAGTTTATAATAAGGAATTCTTGTTATCAAAATCTAATTTGAATGATGAAACATTCAAAGTGGCATATACTTTGAATGGTTCTTACAAATTATATTTTGATGAAGATTTTCCAATAAGAGGTGTTAAACCTGACATGATCAAAAAGGTTTTCAAACTAACAGAAATTAATATTTCTGAAATAAAAGATATAAATCTTTCTGAAAAACCTAAATCTTACACCTCAAGAGTTCAACAACGTTTAAACAAGAAAAAATGTTACAGTTCTGGTTCAAGTTATCGAAAGAAACCAAACCATAATGGTAATTTCAAAAAGAAAGGTCTGGGTTTTATTCCACCGAAAAATTATAAAAATGAGAAAACTTATAAACCAAAAACTGTATTTGTTTCAGGTACTTATGCTGAGAAAGAAGAGAAGAGTTCATTCTGGAAACAGACGAACAAAGAATTCCTTGCCAAGAAGCAAGAAGATATGAAGAAAAACATTGCTCAGAAAAGATAGAGACGGGAACCTGTTTTCAATGTAAAACAGTTGGTCACATTGCCAGGAATTGTCCAAAGGCAATTCAAACAAAACAGGGAGTCTCTGGTAAACTAAAAGAAAAGATTGTTGAGAAAACCGAACCACCAACAAACAAATTTAAAATCTTTGAAAATTCAACTTTTGAAGATGGTGAATGTTCGAAAAATGTTTACAAAAGAAAGGAGAAACTTAACAACCAAAAATGGGTTGTTAAGAATTCAAGTGAAAGTTCAGGCAATGAATCTGATTCCACAAAGTCAGAGGAGCCACATGTTGATCTAAAATTAGAAACATCAGTTCCGCCTTTGGATGATGAAAATTTTCCCCCATTACGGGCGGAAAATTTTAAATCTAAAATTGGTAAAATCGAAATTTCAAATCATTTTTTTCCTGAAAAGAAAGAATTTGATATTGAAAAGGTTTTTAACCCCACAGTGCAAAATATTTTTGGTAAAATGATTGATGGAAAGGTCAAGGGGGTTAAAGAATTTTATGAGAAAAAGATGGCAGGTAAGCAACCGAGTGTTGATAACTCGGAATCTCCCAAGGACCGTCAGGCTTGGGAGAATATCTCTAACTGAAAAACCTGACTTGCCGGAGCTCCCAAGTTGGTAATAGTGGAGCATGAATCGGCATCTTTCTTGAATTGTTTTTGAATATGTTTAAGTGTGACTTGCCGGAACTCCCAGGTTGGTAGTGTGGAGTAGGAATCGGCATTCTGAGATTTCAACCTACATGTTGGTAATTGTTGGTAAGAAAATCGACAAGTGGTTGAAAGAGAGGTTTTATCTTAAAGTGGTGAACAGGGACATTAAATTGTACTTGTTTTCCTACAAAGTGGTATTTTTGAAAAACAAAGTGATGAATGAATCCCCTAACCCACAAGTGGTTTTATGAAATCAACAAAACTTATTTTCCGGAAAAACCATTTTGATTAAAACAAACTTAAGTGTTTTGAAATCTTTATGGGAAAATAGTTTGTTGTGAGGGGGAGTTCTGATTGTTTATGCCAAGTGGATGGCGAATTGAAGTGATTTGAAAATTTGAAAAAGCCAAAAACATGATAAAATAAAAAAATGAGTTTTGTTGTGAAAAAGAGGAAATGATAGTACATCAGTGGACTATCACAACATGCTAAAGAATTGGAAAGTTCAAATGTGATAAACTGTCTCACTGATGATATGCCAGTAGGTTTTTACACATTTAGTAGATTGTGACGAGATATAAACCTAAATTTCAAACTTACTTATATCGTGGGGAACATCTCTCGGTTATATGGGTAACCTCCGAAATCTTGTTTGAAAGGTCCATCTTTCTGAGATACTAGGTCTTTATACTCAGTGATATCTGGGGTATTATCCCGGGACTTCTGATTTTGCGGAAGCAGTGGCCTAGTCCCCGTATAATACTTCCTGCTTGTTTGAAATATAGCATCGCCCTCAGTACAAAAAATGATGAAACATTGAAAAATGCTAATCATGTGCTGTTGAAGAAAAGATTCTCTAAAGGGAACACACCAAAAGACGAGCCGTCATCTCTCTGCTGAACGGAAGTTCTGACCTGAGCTCTCACGGCATCGCATTTAACCCTTTACAGATATCATCTGTGGTATACTCACCTGTAAGACTGAATATTGGGATCTGGATACGGGAGTATATTCAAGTGGTGGGACACGCGAATAAGTTTAAGTCTCTAAAACACTAATCTCATATCTCGAAACAGTTGAACTTTGTGTGAGAATTTAAGTGGATCAATATACTGATAATCTAAGTGAATCGTTTAGAACTTAAAATGTTTAAAGCTTAACGGTGTTAGTGATGTGTCTCAAAAACTGATATGATCCTCTTACACAAACTCACAAAAATATTGTTTGTATATAATTCTTTACTGTAGTTCATTTAATGTAAAAATCCAAAAAGATTTTCGGAGTGTTTTAGTATAAATTTTTTGAAAAATTCAAAAAGATTTTTTGACAACGGATGTTGAAAAGCTAATTTTCAAAGTTCCAAGTGCTAAACATGATGAACAGGTTTGGGAGAATGTTGTTTAAAATGAAAAATGGGATTTCTTCAAGTGGTCATCAGAAGATTTTAAATGATAAATCATTCTGTAAAAATTCTTGCAAATGATATAATTTTATCAAATTTTAAATTTGAGAAATTTACTGTGAGGTAGAGATTGTGCAGGTTAGCCAGGTTTTTAATCCTGAGCAGGATGTTAGCCAGGTCATGATCTTGAACCTGTTAATTCCAGACTGCGAGGCTAGCTTATAGATAGGGGGAGTCTGAAGACAATCAAGAGATCTGATCAAGAGAAGTTAGAGCCAGATCAAGATCCTGAAGAAGAAGAAAAGAAAGAGATTGATTGAGGATGCTTACAATGGAGAATTTTCGGAGAGAGCGAAAAGACTGATAAAGACTGAAGGTTTGACAACCGAAGACTTGACACTGAAGACTCGTCAACATTCGAGGGGGAGTCTGTTGGTGCATGCGTCTGTCGACTTCGTCTTGTATCGAGTCTTGTATTGTACTAGATAGATCAGGGCATGAAAAACGAGAAAATGAGTGTTTATGGGTAATTTTGCTTGAAATGACACATGGTCATTTCAAACGAAATCATCATGCTAATTCCGTTTGAAGTGATTCTGTGCGGAATCTAATTCCGTTTGAACGGTTTCAAGCGGAATTACCTATCCTATAAATACCTATCTTGTCTTGTCATTTGTAACGATCTTGATTCCGGTAGCGAAGCTCTGCCGAAGTGTCTACAGCATTGTAATCGATCAAATATCAATCTAAAGACAATTTAAAGTAATTTCTTGTGCATTACAGCTGAAATAACACTGATACATCTGTTTCCGCCTCTTGTATTGGTGAAGACCTCTTCTGAACGACTCGTTTGGGTCACAAAACAATCCTACACAAAGGAAGGATGTCGAATAAATCCATGTGAAATAAAGGATTTATTCGCACCCGTATCAAATAACACATGTGCGGGAATTGAGTTTATAGCAAATATACCTGAAACCACATCGGGTTCCTTTTTCGCCTCTGCTGCTGTTAACTGGAAGGATCTAGCTTTTGCTTTTGGTGTCTCGGTATGTGTATCCTTGCCTTCTCTCTTTCCGATCAACTCCGGGCACTCAGACTTCTTATGACGCGGCTGATAGCATTTGTAACACAATGACACTTTCCCCGGGCACAACGCAGCCGTGTGCCCTGTTTTCCCACAAATAGGACACAGGTTGTCCTTAAACCGGCACTCACCCTTGTGCCCTTTCCCGCATACCTTGCAGCTTGGCGACCTACTTTTTCCCTCTTGTTTCTTCGACGATTCGGTCGTGCGCGCCTTTTTCATCGGGCTTGAATTAACCACCTGCGCCCTTCTTTCACCTCTTTCAATCTGTTTCTTCAATTCAATCTTCCATTCCCGAACAACATTTATGATCTCGGTGAGGGTCTCATATTTTGAAGGAGTCATAAACTCCCTATACTCGGCGCTCAACATATTATAGTAATAATATATTTTATGTTCTTCATTCGTTATCAGTTCATCACAAAACTTCATTTTATCCATGAACGTTCCCGTGATTTTGTCGATGGACTCGCCTTTGTGTCTAAGCTGCATGAATTCTTCTTTGATTTTGTTAATGACTGCCTTGGGACTATGATGTTTAAGAAACGGCGTCTTAAACTCATCCCATGTCATAGCGTTAGCCGCTTCACTTCCAATTTCTTTCTTCTTGTTATCCCACCAGTCTTTCGCTTGACCCCTTAACTGACCCGTACCATAGGCTACGTAGTCATCCATATCACAATGGGTCCTTTCAAACACTCCCTCGATATCACTTAGCCATCGCTGGCATACTATCGGGTCAACCTCCCCATTATAGATTGGCGGTTTACACGCCATGAACTCTTTGTATGATCCAGGCTTTCGTCCTCCGGGTTTTTCCTTTGCTAAATTGGTATTATCTTCCAATTTCTTGATTCTCTCATCCACCACTGATAGTACCGTGTTTTGGATTTTAACGATGAAGCCCGACAAACTATTTTCGATTGCCTTTCCAACCTCCTCGGCAATCACTTCTCTCATTTGCTCGGTGACTCTTGGCACCGCATCATCGTTATCTCTATCCGTTATCATTAGAACTGAAATGTTTACATTGAGCGTTAAATATTTCATCTATAACATATGTTTTATTTACTTTGGTTTGGTCAGGTTCATAACTTGTCCTACCCGTTCTCATTTAATGCACTTTCCGGGTTTGAGTGTGTTAACACACTCTTCCCGTGCCCGTCGATTCATGTTTCCCTTCTATATTCAATAAATCTACTTTAAACAATTCACTCTTACCGGATGCTTGATCAAGCTTGAACCGAACACTTTGTTCACAACCTTGAGCTCTGATTACCAACTTGTAACACTTGTCTTAATTTCTAATATTTTAATCATAAAGTACAGGACTTTTAAAACAAAATGCATATTTAGCCAAAAATTAGCTAAATAAAGTTAGTTGTACATTGTGTAGCAAGTCAACATAAGCAACCATCTAAGATTTAACACATTCACAACTACTAAGTTTACAAAACGATATTTTGTTTTTAACAATTTAGAAAAGTGCGGAATCTCCAAAAATAGTGTTCGGTTCTTGATTTCACGCTTGATCGGCATCCGTAGCTAACGAGCATCACCTGGGGTCAAAACCACATAAATAATTAGTTTTGACAATAATAACCGAGCCTTGACAAGCCCTAATGACAAAAACATAACAAAAATAATAAAATTCTGGTTTCAATTCTGTCGCGCCACACGCCAGAACCAGTTATCATCTTCGCGTGCCGCGGGTGGCCCCGCGTGTCGCGCCGGATCCTCGTTCCCCCGTCGCGTGGCGCGGGGGAGTGCATTTTCCAGCAGGTCCAGTTTCTGGACCTGCATATTTCCTGGCTCCGGAAATTTACTAAATTCTAACTTTGAACCATAATAACTTTTTGCTCGGTTGTCCGTTTTAGTCGATTCTTTTTCCTATGAGTCCGTAATAAAAATACGGATCCAACCATGTAAATTTCGCACAACGAAAACCGAATTACGAATGAATGGTTCACAAAACCCTTGTTTCAATTATTCAACCCATTAGCTATGTGTGCATAGTACCATTTTTCCGTTCTAAAACTTTCTAGGCGTAATTACCCAATTCCCCGGGCTTGTAAATCTTGGCGTATCCGCGCCATTCCATGGATTTATGCTCACATTAGAATATCATGCTTGTTTCTCTAAATTCAAGCATATCGCTTCAAGCATTACTTACAATTGATCTCTATCGTTTGACCCGATAATCTCGGATTCGTAAACTTAAATTAGCATAACCAATTCATTGACGTATTACTACCCAACACTAATGAAATATGAGACTCTCAAGTCTCTTCACACATGATTATTTTCAAAAGCATAATTTTGGCCCGTTTGGTTGTCGAGTGAAAACCATCACTTTGATGACAAGCCAAACTATTTCTAACCATTATATTGACCCGTTTGATTGTCGAGTGAGCTTTGCCACTTCAATTACACATCAAACGCATATACTACACTAATCTAACACTAACGAAATATGAGACTCTCAAGTCTCTTCACACATGATTATTTCAAAAGCATAATTTTGACCCGTTTGGTTGTCGAGTGAAAACCA
Source organism: Helianthus tuberosus (assembly GCA_030545235.1). NCBI lineage: Eukaryota > Viridiplantae > Streptophyta > Magnoliopsida > Asterales > Asteraceae > Helianthus > Helianthus tuberosus. Next base: position 165,058,408 of record CM060412.1, on the reverse strand, counting down.
TCACTTTGATGACACTCCAAACTATTTCTAACCATTATATTGACCCGTTTGATTGTCGAGTGAGCTTCGCCACTTCAATGACACATCAAACGCGTATATTGCACTATGACACCATTTGTACACCAATACCAAACATTTATGCATAATGTAACGGGACTAAAGTCGCGTACCTTCAAAGCACCCCTTTCAGTCGCGCGTCACCACCGGCTTGTCCGCTTGACGATCCGGATTCTTTGTCTTATGATCCCTTTGACGAGGCGATCACGATTCTATGTTCAGATTTCGATTTTGACTTGATTTGAGCCTTCAATTTGTGAGTTTTGTGCAAGTTAGGGTTTTGATATGGAGCTCCTGGATTGCCCCTATGTTTAGTCGACCAGAAAAACACACTTAAGTGTGTTTTTGGTGTAATTGTTTTGTTTTAATAACACAAGTTTCAATCTTATCAACTTTGGTCCCTCAACTATCATTCGGTTCTCATTTTAGGTGTTTTAACCCACTTATTAATTACTACAAGACTTGTAACTAACTGGGTTATTTAGTCCTAGTTAGTTTGTTCTCGTTTATTTAATACTTTGTAATTCTAATATAAAACTTTATATTTTCGGGGTGTTACACATATTCATATTTAATTTCATTGCTTTCTTTTGCTGTTACTTGTATTTCATAGTTGGTTGCATGTCTTCTTATAGCTATGTTTGTTGCTATTTTGTTTTGTTAATTTAAATTATGTAGTATAAATAATAGATTAGGGTATAGCTTGACAATGGATATTTGTGATGGAGATATTTGCTGTACTTGCATGAAACAGTGTTATATTCTAAGTATGTATATAGATCCAATGGTGTTTGTATATGATAGTCGTCTATTTTCTTGGAGTGATATCAAGTTTGGATATGGTGTTTTATGCTTATGTAATGATGGGTTGTGAGATAGTATTTTGGAGTGCATTCACGCATACGCAAAAGAAGTTTATAAACCCTAAACCCTAAAGTGATAACATGAAGTTTACTACAAAATATTTTCAGATGTTGTTGGTTTATCTGCTGATTCTTCTAATAAATGTCAGAGCTTGCATATAGTGTGTAAGGCTGGTGTGCTGGTTGTTTGGTATATTCCATGATACTATGTACGTTTGGATTGGTAAGTATTGTGTAGAGCTTGTAGTATGTAATAGCTATCACTATGAGTAGTTGAGGTATTTAAGAACTAGATATGAAGAGGAAGAAGATGGAGAATAAAACATTGACATTATTCATCAAGCGGTATCAAATGAATGTTGTTTGTATACAGATCTTGGTGGTATGGATAGTGTTAATATTAACCATGGTATTGCAAGTGATTCTGAAATATTATCAACACTGCCTTCTTCATCTATGTCAACATTTCGATCTGATGAATCATCCCGTAATATTAGACGTCGTGGTCGTCCTAGATTATGAGATCGCCCTACTGGTTCAATCATTGAAAATATGCCAGCTCAACGACGTTGTTATGGTACGTATTGTTAATTTTTTTTGGGCCAAGTAATGTAAACGTGTTCATGTTTTTAGGACACGTCTGATTGTATCTACGTGTATTGCAGTTGGCCCAAATTCAAATCAATTCCATGGAACTAATTCAATGAATAGTGATGTTCCTTTTGTATCACATTCTTTAACTTCGGAGTTTATTTCAGCATCGCCTTCTATGCACAACCGGAGGTCATCTTGTGCTGGTGTTTACCAAGATGAAAACTCATCAAGTATGGATTGTTCATTGATGACTGTTAGTTGTTTGAACGCCTCATTAAAATGATAAATATAACTTTCTCTTACATGATTGTTTTATTTTGTATAGGAGATGTATCATATTGGGATTGTGGAATTACAGAATATGTGTGTCCTTATTGCAAAGCGATCTTGTGGTATGGTGAGAGAAGTGTTAAATATCTTGCACCGTCTAATCCAACTTTCTCTATTTGTTGTGGTAAAGGCAAGGGTGTTTAACCTTTACTTGGGCATGCTCCGCAACCATTGCGACGACTTTTACAGCCGAATGGTGAACCGCGATCTAAGGTGTTTAAAGAGAATATCAAGCTTCTAAATTCAATGTTTTCGTTTACTTCTTCTGGCGGTAAAGTCTGTTCGGATGTTAATGATGGAGGTGGTCCCTATACATATGTGTTGAATGGACATAATCATCATAGGATTGGTACTTTGTTACCTCAGCATATTGATGGACGGCCAAGATTTGCACAACTATACATTTATGACACAGAAAATGAGGTTGGCAATCGATTAAAAGTAGTGGAGAAGTGTATTCAGTCTGGGAATGATGATGCATGTATTCAAAGTTTAGTTAATGATTTAATTAGAATGCTTAATCGGCACAATCCATTAGTTCAGAGCTTTAGGATGGCCAAAGAAAGATTTACTCACTTTTCGCAGCAACCTGTTAGACTTAGACTGCTTGGTACACGAAGAAGGGATGCGAGACAGTTTAATTTGCCTACGGTCAATGAAGTTGCTGCATTGATTCCGGGTGATGGTAATCCTACAGATTGTCGTGATATTATTGTTGAAGACCGTGGTAGTACAAATGCGAAACGTATTTCTGAACTTCATCCCAGTTACATGTCGTTGCAATATCCATTACTTTTCCCGTATGGAGAAGATGGTTTTAATGTGGGCATTCCTCTAAGTAATATTAGTGCTGAAAGTAAAAGAAAAAATGTTTCATTGAGAGAATACTATTGTTTTCGGATGATGGTTAGAATGGAAGAAGGTAGAACATTGCATAGTTCTGGCCGGTTATTTCTTACATTTGTTGTTGATGCATATACGCAAGTGCTTGAACATGACTTACAATGGTACAAGACTCATCAGACAACAATTCGTTCGGAGTTGTATAATTGGTTGGATGATCGTATATTAGAAGGTGAGACAAACTGTGATTTTATAGGTCGACGTGTTGTGTTGCCAGCGTCCTTCACTGGGGGCCTAGGCATATAACACAACAATATCAAGATGCGATGGCAATTTGTCGTTGGGCTGGTATTCCGGATCTTTTTATTACCATGATGTGTAACCCAAAATGGCATGAAATTCAACGGCACTTGCAGGAAAACACATTGGGTCACTTAGTATCTGAAAGGCCTGATATTGTTGCACGGGTATTTAAGATCAAACTTGATGAGCTCATGAAAGACATAAGGAAAAAGCATCATTTTGGTGTTCCTAAAGTGGGTAAGTTAAATGAATTTTATTCTCAATGGGTGTATGTTAACATGTGATTAATGTGTGATTATGTTGTGTGTTAAAACATTGTGTTTTTTTTTTGTGTTTGCAGTTTTTTCCATATAGAGTTTCAAAAATGTGGTCTGCCACATTCTTGTGTTTCTTAGTCAAGCTGATAAAATTACTTCACCCGATGAAATTGATAGATTTATATCTGCTGGACTGCCTTCTAAATCAGGTGACCCAATTGGTTTTTTTAATGTTGGTACTCATATGATGCATCGTCAATGTGGTAGGCTTAGACCTTCGAGTCCTTGTATGAATGATGGCAAATGTACTAAAGGATTTCTGAAGAGTTATTGTGACGAAACTTTTATTAGAAATGATGGGTGGCCGTCGTATCGACGACGTGATAACTCACGTAAAGTTCGTGTTGGTCGGCAAGATATTATGCTAGATTATGGATATGTTGTACCTTATAATCGTGCATTGCTTATAAAGTATGGTTGCCATATCAATGTAGAATGGTGTAACCAAGGAATGTTGGTTAAATATCTTTTCAGCTATATTAACAAAGGTCAAGATCGTGCTACCGCAGTATTGGAAGGTCAAGGTGGGAGAACAACATTTACATCTCTCTTAAATCATGAAAACGAGATTGAGCAGTACATGAACTGTAGGTATATTTCAGTATCAGAGGCGTGTTGGAAGATATTTGAGTTTGGCATGCATTATCGTTCAGTTGCTGTTGAAAGACTCCCATTTCATGAAGAAGGGTGTAATAGAGTATATTTTAAGGATCATGAACAAATTTCTGATGTTTTACAACGAACAACAGCTGCAATGTCAAAGTTTACTGAATGGATGGCTGCAAATGAAAGGTATGAGTTTGGTCGGACATTGACGTATGCCGAATACCCAACTTTGTTTACATGGCATGAGAAGGAAAGAGTGTGGGAGCCCCGTAAAGGTTCATTTCAAACTATTGGACGTATATATTATGTAAGTCCTACGATGGGTGAAAAGTATTATCTTAGAATGCTATTAAATGTTGTGCGGTCCGAGAAGTTTTAAAGAAATTCGAACTGTTGACGGGGTGGAACATCCAACGTATATGTCCGCTTGTAAAGCATTAAGTCTTTTGGGTGATGATGTTGAATGGGTTGATGCTGTACGCCAGGCTTATCATTGGCAATTTGGGGATCGCCTTCGTGAATTGTTTGTTACAATTTTGTTATTTTGTACTGTTAGTGATCCTCGGCAATTTTTTTATTGTTATGAATACATATCAGAGGACATTCCTCATAAATATCAACAATTTTGAAAAAAGTTTCATTGAATTTCTCAGATGTTGAGATATTGAATTATACTATGAAAGAGATTGAACAAGTGTTGATTCAGAGTGGCCGGTCGTTGACTTCCTTTCCAACCTTACCACAGATTGACCATACTTCGGAAGATAGATTTATCAACATGTTGGTTCAATTTGAGAGAATGTATGATGCTAATGAGGAAAGGACACGTTTAATTAAGCAATATGCTGGGTTGAATAGTCAACAAAAGGAAGTGTTTGATAGTATATATTCTGCTGTTCAGGCAAGAAAAGGAGGCGTATTTTTTGTGTTAGGTAGTGGAGGAACTGGGAAAACGTACTTATAGACGACCCTTATAGCTCGTATTCGATCAAATAATGAGATAGTTTTGACTGTTGCGTCATCTGGTATTGCTTCCTTATTACTACCTGGTGGGCGTACAACACATTCTCGGTTTCGCATCCCTATTGAAGTTGATAAGGACTCATGTTGTGCCATTGATGTTGGTTCAGATTTGGCTAAGTTAATCAATTATGCTTCACTTATTATTTGGGATGAAGCACCTCTACAACATCGCCATGTATTTGAAGCTGTTGATCGAACATTGAGGGATGTGTGTCGAGACAGCATCGCTGGTGCTGAGCATCAAGTATTTGGTGGAAAGGTTGTGGCGTTTGGTGGTGACTTTCGGCAGATACTTTCTGTTGTTCAGTTTGGTTCATGAAGTGAAATTGTTGCTTCAGCTATTAACAAGTCGCCCAATATATGGAGGTCATGTAAAGTGTTTTCTTTAACAACTAACATGCGTTTACGTGATCCAAGTATTTTTGGTAGGGATCTTATTCAAATGCAGGAATTTAGTAAATGGCTTTTAGACATGGGGACTGGTTGTCTTCCTTCAGTTTATGTGGATGGATCAGATGATGCTACCTGGATTCGTATACCAAGAGATATGTTAATTTCTGTAACTGATAATCATCTTGAGTCCTTTATGTTAAATACGTTCCCTAATATTATGAACAGATTTAATGATGCCGATTACCTGAAGGAATGTTGCATTCTTTGTCCGACTAATGATGAAGTTGACACGATTAACCAACATGTTCTTGAGAAGATACCAAGTGAAATGTATACATTGTTTAGTGTTGATGAGATATGTGCGAGTACACAAAATGTTGATGAATTGCGTGCTATGTATGCTCCTGAGTTTCTTAACAGTTTGAAATTTTATGGACTTCCGAATCATGTACTACATCTCAAGGTTGGTGCACCTGTTTTTTTGTTGTGTAACCTAAACATGCAACGTGGCTTGTGTAATGGGACGCGGTTGGTTGTAAGTCAAATAAGTCGTCGTGTTCTTGAATGTACGATTATTACAGGTCCACATGTTGGAGAGAAAGTATTCATTGGTAGAATTGATATGACTCCAAGTAATTTGTCTTGGCCTTTTGAATTTAAGCGACGACATTTTCCTATAAAAGTTTGTTTTGCTATGACTATTAACAAAAGTCAAGGGCAAACTTTTAATAATGTTTGTGTTTACTTAGCAAAGCCCGTGTTCTCCCATGGGCAGTTATATGTTGCTGCATCTCGTGTAACATCTCGTGTTGGACTAAAGTTCTGTGTGGATAATAAAGAAAAATGTCCTAACAATATGACTAAAAATGTTGTGTACAAGGAAGTTTTTTGTAATTTGCCATTATCGCCAGCTGATAGTATTGTGTAATTGGTGTTGTCAATCTAGGTTGTTCAAAGGTAACATGTTTTCTTTATTGAGTATTATTAGCCTTGTGTGTATATATATATGGGACTATATGTGTAGTCTTTGTTTATAGTGTTATGGATTATATGTCTGATGTTGTTTGCAGTCTTATATATATTTGCAGCTTATTACTTTATAAAATGAACCGTTCCAGTATTTCGGATTTACGTGCTTATTTTACCAACAATTGGCAAGTTGATGTGTTGGTCTCGTGTGCTTGGACAGCGTTCAACCCTAAAACAAATCGTATCCTTTCGTTTGACATGATTCTATCTGATGCACAAGTAAGTATTTCTTTCTAATGCAATATTGTTTAGTTTTTGATTTTACATTGGTAATTATCTAATCTTAAAATGTATATGTTTTTTCAGGGTTCATCTATTCATGCAAAGATTCCATCTAACTTGCTGAGGTTATTTCAGAATGCGTTTAAAGAGGGATGTGTTTACAGGATTCGTAAGTTTGTTGTTCATAAGTATAGTATCATGTATCGTCCATTGCGGTGCGATATTTATATTCAGTTCTTGTATTCAACAAGTATTACTACTTGTCCGACGCATCCGTCTGTCTTCAGACGATATGTGTTTGATTTTCTTCCATTCAATCTGTTAGCTAATCGTGTTAATGATGACAAATATCTTACAGGTTTGTGTGCAATTTATTCTGTTAGTTTTTTTTCTTCAAGTTTTCTAATGTTATATATATATATATATATGTGTGTGTGTGTGTGTGTGTGTGTGTAGATGTTATTGGCATTCTTAGGGAATGGGGCTCTGTTCAGTATCAATTGGAATCTGTTTCATCTTGTAATCCTGGTGTACGAAACATTGTTATCTCTGACACCAAGTATGTTAGTGTTGTCTATATTAATTTTTTCGCCTATATTGTTTATTTTTACTCTCTCATTCTTAAATATATATAATTCAGTGATATGAAGGTGAATGTTTCATTATGGGGACACTTGGTGAATCAGTTTACTGATGATTATATTCGAAGAAATGCAAAAAATACAGTTGTTATTATTTTGACATCTTGCAAAGTTCGATCTTACAAGGGTATGGTGTTATGTATATGATATGTTGCATTGTTAATTGATTATTTAAAACTTATGTTTAAATGTTTGTATTGAATTAGGCTCTACAAGTTTAATGACAACTGTGGCGACTCAAATTTACTTGAATCTCACTACAAGAAAAGTGACCATTAGAGACTAAATTATTAGGAACTAATATATCAGTCTCAAATACATAACATCTAGGACTAATTTATGAGTTACCAATAATATTAGGGACTGATTTCTGCACGACATAATTTAGCGACAGAAAACCAGTCGCTAATACCTTGACACCTTATTTGAGACTAAATTTCAGTGACAAATATGTTCCCACCATATGACATTTTGGAGGGACATTTATAGGCTACTGAATTTTAGTCTCAAATGTGTTCCCTCTATAAGGATAAATAGTACAAATGTATCAGGAACTGATCTTTAGTCTCTAATATATCGGCTAGATTGGAGCTTTGTTTCTGAAGCTCGGTTCGGACTCAACTCATTTATTATCTCATTTATATTAATTATAATTTCTATTTTATATAAATTTAGTTATTTTTTATAGTTTTATAAAGAGTGATTATTATTAAGTAAATATATATTTGACATATTAATTAAAAATGATATAAATATTGGGCTCGTTTAGGCTCGCGAGCCAGCTTGAGCTCAATAAACGAAGCTCGGGCACGGGTTTATTTACCAAATGAGCATGTTTTAAGGCTCGGACTCAGAGATTGAGCCCATTTAAGCTTGGCTCGTTTTGAGCTTTTTTCGAGCTAAGCTCGAGTAGCTCGCAAGTTTGTCCCCTGGTAACAAACATGATTCATTCAACCCAATTTATTTTCATAATAATATTAGAAGATAAGGTAACCTATTTTTTCATTTATTTTTTATCATTTATATATTTGTCAATATAATTAAAAAATATAATTTTTATTTTATATAAATTATAAGTTAATATATTATACAAATATTTTATTAGCGTAATTTAATGTATTAAAAAAACGATGCAAATTATTAGCATAATTTAATGTATTAAAAAATGATGCAGATTTATACTCTGTTTCTCCATTTAAGATCTCAAATAATTTTCACGAAATTTAAAATCCCTCCCAAATTTTTCAATTTCTCCCTCCTTCCCTAAATTCCTGCTGCTTTCCAAACACCAATTCAGATTTCCACGTGATCCCAAAATTCCTAAACGGTGTCTTCTTCAAAACCAGATCATATTCACCCAGGTTTCTTCCCAAAACCCCAATCGTTCGACCGTGCTTAGCCGCAAGCGACCACCAATCGACTGTTTGTGGTCGTTACTGAGTTGCTTCTACTATAACAATCAACCATGTTCCAATCGACCTCTTTGTAAGTGTGTATACGATACTATTTGTTCCATTTGTTTCTCATCCTAATTGCAATTTTCTGTTGGTAATATTTGGTTTACACACGCTATGTTTTCTATTTATTTCGTATGTTTGAGGGTTGATGTTTTATGTGATGTTGTTTATAAGTGAAGGGTTTGAAGTTGCACACCAACTGCTCGATTAAATGCTTCATACAACTGACATTTTATTTCATATGCCTTCTTAGACTGGAGGGTATGGGGGCCGGCCTTGGCCCGGCGAGGTCCGGCGCCGCACCCCCACACCGCCCCCCTGTGGTCCATCCCGTCGTCTTCGTCCTCCACAAGCTGGGTTCGACGTCCCTCTCTCCCACACAAACACCTATACATACATAATATATATATATATATATATATATATATATAAAGGGGTTCATCCCCACCCCCTAGGTCCATCCCCTTTAGGCCCCGCTTACGTGCCGGTGATGTGACGGCCCATCCACTTGGCCCTTGGGGATGAGGCTCTCCATACATTCCAGTCTTATGAGATAAGTGAATCTCTAATATCTTGTTTAATTTTTTTTTATTGAATGACACTTGTCTAATTAAATTGAATATATCCATCTTTTATTTCACTTTTTTTATTGAACGACACTTTTTTCTATTGAACGACACTTGCCTTATGTACTTAACTACGTATGTCTGTGTTGGAACAAATAACAAACAAGTATTTGATAAGTAGTTGGGTTTGAAGTCATTTAACCACCTATTGGTTTGCCTTGGTGTTTGGTTTGTGCATCTTGTTGATGTTTATTGGGAAATCTTGTATAAAAGTTGAGCTATTGAGTCATGATATATTACTTGTATGGTGGCCTTAAGACCATGGGGTATGGTGGGGCGGAGGTTTGGGGCATGGATTGACACATGGAGTATGGGGCACCCAAGACCAAAAGCCAATTTCAAAGGGGTATGGTGGGGCGTGGCTGGGGTGGCGTGGAAACTTGTAAAAATAAAAATAAAATTAAAACATGGCCAGCTATACCCTAGCCAACAACCCAATAAGAGCCGGCCACATAGGATCGCTAGCATACCCCAGGCCCGGCTTTAAACTCCAGCCCAAGGGGCCACGCCCAAACCCAAGCCCACCCGGGGTGGTGACTTGGGCGTTTATGGCCAACCCACGCCCAAACCCAAGCCCCATACCCCACAGTCTAAGAGGAGTAACTTGGATGTACTTGTATTGGCTACGAACAAATGTGTTTTATCATATGCATATATAATGTGCATTATTTAATATTTTGTTTTTTTTATGCAGGGGTGCTATAAGCTATGGATGAAGATGCATATCCTATTTGCATGAATATATCAACACTTGTTTCCTTGTCATCAAGGTATATTACTTATAATATTGCATTCTACGATTCTTAAGTTAGATGCTCAGGCTTACGAGTTACCCCGCAATTTAACATTAGTTTGCATTTCAATTTGTTAGATAGGATTTCAGCAACTCGTTTGATTTGTTTTAATCATCATTTAACAGGTTGGGCATCAAGGGTGAAAGAAACTCATGTAGAGGGCTACACAAAGGCAAAGATCAAGGTTACAATCTGGTTTTAAACTTAAAATAAGCAGTATTTGGTGTTGGATAAGATATCAAAGTAACTCGTCTTGAGAGTTGTGGACCTTGCAACAAGTCTTGTGTCAAACCTGGGACTAGCGTGCCCAAAAATACACAACATGTGGTGATAAAATTCAAGTTTTCTCTTTAGCTCTGTTTATGCAATTTTAGCTCTCAATATTTGTAGAATTTATACATTGTTGTAAATTTCTTGGAATACAATATGTAAATTATGTTTAGTTTAGCAACATATTTTTAATAGATTGGGTCCTCACTCAAACTCATTTGTTTTGTATTAAAGCATGTTGGGTACTAAAAGTAAATGTTACCTAATACTAATTTCTAGTCTCTAAAAACCATAGCCGACCTGATACGGATTTCTAGTTTCTAAAAACCACAACCGAGACTAAAATGACATGATAATTGAGATTAATTTTTAGTCTTTACAACAAAACATATCAAGAACTTAAATGATGAATTTAGGGACTAATTTTCAGTTTTCGATACATCTTATTAGGTACTAAATTCACACAGAAACATGAACCTTATGAAACGTATTAGAGACAAAATAGAAGTGATTTAAACAACTAATTTTCAGTCCCTAAAGAAATGTGTAGGAGACTGAAATATCATAGTATCATAAACTAATTTTCAGTCATCGAAAAAATGCATCAGAGACTAAAATGATATTGTACCATGGTACACATTTAGGACTGACTTTATATGTTTCAGAGACTGAATGATAGTTCTTGTTGGTGCCATACATAAGGGACTGATTTTTAGTTACTAAAGCCACTATCTAGTACTAGGTATTCGGGACTAGCTGGGGACTGGCAAATCAGTCTCCAATATCCATTAGGGACTGATTTTGATGTATCAGATACTGATTTTTTAGTCCCTAATACTCTTTTTTTTGTAGTGTCTTTCTATACCTGAAGTTGATGCCTACAGGATTATGTAATTATGTGATTTGGCATGCTTTATTAGATGCATTATTATTTTATGTTTTATATACGTTGTACTTTTTGTTTTTAGTGAGTCTCCTCAAATTACTATCAATGAAGACAATGCAGCCACCAGTCAAATTACGAGTATTGCAAACATATACAGCCTTCTTACAGCAGGAGATGTGCCTGAGGTATTGTATTGCTAATACACACAAATAAATTATTTTTTGTTAGTTTTTTACTTTTAATCATTAGTTTTTGACTTTTAATCATGTACATGGAAGAATTTTCAACATTGATGCAAACATAAGTGGTGTGGAAATGCATAGTGATTGGAAATATGTTAAGTGTAACAAATGTCGTAAGAAGGCGTCAATGGTTGACCCTTACTATTTTTGTTGGAACTGTGAAGAAGATGTTGTCAATCCACGTCATGTGTAAGTTTTTTAATATTTTATTTGTTGTTTGTTTCTCGTTTTATTAATCGTTTCCGTTTTGCAGATACAAGTTGGAGCTTTGTGTTACTAATGGTACCTATGATGAGATGACATGTGTTCTTTTTAATGAAGCTGCAGTATCTCTACTTAAAATAACTGCTGATGAGTTAGTTAACAAGACTTTGTCAAAGGTTTATTTTACATTTCCTTTTACAATTATTAGTCATTGAATGTTTTTGCATGTTTAGTATATATTAGTTTGTTTAGTTGTGTTGTGTTGTGTTGATAGCTTACTATGTTTTTTGTAGGGTGTTGATGATCCAAATTGGATAGAATCGTATTTGAAAGAAAATTTATGTTCTCGAAGGGTTATTTTTGTTATTAAGATGCCTATAATTTAGCGCCTAAATTTTCCAGCCGTTTTACTGTTTCTAAATACCTCGGAGATGATATCAATGTGCTTATACAGCCTAGGTCTATATCTACAACTGTTGACACTGCCAATCCTCCATCAGCTGGTGTTCTTCAAATTGATGAAGAAACCGAAATGGGTGCAAAGATCAAAGATGTTGAATGGGAGATGGCTGATGAAGTGTTTAGCTCATTAGTTGATAATTCTGTTACACCGTCTAAGCAATCATCGGTAACTCTTTATGTATTTTGTTTTTTTTTTTCAATATGTATTTGTGGTTTGGTTTTTTGTGAGTTTTAAACTTTTAATTGTTTTCATGACTATATTAACTTTGTAATATAGGTTACTGTTACTATTATTTTAATATTACTTAATATGGTTAATTAGAGTTAGTTTAATTATTGGTTTGTTTTCTTGGGTTATTGTTGGTAATGGGCGAGATGCTAGCCTTACCCAAAATGTTGTACAGGTAAATGATTTGTTTTATTTGGATTTAAGTGACTTTACCTTAGTAAGTTGGTTTGTTTGATAATAGTAACATTACCTCGGAGATGATATCAATGTGCTTATACAGCCTAGGTCTATATCTACAACTGTTGACGCTGCCACTCCTCCATCAGCTGGTGTTCTTCAAATTGATAAAGAAACTGAAATGTGTGCAAAGATCAAAGATGTTGAATGGGAGATGGCTGATGAAGTGTTTAGCTCAGTAGTTGATAATTCTGTTACACCGTCAATGCAGTCATCGGTAACTCTTTATGTATTTTGTTTTTTATTTTCAATATGTATTTGTGGTTTGGTTTTTTGTGAGTTTCAAACTTTTAATTATATTCATGACTTTATTAACTTTGTAATATAGGTTACTGTTACTATAATTTGATTAATGGTTCGTATGTTACGCTTAGATAATTGGAGATAACAAGACAGCTGGCAACCATTTGCAATCTGAAGTAGAGGTAAAGTGTATTTTTCTTTAAATTTTATAGTATTAGTTAGCTGGAAATTGATTTTGATGTTATATATAGGTTATTATTGTTACGGAGGCTAATGATTGCCTTACTAAAGCGAGAGTTCAGGTAAATGATTCTTTTATTTGGATGTGTATTATTATGTACTTTGAATGTAATATTGGTTGTTTTGTTATGGCAGGATATTGGTAATGATAAGAAGCATGATGACAGCTTTGGTCAATCTGCGATGGAGGTGAATAAATCGGTTTATTTTTATGTTATTATGTTGGTTATTTTTTTTATGTACTTTGAATGTAATATTTGTTGTTTTGTTATGGCATGATATTGGTAATGATAAGAAGCTTGATGACAGTGTTGGTCAATCTGTGATGGAGGTGAATAAATTGTTTTATTTTTATGTTATTACGTTGGTTATTTTTTTTAGTGTAACATGTTGGTTTGTTGCATTTAGGGTATAGTTGGTACTGAGCAATATGAGGCCTCTGCCAGACAAATCAATAAAGAGGTAACTCGTTTTTTGTATATCATTTTAATAATTTAGAAATTATAGAAGTGTTTCATGTTGTCTATGTTTCATGTAGGGTGTTGTTCAATATGATCAAATGACTGATTCTAACAAAAGTCATATAGGAGTGCCAGATGCTGTCAACAATATGTCTAATTCAACGGTTGGTGGTTGTATGGTTGTTAAACAAATTGGAGGGAACTACAAGAAGAGACTTAGGAATAATTCGGAGAAGGTGAAACGCGTTAAGAAGTAGTTCGTTTCCGTCGTTGTCTGTTCACATTCCATAAATGGTTTATGCTTATGTTTTTTTTTATTTTAATCCAGTTAGTATGTTTGTGTGTTCAAGTAATTTGTTAACTTTATGCTTGTATCTTGTAATGCCGTTTTTGTGGATTGCAAAATCTTTTGTTTTCTTTGTTTTTTTTTTTTTGTATTTTCTTTTAAAGCTTCTGACTGGTGTATTTTGTGTGACTATTATTTGTATTAGGCTGTTATTAATGTTCATAGATATCAATTTGTGTGTAGATAATAGTTAATTACTTTTGTAATAGAGAAATTTACATTAGATTAATATTTAACAAATATAATATATAACAAAAATGCAGTATTTATGGTAATGTTTCCCAAAACCACATTGTTATTATTAACACAATGGCAATAACACAATGGTATACGTTAAATACAATTCTTTTGTAATATCAACAGGCATTTGTAAATTAACAAATACGTTGTATCTACTGTCTAATATTTATTGATATTCTACACGTAAAATAATCAACCTAAATATTGTAGAGCAATCTAACACAAGTTATGTAAGAAAATAAACGTTTATTAACTATAGCTGTGTTAATACTTTACAATCAGTTAGTATACATACTTCTATATGCTACTTGATCATGTATTTTGTAATATGTTGCTTTATGTAATACATCTAAATTCTAAGCAAAACAAATACATTTTTTGGTAAAATGGTAAAATAGAGTCATTAGGTAAATTTGTTATAAGACAATGTCAATATTTAAATAAGTTTATTACATTAAGTAGATAGGATACACTTGTAGAAGGTCAAATACATGAGCGATCAATAAAAATAAAAGTAATCATGAAACGTTTCTAATAGTTCTTCATTATAGTAACCCTTTCGTTCTTCGTCTTCATGTACTCCGACAAGGTATCCTTGAGTTCTTCTAACGAAACTGCTATGTTTTTCTTTATCTGTAATTGTTTATCCAGATATTGTATAATCTTTATTTGATCTTCGTTCTGTAGCCCATTCGAAATATACTGCAGAACATTGTAGTTCATGTCAGTTTTGTTTCTCTCTACATCTCCAGTGGCGGTGTTATGCATTCTCTGTAGCGTTCGTAAGATCTCTGAATCCTTTTGATCCTCTACAAAGTGTGCAGTGGTTATAATTTTCTTGGCCTCTGTTGTGTCTCCGAAATGGTAGTGTGATCTAGGCATGATTGTAGTTGTGTTGAACGTAGAGATGTTTCGAGTTAGTGTGAGAAGATAGGTGATGTGTGATGGGTTAGTTTATTTTA
Source organism: Helianthus tuberosus (assembly GCA_030545235.1). Taxonomy (NCBI): domain Eukaryota; kingdom Viridiplantae; phylum Streptophyta; class Magnoliopsida; order Asterales; family Asteraceae; genus Helianthus; species Helianthus tuberosus. The sequence continues at coordinate 165,043,288 of CM060412.1, read as the reverse complement.
TAGGTGGTCAGGGGTAGGGAATTGAATAGGCGGTAAAGCGATTGGATTATTCCGTTAAAAAAAGCGATTGGATTATTATGTTATAATTATAAAGGTTATTAATATTTTTCGTTGATTCATGCGTAATAAAGCGTGTATCAGTTTAAGTTTCCCGTGTTAACTGAATGGGTTTGTGTGTGTAGTAATAACTGTGTGTAAACGTGTGTCTCTTCAGTTATTCGCATCGTTTGCCCAAGCAGTTTCTACATTATGTAACATTTCCTGCCATTAACCGTTTAGTGTTAGTATCCATATCCAGGTTTATCTAATTTTACTAACTTTTAAATTGTTTCATAATTTATAAAAAAAAAAAAACAAACGTGTGTTACTTGTGTACAAATATGTTATACAATTGTGTTTTTGTCATTGTGTTTTTATGTCATTATTTTTGTGTATGTGTGTGTGTCATATATTACATGTGCAGCTTCACCTTTTAAAAACATTAATCCTTTACAAGTCATTCATTTCACCAAACACTTGACAACTTCAATGAAAAATGATTCTTTCAAAAGGTCAATCCTAAAACATTTGTCTTCTTGCTGGCTTTCTACCATCTCATCAACAAGTCATGCACCTTGGGGTACTAAAAAGACAGAAAGTTGGGTAGATGTCTTGTAAGAGGGGCTTCTGCAGTTCAGTGACAACAAGTTTGAAAAACTTGTGCCACACTCAAAGAACATAGCATATGCTAGGATCATGGTTGTCAAGATTTATCGTACACAAATAAGTACAGACACCAAGAGTGTGAAAAGCTTACATCAAGGGATATCAATTCCTAGGCAATAAGCTTAGTGTTTTGACCGTACACATGCAGCAGATGTTTTCCCAACCGCTGATTGAAGAATGTTATGATACTGCTGTTGTTGCTGAAAAGTCCAACTGATAGTCAAGTAGCTGAAATATATCATCAAAGATTTAATATCTCATTGATTCACCATCATTCACCATTAGACATCACTGTTTTTGTTCAAACATCTGTTCTGTTAATACTGTCCACTACTGAAAGTCAACCCTTCTTCTCTCATTTCCTTGGTAATCACTGTTGTTCAAAATCAGTGGTTTAACCCACTGATGGCTATCCACTGATAGCTTAGAGTCACCCACTGTTTCCAGTATAACCGTTTGCATCCACTGATCTTGCTTCATCAGTGGTTTCATAAAACAAATGTCTTCCATTAGTCATCACTTCATCAGGGGTTGGCACGTGGACTTTTGTAATCGCTGCCACATCAGCATTCACTTTTCCCCTTTATAAAACCCTGATCAAAACCCCCCAAACAGGGTTTTTACTGTCGAATCGAATTCAAAATTCCTTTCTTAAAGCAGTTACCATCAATTTCTCTCAAAATCACTCATTTTTTTCAAACGTTCTTTATCACCTTCAAACCATCATGGCGCTTCCTTTCAAACTTCATCACAATTACTTGGGTCTACTCACAAAACCAAGTCACACTGAAACCTTCGATTCCATCATAGATGCTCTTTCGTCTTCAAAGTACAAAACTTTGTTGACTTATGATGCTACAGTTTATCTGGTAACCCAGCAAGAATTTTGGAAAAATGCTAAACTTGATTCTAAAGATAAAAAGCCCATAGCCATTAATTCTTCAATAAAGGGTGTTGCAGTTACAATAACACCTCAAACCATTTCGGAGGTGTTTGAACTCGATGATCTTGCAGGTAAAACATCTTTCCCCAAAACAGAGTACCAAACGGATTTCATTGAAAGGGGTTATGAAGAGGAAATGAGAAAAGACACTTTACAAAAAGGCAATTTTCCTCCTGCCACAAGGTTTTTGTTTCATACCCTTTTAATGTGTGTCTCAAACAAGACCACTGCTTTCAATGAAATCCCATTGAAGATTCAATATCTGGGTTATGCTATACTACATGGTGAAAACTTTAACTACTCCCAGGAGATCTTCAATGATCTGGTTAAAAATGTTAATAAAAAGGCATTTTTGCTATTTCCAAGGTTTTTAAGTTATTATTTTCAAATGATAATGCTCATGTGCTTATCCAAGGTGAACCTTGTTATATAAACAGCCTAACTCCTGAAACATTTACAAGGCTGTCAAAAATTTTCAAAACATAAACAGAGGTTCTTGAGCAGAATTCAGCAGCTACCACTTCTCCTCGGGCACCTGCTGCTGAGCCCACTGCTCAAGGTGATCACAGCAGCAAAACAACTGCTGTGAAACCCCCACCTAAACCCACCAAAAGACCAAAAGCGAAAAAATCACAAAAGCCTCCCAAACCCAAAACAAAGGTAACTCTGGAAGATGAGATCCCAGAGCAACTACCAGTGACAACACAAAAGTCACCAGAAACCACTGTTGCTACTTCCTCACAGCAGTTGGTAGAAAGATCTTAACCTGAGCCTCAAACTCCTCCTGCTTCTTCTAAAAAAGAGCAGGTTGTAAGAACAGGGACACCACATTATGATGCTCTGGAATCACTTGATTCCATTATCCACAGCCCACCTCCCGGGGCAAACTCTCTTTTAACACCTATCCCCACTTCACAAATTCCATCATCCATTTGACCTCTGTTGAATGCCTTGGATATGGATCAGGCACAAATCAGTTCTTCTCAATCACCTATTACTGAGAAAATACCTCAACAAGTGACTGAGTCTGATCCCTCTACCACTGCTGAATGTTGGTACTTTTTAAGTAGTTTGTATGTTATGTATACCATTCTTTTTAAGTAGATTTGTGTTACTTATCATAAACGGACTGTACGGATGAAATTATCATGGCAATCTAAATTTAAATATTAAAAAAACCAATGCATCGTACTACAAACGTAAAAAAAAAGGGGGATCGAAAAGTAAATGTAAGATATATGTTTTTTGGGTTTTCAATATAAACTGAAACTCTATTGCTGTAACACTTCTGCTTGCTGGAGTTTCGTAACCAATAATTTTGAATTCGTTTTAGACCAGTTGAAAAAACAATTGTCACCTAAGGAAATATGTTTAGCTTGAAGTATATCATGCCATCCAACAACACCGTACCTAAGGTAGGAAAAATATGAAAAATTTTGTTAGTAATGTATACACATTGGGTAAAAGAAAAATAATAACTAAGATAATAAATTGATTGACAAACCTTCTTTGACCATCAATGTTGTGTGTACAAAGATTCTTAACCCAAGTATTTCCTTTAACAACTTTTATCTTTACTTCAGAAAACTCATTTAAACCACTTAAGTCAGTAATTAACTTGGGAAGGATCTACATTTTGTAAGAGCGTTAAAAATATAAATGTTATTAAATGAAAAACACTAAAAAAAACTAACATAAAACAGGATAGTATAATACCAATTGATGAGTTACTGTCATTGCAAAAAAAAAAAAAAGATAGTTAGGATCGTCACTAATTTGTCGATAACCTTCCACATTGCTAATATGTTCATATTGTTGCTCAATCAAAGGAGTGTTGTTTAACAAAACTTGACTACCATCTTTATTGAATATGATAATATTAAAATGTTTCACGTCCTTTATTTGAAAACACAGAATATCCCCAGGATTTAACCTTAGATCTTCAATAAATTTAAACCAACCATCAGCAATACAATAATCTGGCCCAATCTTTCTAATACGGACTTCCCATTGATGATACTCGGATACATTAAGTATAACCATGTTATCCGGTAAACGACAATCATAATGTTTTCTAATAAAAGTATTCGGTAGAACCTGTAAAAAAATAATTATTACAAATTTATGCGTATTATGTTTTTTTAATAAATCGTAATAACAAAAAATAAAAAATAAAATCTATAAGAAAATTACGTACCGTTGGACTTTGTAAAGGATTTTGAATAATTTTACAAAGCGGTTTTCCATACTCTTTATTTGGATCATGAGAGAAGAGGTTGAACTTGAAAGTACGATCACCAAGATAGTTGAGAATCATGAAGAAAGATTCATGGCCGAAGTAGTTTAAAACCTCACACCAACCATTCGTAAAGTAGAATACATCTTCTATTAATTTGATAACAACAGACCATGAATGCGTTTCATCAAATTTAAGACTAACAGTTGAAGATTCTAACTTATTCATCCATATAAATCTACTCATACATAAAGGTATAGCCTGAAAACCAAAAAACAAAAGGCAAATTTCTTTCGAATAAAGGATAAAACAATACGAATCGTTATTTTAAACAAATAATACGGAAAGGTATATACCTGTTGAAGGGATAGCGGATCAAGTATAGTTATGATAAAATTCGGACCATGACGATACATGTTAACCCAAACACGAAAAATCAGAAAGAAGACTAACAATCAAATAGTACTTGCAACACATACAATGAAACAAAAAATTATGAGTATGTATTTATAAGAGAAAATTGCCAAATTATACTTAAAAATACGATTGAGTCAAAAGTAGTTATAACTATTTATGTAAATTATTATTCAACTGAATATTGGCCAAAAAAAAAAAATGTAAATGTATACTAAAAATTTAACGGATTTAAAAAATCTTGATAGTTATCTATTTAATAACTACCTACTACTCGTAATTGTAGGAGCTCTAATATACGTGTGTTAACTACTGCTTGTGATAATATTTGATGGACTTTCATCTTCTTAGGAATCACTTTTCATATTTGTTGTATAGATCGTCAAAGTGTTTGTTATTTAACCTACATTGACAATGAATGTGAAGTTTCTTCCGTCTCTGCTGATACTGATGAATATAATCCCAAGACTTCCGTCAAAAGTTGTTACACAGTGCAAGCTTGTGTGTAAAGATTGGTTAGTTTATCTTTCAACACCTGAGTTTGCTATGAATCATTGTCGTTTCATGCGCAAATTAGGTGATCATAAGATAATTGCCGTTAACCGATTATTGTGTGATATTCGTTATGTGGATAATGAATCCCCTAAATGTTTCTTAGGTAATAAAGTTCACATTCCCTTCACCGCTCATCCGTGCAATATTTTATTTCTAGCAAGTTTGGATGGGGTGGTATGTGTTTGCCTAATCAATACTCGTGAATTGGTAGTTTGGAATCCATTAACTCGTGTGTTCAAGATGCTATCAAATTCTAATTCACAGGGTTTTTTTAATCCGGATGAGGATAGTCTTGGGTTTTGTGTCAGCTATTCTGGTGATTACAATATTGTGCATATTAAACGGACACATATGATGTTGGCTGTTAACATTTATTCTCTCAGTGAAGGGTCATGGTCAACTCCAATGTTCTCAAACTACAGTCCGTTTAATGTTGACGTCTATAGTTGGTCTGTAGGCATGTTTTGTGCAAATTGTTTGTATTTCGTATTGACCGGGTTCTGGTGTGTGGGTAACGCATGTGTACTTCGTTTAGATGTTGATAGCAGGGTAATTTCTGATGTTGGATTCCCAGATACATTGGATGTGGAAGCTACAGGTCACTTGGTTAGTATTCGAGATCATCTCCATATGTTGGTTAGTACTGGATTCTATAGTGTGAATATGGAATTGTGGAAACTTGAAAATGAAAAGTGGTCAAAAGTATTTTTTTTGTCCACCTGCTATTTCTATGCCATTGATGATTGGGCCGTCTGTGCACTATATCAACAGAAATAAGAAGTTCATTATAGTTCAAGAATGGGGTGATATTACTGATGTAACTGTAGAGGCAGAGGAAATACATGTTTTTTTGCCTATCATCTTTACTCAAGGCCTGAATGGGTCTGTTTATTTTGAAATTACAATTTCACCAAATGTTTAGTTGTGCTATTTTATGTAGTTCTTTTATTGTTCTTCGTTGTTTCGATCAGTTAGTAATTGATGTTTGTGGTTGTTTTTATGTGTGGTATAGTTTGTCACAATGAGATTGAATCTTTATGAATTAATGTGCTTATATTATCATGTTAAATATTCATTGAGAGTGTATGATTTTAATATTTTCTTTGTGCGTATTTAATTATGATTACATGTGATTGTGTTTTAAAAACAAAAAGGTGTACCAAAAAAACACAATGGGCCCTTGGAGACCAAGCCCTTAGAGCAGTTTAGAAGCCCTTACCATTGTGCAGTTACATAGACTTAGAAACTTCCCACGTTGTAATAGGTGCAGTTAATGATTAGTTTTTAGTTGAATGATTTTTTTTAGTATAGTCATTGTGTTTTTTGAGTATCATTGTGTCATTGTTTTTCTGTTTTTATATATTTTATTTCTTTTGTAGTTGCCTATATTTAAATATAACATTGTGTAATTAATTCATACTTTTTGCTGTCTTTCTCATTTTTTTTAATAGTGGTTACATATTGTGTAGTTAAGGACAATTAGAAACTTCTCCCTTTGTAATATGTCCAGTTAAGGAATAGTTCTTACTGGATTATTTTTTTGTTTTTTTTTTTTTGCTGGAATATTGTCATTTTATGTTTTGTTTATCATTGTGTTATTGGTATTCTGTTTTCTATATATTTGATTTTTTTGTAGGTGTCTATTTTTATATATATTTTATTGTGTAACTAACTTCCTATTTTTTAGTTGTGGTTCTCATTATTTTCCAATAATCCAATTATCATAAAAAACAATATTTTTATAAAAAGGACAAAATAATATATAAAACTCAATGCCAAAAAAAAATCTACGATGTAATTATTTTCACAATTGTAATAACACAATGTTTGACAGCTAACATAGTAATTTATAAAAATAAGATTGATTAATAAAAAGTATATTCATGTATATGATTGATTAAAAAGTAACTCCATGTATGTGTATATGTTTACCTGTAAATTAGAAACGGTTTCTAATTTATATTGTTATTTAATTAATTTTATTTACCCCCTATCGTTCATAGTATGTGAAAACCGTTTACCACCACTACTCGTAGTTTTAGGAGTTTTTACTCACCTGTGTCAACTGTTAATTGGGGTAGTTTCTTTGTAGGTATTCATTTTTCAAAGGAATCGCTTTTCGTATGTGTTTTCTTCCTCTCTGTATCAACATCAGTATTTCTAATTAAAGTATAATCGTAAGTGAATATGAAAGATCTTCCATCTCTGTTAATATTGATGAAGGTTATTCCAAGACTTCCGGCAAAGAAGGTTATACGGTGCAAGGTTGTGTCTAAAGAGTGGTTAGCCTATCTTTCTGTTGGTGCACTACATCTGTCGACTTCGTCTTGGATCGAGTCTTACTTTGTATTGTATAGATTAGGGCACGTTTTACGAGAAAATAGGAAATGTATGAGTATAGAACATAGGTTTCGCTCATAGGGACATTTAGTAGGTGGTTTCGCTTATCTGTACATGAGAGGTTTCGCTTATATGGACATGTGTCCATTGGAGCGAAACCACCATGTCTATATATAGTGGTCATTCGAGTGAAACCTTAGTCATTCCTTGTATTCCATACCGAAGTGCTGCCGGTGTGAAGAACTGCTTGTAATTGCATTCCAATCAATACAATCAGTGTTAAAAGTGAAGAATCAGCTATTTCTACCTCCGTTTCTTGTTATTCCGCACCTGAAACGAAGTTGAACACCTCTGAACGACTCATTTGGGTCAGATCACGATCCTACAAGTGGTATCAGAGCTCAGGAGGAGGAGTTCTGCAGAGAATAGCTGGAATTTATCGAGATTTCTTACTTCTACATCTTCTTTCATCAGTTTAGAAAATTTTATCGGTCAAAATTGGATCAAAATTTCACAGACTATAGAGAATTGGACATAGACAAATCCCTGAGAATTTGGTGTTGAAATTCAAATTAAAAATGGATTAAAATTGGTTTGGACTAGGTTTCGCTTATACGGACTTTGTGTAATTTCGCTTATTTGAACACTTAGTTTCGCTCCTGTGTCACATAATTGAGAGGTTTCGCTCCAAATTGTATTCTGTAGTTCCTTTCTTGTGTACATCATCAACGTTTCGCTCCAAATTACTTTGAGGTTTCGCTCATTTGAACATCAGGGTTTCGCTTTTGTGAACATCAGGGTTTCACTTTTGTGAACATCAGGGTTCCACTCTTGTGAACATCAGGGTTTCGCTTTTGTGAACATCAGGGTTCCACTCTTGTGAACATCAGGGTTTAGCTTTTGTGAACATCAGGGTTCCACTCTTGTGAACATCTGGGATTTTGCTCTTCGTGCACAAACCTTAATTTCGCTCTTACATACATTGGTGATTTCGCTTTTAGTGTTCAAACACTTGATTTCGCTTATTTGTCACTGATTTTGAAAAACGTGCTAAGTCATCATGGATACCGAGTTCTACAACGCGTTTGCTACTCCGTCTACTCCGACTTCCATTGCTCAGAACATGAATTTGGAAAACGTAACGGGAACTACTCAAAAACCCCCGAAGCTAATGAGCATTGAGGAATATTATGGATGGAAAGATAGGTTCGAAAACTGGGTACAAGCTAATCATCTGAGATCATGGGAGTGTATTTTGAAGAAATATGTTTTGCCACAGACTGATTTGAAAGTTGACAAAAGAATATCTGAATTTAGTGATCAAGAATGTGATATGTATAGAGCTGAAAAGATGATGATCAGTCTACTTCAGCAAGCTATCAAAGAAGACATTTTCATACTGCTACAGCATGACAAAACTGCAAAGTCAATCTGGGATGCACTTAAAGTCAAATTTGAGGGTAGCGAGAATATGATTAAAAGCAAGAAGGCACTGTTAAAGAAAGAGTTTGATCTGTTCAGCAGTCTACCGGGTGAAGACACAAAGAAGCTGATTGAAAGATACTGTCACCTTGTGCGATCTATGTCAATGCTTAGTATAAAAAAGGATCCTGAAGAGTGGGTAGACAAATTAGCTGATGCGTTACCGCAAAAAGAGTGGGGAACCTATTTGATGATCCTGAAAAACACAGGGGTTTATGATGGGTTAACAATTGGTCAGTTTATCGAAAAGATTGAGGGTCAAGATTTGGAACAGTAGAAGATCGCGAGGATGAACAGTTCAAGTGGTCAACTGGATGTAAAAATGTATTACAAAGGGAGTGTTCCGGTTCCAGAAGCTGAGAAAAGTCCGAAAATCCAGACTGCGTTTAGTGCTGGGGGTTCTACAGAAAAGATTGATCAAAGTTCAAACAAAAGCAGCAGTGGTTTCTCATTATATCCGAGTGTCAATCCAAAGAGTTCATCAGAAAGCTTTCAGTCTCAAAGCACAAAGACAGGAAATGGTTGTGTGATTCAGTGCAACATCGCTCTAAATCTTCCAGAAGGTCAAAGTTTTTCAGAAGACACTGCTAAAGATCACATGGCTTTACTTGGTTCTGTGTTGTTATCGTATGAAGGTCTAGTTGCAGGTCGGATCGGAAATCCTATGCTCACCAAAGAGGATTACGATCAAATAGACGCCGAAGAGATGGAACTAATGGATATCAAATGGTGTCTAGCTAGTGTTCTTAGACGTGCTGAAAAGTTCAAAACGATTACTGGGAGAAATGACTTTCTTGATGCTCATGTATCTACTTTAGGTTTTGATAAATCTAAAGTTACTTGTTTCGATGCAGGGAGAAAGGCCATTTCAAATGGGAATGCAAGAACAGGGAAGCTAGTGGTGCTCAGAATCCTTTTGGAAAAGATGATTATTACCGGAAAGCCATTTATCAACAGGTTGGTCAATCACAAGATTCACAGACGGCTCATGGTAGAAGAATCGAGGATTCAAAAAGAGCGTGTGTGGTGGATTTTAACTGGAACAATTATATATCTCCTGATAGCAAAGCATGCATAGTCGATCAAGATGATGAGAGGCTACCTGAAGGCTTCAGCTGGGATATGTTTGCAGATGAGAATGGAAATTTCAAAGCTTTCATTGCAAAGATTATAAAAGAACCAGACATGTTCACTGAGTGAATGAAATCTATTGGTGAAACTGTAAAGTTTGTTGCATTAGATGAAAGTTCAGAAAGTGCTGATGAAAGATCACAGAGTTTAGATGAGAATGTACAAAATGTTGTTATTTTATAAAAGGAATTTGTTTTTGATCAAACACCATCTGATTCTGGATTATCAGATACTGGTTCTGAAAAATCTGCACAGTTTGATCAGTCACCTCCAGATGATAGTAGCAGTGATGATGAGGAGGAAAAACACATTAATGTTGCTAAAACTCATCTTTCTCTTGAAAGTTTTCATTTCTATTTTGCAGATCGCATGGAGAAGCTGAAGGAGAAAAGAGCTGCAAAAGAACAACAAGAAATGAAGGCTGAAAGTGTTGTTCAGAAAGAGAACATTGAAAGTGTTACTGAGGAGATGGTTGAAACTGAGCGAGTGAAGGTAGAAGAGAAGGTGATTGAAGAAGAAAAAGTGGTTGAAGTGGTAAAGACAATCGAGATTGAGAAGATTGTTGAAGTTGTAAAGCCTTGCACGAAGTGTTTGGAAGCATGCAAGGGATGTGCAGCAAACGATGACATAATAGCTGAGTATGAAAAGAAGAAAGAGCAGTTACTGGTCAACCTTAACTATGTGAAAGAATCTTATGATGTCTTGAACAAAACAGTAACTGGTCTCCAAAAGACAAATTCAGAAAGAGAACAAGCACTAACGATGATGAATGCTGTAATGATGACAAAACAGAAAGCCATCAACTTTTACATCGAAGAAAGTGCTAAATGGAAGCAAGAGTTGGAGACAGAAAAGATCGAGAATGAGAGAATTAGACGTTTATTGCAAAGTTATTCTAGTTCTGATTATCTCATTGATCGTATTTATCCAACTGTTGCAGGTATGGAAGCTTTTCAAGACGAGAAGCCGATGAAAAAGAAAGATAGTGGTAAGAAACCGACTGTTAGCTATAACAAGTGTCCGCCTCCAATTTGGGAAGGGTATTCTCCTAGAAAACCAAACGAGGAGCAACTTGAAAAAGCAGTCAATATAAAGCTAAAAATCGACACAACTGATGAGTTACCAGAAAACATTGACGTCACGTTTACCTCGTCTGACACTGATCATGAGTCTGAGTTAATCAAAAAGGTGGTCGATCAGGTGTTGGATACTGAGGAGGAGTCTGAGTCAAAGTCTGTGTCTGGAGGGTCAAATTCGTCAGTTAACAGTCCAAAGTCGTCGGTTAAACGGTCTTATAGTAAAGAATTTTTGTTATCGAAAGCAAATTTGGATGATGAAGCATTTGAAGTTGCATACACTTTAAATGATTCGGACAAATTATATTATGACAAAGAATTTCCAATAAGAAGTGTTTGTTTTGACATGATCAAAAAGGTTTTTAAAATGACAGAAATTAATATTTCTGAAATAAAAGATTTAAATCTTACTGAAAAATCTAAAAAGTACACTTCAAGAGTTCAAAAACGTCTAAACAAGAAAAAGGGTTACAATTTTGGTTCTAGTTTTCAAAAGAAACCAAACCAAAATCGTAGCTACAAAAAGAAAGGTCTTGGATTTATTCCACCAGAAAATCATAAAAATTTGAAAAATTCTAAAACAAAAACAAAATTTGTGTCAGGTGGAAGTGCAGAAGAGGAACAGAAGAAACCATTCTGGAGACAGTCAAATCAAGAGTTTCTTGCTGAAAAGAGAAAGAATGGAATTGAAGTTTGTGACTCAAAAGAAACTAGAACCTGTTACAAATGTAATGAAGCTGGTCCCCTTGCATGGAACTGTTCGAAAAATGCCAAAACAAAACAGGGAGTTTCTAACAAATTGAAAGAGAAAGTTGTTGATGTTGAACCACCAACTGAAAAATTTAAAATTTTTGAAAATTCAACTTATGAGGTTGGTGAGTGTTCTAAAAAGAATTTTTATAAAAAGAAAGAGAAAGACAACCAAGTGTGGGTTGTTAAGAAAGTTGATGAGAAAGTCGGCGATGAATCTGGTTCCACAAAGCCAGAAGAGCCACAGGTTGAGATGAAAATTTCAGTGAATGATGATGAGTTTCCATTACTGAAATTTGAAGAAGTTAAACAGAAAATTGGCAAGGTTGATATATCGAATCAGTTTTATAACGAGAATACTAAGTTTGATGTCGAGAAAACATTCAATGGAAGTGTTAAGAAAATTTTTGGGAAAATGTTGAATGGGAAAGCTAAGGGGGTTAAAGATTTTTATGCAACTAAAAAGGCAACTTACAACCCTACTGCGCAAGAACTAAAAGCCATCAAGTCTGAGAAGACTTGGATGGAAGTTTGTTTCCCGTAAAGTCTTAGGACTATGCCGGAGATCCCAAGTTTGTAATTGTGGATCAGGAATCGGCATCTTTCTTGATAATTGTTTTTGTGATTGAATCTTAAAAATAATTGAATTTTTACAGGATAAGTGTGACTTGCCGGAGCTTCCAGGTTGGTAAGTGTGAAGCAGGAATCGGCATCTTGATTGGTAAAATGGTTTGTGTAGATGTTTTATTCCTACATGTGGTTATATGTTTTGGATATTCTTACAAGTGGTGAGAGGTTAATTCTGACAAAGTGATTACTCAAGGTCATTAGTTTGAACTTGATGTAATCTTGATACAAGAGATTGAATGGACAAAATGATGAACCAAACCCCTAACTTTACAAGTGGTAAATTTAACAAAACTTATTTTCCGGAAAAATCATTTTGGTTAATACAAACTTAAGTGTTTTGAAATCATAATGAGAAAATAGTTTTGTGAAAGGGGGAGTTCTGATTGTTTATGCCAAGTGGATGGCGATTTGAAGCGATTCGATATCGGTTGTCATTTTATTGTACAGTTTGATTTCAAATTTACTTTAATGTGTTTGCATTTTAGGGGGAGTAAGAAATTTTCAGAAAATTCAAAAACATTAGAAAATTTGAAAAAGACAAAAACATGATAAAATCAAAAATGAGTTTTTGTGTCAAAAAGAGGAAATGATAGTACATCAGTAGACATTCATAGTATGCTAAAGAATTGTATTGTTTAAATAGTGTTAAACGGTCTCACTGATGATATGCCGATAGGTTTTTACACATTTAGTAAGCTTTTTCGGGATATAAACTTAAATTCAAACTTGCTTATTTTGTGGGGAACACTACTTGGATATATAGGTAACCCCTGAAATCTCGTTTGAAAGATCCCTCTTTCTGAGATACTAGGTCTTTATACTCAGTGATATCTGGGGTATTATCCCGGGACTTCTGCTGAATGGAAGTTCTGACCTAGTCCCTGGATTATACTTTCTGCAAATGCTTGAAACATAGCATCGCCCTCAGCAAGCTGATGAAACAATAAAATTGATAGTCGCTGCTGTTGTAATCAAAAGATCCTCTAAATGGGACACACCAAAAGTCAAAGTCGTCATCTCTCTGCGTATACGGGAGTATCGACCTGAGCTCTCACGGCCCTCACAATTTAACCCCTTACAGATATCATCTGTGGTATACTCACCTGTAAGACTGAATATTGGGATCTGGATACGGGAGTATATTCAAGAGGTGGGACACATGAATGAGTTTAAGTCCTTAAAACATCTAACTCATATCCTAAATCAGTTGAAATTTGTGTGAAAATTTAAATGGATCAGTATATTGGCAATCTAAGTGAATTGTTTAATTCTTAATGTGTAACCAAGCTCAACGGTACTCGTGACTTGTCAAAAACTGATATGATCCTCTTACACAAACTCACAAAAATATTATCTGTAAATATTTCTTTATTGCATTTCTTTCTTTCAGAAAAATCCAAAAAGATTTTGAGTGTGTTTTAGCATAAATTTTTGAAAAAGTCAAAAAGATTTTTGACAACTAATGTTGGAAAGCTGATTTTCAAAGTTCCGAGTGCTAAACATGATGACATTGTTGTGAGGGGGAGTGTGTCTTAATTGTCAAAATTTGTTTTTAAATCAACAAGTGGTTCATCATGTATTTGTGATCTGAGGGAGAGTGATTGTTGGTGCATATTTTTTATAAGAGAGAGTCAGTTTTGGTGCATTCAAATTGTTAAATTTAGAAATTCATTTCTGGGATAAGAATGTGCAGGAATAGCCAAGTTTCAATTCTGAATCTGAAAATAGAGTGCCAGGTTTCGGATTCTAAAGACAAAGAAAGCCAGATAAAGATCCTGATGCAGATATTGCTGAAGAACAAAGGAATGCCAGCAAATCAAGAAGGGAAGTCTGTTGATGAAGATAGAGAGAGAAAAGCCCAGAGACTGATCAAGGCTGAAGAAGTGAAGACACAGCATTGTTGTGACTCGATAGTCGACTCGTCAACATCTGAGGGGGAGTCTGTTGGTGCACTACATCTGTCGACTTCGTCTTGGATCGAGTTTTACTTTGTATTGTATAGATTAGGGCACGTTTTACGAGAAAATAGGAAATGTATGAGTATAGAACATAGGTTTCGCTCATAGGGACATTTAGTAGGTGGTTTTTCTTATCTGTACATGAGAGGTTTCGCTTATATGGACATGTGTCCATTGGAGCGAAACCACCATGTCTATATATAGTGGTCATTCGAGTGAAACCTTAGTCATTCCTAGTATTCCATACCGAAGTGTTGCCGGTGTGAAGAACTGCTTGTAATTGCATTCCAATCAATACAATCAGTGTTAAAAGTGAAGAATCAGCTATTTCTACCTCCGTTTCTTGTTATTCCGCACCTGAAACGAAGTTGAACACCTCTGAACGACTCATTTGGGTCAGATCACGATCCTACACTTTCAACTCCTGAGTTTGCTAGGAATAATTGTCGTTTCTTGCGAGTATTAGGTGACCAGAAAATAATTGCTCTTGACAAATCATCGTGTGCGATTCGTTATGTTGATGTTGCATCTCCAAGATGTGTTTTAGGCAATAATATTCACATTCCCTTCGATTGTCATCCATGTAATGTGATCTTTTTAGCAAGTTTGGATGGCATGGTATGTGTTTGCTTATGTAATACTGGTGATTTGGTTGTTTGGAATCCACTAACTCATGTGTTCAAGATGCTGAGAAATTCTAATTATCAGGGATTTTACAATATGGATAATGATAGTCTTGGGTTTTGTGTGACTCTGCTAGTGATTACAAAATTGTGCACATTAAACGCACTCATTTCAGGTTGACTGTTAACATTTATTCGTTTAGTGAAGGTTCATGGTCAACTCCAAGGTTCTTAATTGATAGTCCATATGATATTGTTGTTTATAGTTGGTCCGTTGGGACGTTTTGTAGGAATAGTTTGTATTTTGTACTGACCAAGTTCTGGTGTATGGGTAACACAGCGGTTCTTCGTTTGGATGTTGAGTCGAAGGTAATAGAAAATGTAGGTTACCCAGATACATTGAGTGTGGAATGTATAGGTCAGTTGGTGACTATACGAGATGAACTTCTGATGTGTGAAAATGTATCAATTAATTTCGAACAAGTTTTAAAAAGGAATTGATAATGTCACACCCGATATTTCCACGCTTGACTGGTGGGCCCGGTGGGGGAGTAACGTGACGTGGTTGGCAACATTACAGTCAAACAACACAATATTTAAATGCACATCGGAAGCAAATGAAAGATATATTTCAACCGAATGTAATATTGTAATATCAGTATCACAAATAGTTGAAATTGATCCACAAGTGGATAAAAATAAAAATAGGAAACAGTAGTTCAACAGACTTTAGGCATCTTAAGCTTGCGAGACTCTTTTGACGCTAAGGAGAAATCCAGCCTATTATGAGTAGTACCTGCACTTAATCTTTTTGGGAAAATACGTCAGTTTACACTGGTAAATACAATTAACCGACTCATTTTTAAAATGATTAAAAATTGATTTGGATGCACATGGCACAAACATTTTATAACTTGGGATCATTATTTAAATATATAATCTTGTAAAAGAATTACATGTTCCTTATGCGTTCAGTAGCCCGGATCGTGCCGGGTTAAAGATCAATAGACACACCACATTATTTATTTTGGCACTGACGGGTGTACGCCTACACCCTGCGCTTAGGTCGTGGCCATTTCGTAAAATGATGCCAAGGATATCCGGGACATGGTCATTAACCTCCCAAAGGCTTTAAGCAAACAAAACAATTTAAACGGGCCGATCAATATCCATTAACCACCATACGATGGAAGATTTAATGCCCGACCAAGCGGTATTTTATATACCGTACCCCAAGCTCGTATAGGGAAAATAAGTTTAAAGTATTTACCTTTGCAAGTATAATTCACAATTTAGCAAATGTGGGTAGCTTTTACCGGTTCTCCTATTCTGGAACAAAGGTTTATAAAAACCTATTAGAATCCTAACGGTCTTTAGTTAAGCTTAAGCTTAGACCGATTAGTTTTAAGGAACAATACGGTTCGAACGCGTGATTAAGCGAAGACCGAAATAGAATGTGATTTAGACCCGACAAGTTTGAAGACTTATCTTATATGGGTAATCTAAACACATTCTGGATAAGGTTTGACCCGTTTCGGCTAGTTTATGCAAACTAGTTACATAAACCGAGCCGAACGCGCAAGAGGCGTAACGGGTAACCATAAGAGCCATATACAGGTTTCCTAAGTTAATATGCCTCAAATATGTTGTGACATCAGTAAGATATCTTTTATTATGCCCGAAACGAGTTTAAACTCAACCTATGCCCCGTAGGGGCATTTTAGTCATTTATAAGGTTATAAAAGAGTTCAAGTATTAACCTGAGTTACAGGTCTGATATGATCAGCAAAAATACTTAATTTGATAAGTTATAACAGTAGGGTATTGTATATATGTGAAACTTATCAATTATAACCAAACTATGCACCGTAGGGGCATTTTGGTAATTTCACATAAGCCGAAAAGCTCAAAACTGAAGTCTGAGTTAAACAACTTTTGCTTACTGTTAAAATATTATAATTTACCTAAAATATCACTAGGTATCAACCCTTGTATGTTTAAAATAGTTTTAGTACATACTATGCGTTAAAAACGCTTAAAAAGGCGATTAGAAGCCGTTTCCGGGTTCTATATAGAAAGCTGATATTTTTATTATTCCAGAAGGTTTAAAACAATTTATTTATCATATAAATTCAGTAGCAAAAGGTTTGGGTCAAAAAGATATGTAAAACTCATTTTATAGCCCGAAAGGGCAAAACCGACAATTACCGACTCAAGCTTATAACTCTAAGTTATGCTCAGCCTAAAATTAATTTAAAAATCTTCAAAAATCCCAAAATAATATATTACATCAGTGGGTAAAAAGTTTGATATCAAAAAGTGGGTTTAAATAGGCTATATGCTAATTACGCCGTTAAATCGTTAAAAAGCTTTCTAATTACGCTAATGAGCATAACTCTCAATCTACACCTCAAACTGATGTCAAATTTTGGCTACAAGTTTATATATTAGTAACTAAGGTTTCTACTCTTTTACATTTTCAAAAATCACGTTTCATGGTGAAAAGGGCATAATGGTCAACATATGAGCAATTAACGGAACCATGCATATTAATTGGATAACTATTGAACCGAGGTGTATAATCACAGAGGGTTATACTAGCATGTAACCTGGTCCAATTAAAGCTCTAAGGCATTTCTAAAACATGCTTAAACGGGTCAGAACTGAAAGTCAAAGCAAAAGTCAAATTATGCGACTTTCGGTTCCGAACCGGGTCTCTACTGAAAATTGTCGGGTTGAACATGTTTAGACATGTTCTTACATTAATTACTAAGTTATAATAATGATCAAACATGTTGTATGGGTTCTACATTGCTAATTATGTATTAATTTGAAATTAAGCATCCTGTTGACTTTTTCTAATTAACTTTGACCCGACAAATAGTCTAGATAGAGTGGGAATCAGAGGGTGCCCTTTTAAGAGTTTAATGCCCACATAATTACCAACTTATAACTACCTTTAATTCGACAAATCACTGGACCATCAATGATTAATTTCTAAGTCAAATGGTAATTACGACGGTTTGACTTTTAAGCTAGAACTAAGTAAAAACTCAACTAAGAAAGGTTAAGCATACTTACTGAAGTCCTATGCACGATTAGGAAGGCTTAGGGTCTGCTCTTAAGCTCCAGGAAGCTCCAGAAATGCAGAAGGAATGAGTGATCAAATGGTTGCAACTTTTTGGCCTTTTATAGTGTTCTTGATTCTCAAAGATGGTGACAACTAAGTCTATGGGGTGATCCAGATCAACAACAAGTGTTCCTAGGGTCTAAAAGTAATGTAGGGGTCGCCCAAAGATGTGAAAAATCGATTTTAAGTCGGTTACAAGCTTAAAACAGACAACAGCCGAATTTTCAGTCGCTGGGCCACCCTTACGGACCGTAAGGGGTTGTCTTACGGTCCTTAAGACCTTGATCAGAAGCAAAAAATCTTGATCTTTCGGGCTTTGAAGGGGCAACTTGTGTGATTCGAATTTGGGACATGATTTATCAGTATGGGGCCTCTTATTATGGGTCTTGAATAGTTATGTACCCTACCATTTTGCCATGTTTCCTTGAATCCATATGAAAGTGCCGTTAATGAAGGTTTACCGTGCATTTCTTCGTAGGAGTCCACCCTTGAAATTATGAATCAGTTATTACTAGAAATCACCGGATTTGAATATATACCAGATGTTTATTAGTCATTGGAATTCATAAGGAGGTCGTTCAGAGGTGTAAAATTAACATGACGACACTTTTAAATCCTGTCATACATCTTTAATTATATCCGGGTTTATAACACTTTTTGTCTTACATGACACGTGTCGTTATTTCATTGAACACTAATTTTCGAGGTGTTACATCCTCACCCCCTTAAAAGAAATCTCGACCTCGAGATTTACTGAAACAAATAAGGGTACTTTTCTTTCATTGTGGACTCTACCTCCCACGTGTATTCGGGATCTCTACGGGCATCCCATTTTACCTTTACAATAGGCACATGCTTCCTTCGAAGCTTCTTAACCTGTCGATCCTCGATCGACACTGGTTTTTCAACAAACTTCAAGCTCTCTTCTATGTGCACATCTGTATGTGGTATGATTAGTGATTCATCAGCGAAACACTTCTTCAGATTGCAGATGTGGAATACGTTATGAATACCACTGAGCTCTTCAGGTAAGTTTAAGTTATAGGCAACTGATCCGACACATTCGATGACCTCGAAAGGTCCTATGTATCTCAGGCTTAATTTGCCTTTCTTACCAAATCGCATCACTCCCTTCCAAGGTGATACTTTAAGCAACACCTTGTCACCTACCTCGAAGTTAAAAGGTTTACGCTTTAAATCTGCGTAGCTTTTCTGCCTATCTCTGGCAGCTTTCAGGCGATCACGAATCTGGACAATCTTGTCCGTCGTTTCAAAGACTATTTCTAGTCCTGACAGTTGGACATCTCCAACTTCCGCCCAACAAACGGGCGTTCTGCACTTTCTACCGTATAGGGCCTCGAAAGGCGCAGCCTTGATGCTGGTATGGTAGCTATTGTTATACGAGCACTCGATTAATGGTAGTTGGTTATCCCAACTACCACCCAAGTCAATCACACATACACGAAGCATGTCTTCTAACGTTTGAATAGTACGCTCACTCTGCCCGTTCGTCTAAGGATGGTAAGCCGTACTGAAATTTAAGCGCGTGCCCAAAGATTGTTGGAAACTTTTCCAAAAATGTGACGTGTATCTAGTATCTCTTTCAGAGATAATAGCCACATGTACGCCATGTAAAGCTACAATCTTATCTACGTATAATTGGGCTAACATGTCGGAGCTATAGGTCTCCTTGATGGGTAGGAAATGTGCTGACTTAGTCAGCCTATCCACTATTACCCATATTGTGTCATTTCCTTTCCTTGTCTTGGGCAACTTGGTGATGAAATCCACCGTCACCATTTCCCACTTCCACGTGGGAAGTTCGGGCTGTTGTAGCAAACCTGACGGCTTCTGATGTTCAGCTTTGACTTGCGCACATGTCAAACATTTAGCTACATAGGCGGCTACAGACTTCTTCAAGCCTATCCACCCATAGTTTGCCTTCAGATCCTGGTACATCTTATCAGCTCCAGGATGAACAAAATATTTAGAGCTGTGGGCTTCCTGGAGGATAACATCTCAAAGTCCTCCATAAACTGGAACCCATATCCTTCCATTTAACCTCAGGATTCCGTCCTTGCCCTGAGATAATTGCTCTTCAGTGACTCCTAGCCTCTCGTTAGGATAGTTAGTTTCCAACACAGCTTCCTTCTGTGTAGCTAAAGACCTTTCATTCAAACTGTTCTTTATTTCAATGCTCTTGGCATTGATTCGGATGGGTTTCACTCTTTCTTTCCGAATCAAGGCATCGGCGACTACATTCGCCTTGCCTGGATGGTATCTGATTTCACAATCATAATCATTCAACGTCTCCATCCATCGGCGCTGCCTCATGTTCAAATCCTTTTGGTTAAACAGGTGCTGGAGGCTCTTGTGATCAGAATAGATCACACACTTGATACCATATAAATAGTGCCTCCATAGCTTCAGTGCAAATACAACGGCACCCAGCTCCAAGTCATGGGTGGTGTAATTCTTTTCATGCACTTTTAGCTGTCGTGAAGCATAGGCAATAACTTTGCCTTTCTGCATAAGCACACACCCCATGCCAGTGTGTGATGCGTCGCAGTAAACCACAAAATCTTCTATTCCATCCGGCAACGTCAATACAGGAGCGTTGCTCAACTTTTGCTTTAGGACATCAAAGGATTCTTGCTGTTTAGGGCCCCAATCGAACTTTACTTTCTTCCGAGTCAAGGAAGTTAGGGGTGCAGCAATCCTTGAAAAATTCTCAATGAAACGCCTATAATATCCTGCCAAGCCTAGGAAGCTACGAATCTCGGTAGGCGTCTTTGGCTCTTGCCAATTCATGACAGCTTCAACCTTAGCGGGATATACTTGGATTCCGCGTTTGCTAACTACATGTCCAAGAAATTGAACTTCACGAAGCCAGAATTCACATTTAGAGAATTTGGCATAGAGCTTCTCCTGCTGAAGTAGTGAAAGAATACGGGATGTTTCTCATGGTCAGCTTTGTTCTTCGAGTAGATGAGGATGTCGTCAATGAAGACGATGACAAATTTGTCCAAGTAGGGCTTGCAGACGCGATTCATGAGATCCATGAATGCGGCAGGTGCATTAGTGAGCCCAAAAGGCATAACTAGGAACTCATAATGACCATAACGAGTCCTAAATGCAGTCTTGTGT
Source organism: Helianthus tuberosus (assembly GCA_030545235.1). Lineage (NCBI taxonomy): Eukaryota > Viridiplantae > Streptophyta > Magnoliopsida > Asterales > Asteraceae > Helianthus > Helianthus tuberosus. Next base: position 165,022,168 of record CM060412.1, on the reverse strand, counting down.
ACGTCTTCATCTTTAACCTTCAATTGATGATAGCCTGACCTCAGATCGATCTTGGAGAAGTAACTTGCCCCTTGCAATTGATCAAACAGATCATCGATTCTGGGCAATGGATACCTATTCTTGATAGTGACCTTGTTAAGCTCACGGTAATCGATGCACAGACGCATCGATCCATCCTTCTTTTTGACAAATAAAATCGGTGCTCCCCAAGGAGACGAACTAGGTCTAATGAAACCTTTGGCTAGCAATTCATCTAGTTGTGCTCTCAATTCCTTCATCTCTGTCGGTGCCAACCTATAAGGTGCTCTAGCAACTGGTGTTGCTCCCGGGATAATGTCAATTCTGAATTCCACTTGCCTATCTGGTGGTAAACCAGGTAGTTCTTCCGGAAAAACTTCAGGGTATTAAGAAATAACAGGGATATCCTCAATCTTAGGCTTCGGCTCATCGATAGTCACTTGTGCCATGTAGATGACACAACCCTTCTTTAAACACTTAGAGGCCTTGAGCATAGTCACTTGCTCAGGCAGTCCATACTCGGTATCTCCCCGAATGGTGAGTGATTCACCAGACGGAGTCTTGATCACTACTTGCTTCTTGTTGCAGACAATTTGGGCCTGGTTATGAGATAACCAGTCCATACCCAAAACTATGTCAAAACCGGCTAACTTAAAGGGAAGTAGGGACAAAGGAAAAGAGTGGTTCTTAATGGATATAACACATCCATCTAACACAGTTGAGACGGTTTCTATGGTGCCATCTGCTAACTCCACTTCATACTTCACATTTAAGGTTTTAACAGGTAAATTCAGCAATTTGCAAAACTTATTATCTACAAATGATTTATCAGCGCCTGAATTAAAAAGTACTCTTGCATAGACATCATTTATGAGGAAGGTACCTGTAATCACATTGTCGTCCTGGACGGCTTCCTTTGCATCCATCCTGAAGACTCTAGCATTGGTCTTCTTTCCTTCATCGGCTTTCTTTGCATATTTTGGGCAGTTGGTCTTAATGTGCCCCTTTTCATTGCAACTGTAGCACGTTGCGTCCTTCAGCTTCTTGCAATCCAAGGTCTTGTGCTCCTTGGACTTGCATATTCCACATGCAAAAGTTCTCGACTGAGTCTGCGAGTTCGATTCATATCTGCACTTCCCGAAGTGCTGTCTCTTGCAGATCTTACATTTGGGCTTATCACCAGACTGATGCCCATCCTTCTTAGACTCAGACCCTTTCTTGTGGTCATTGTTTCCTCGGTGCTTCTTGTTTGACCTTCGTGAATTGTCATCTTCACGTTTCCTTTTCTCGGCATCCGTGTTCCTCAGCGATCTCTGTCGGACCGCGTCCAGTGCGAGGGACAAGGATATATCAGTTACCGATCTGAAAGTAGTTGGCCGAGAGGCCTTCACACTTGCCTTAATCTCTGGGGCTAAACCCCCAATGAAACGAGCTATTCTTTTGGGTTCTGGGGTCACCAGATACGGAACCAATCTTGACAAGGTATTAAAGCTCGTAAGGTAAGCTTGGCAATCCAGGATCTTCATAACCAAGGATAAGAAATCAGACTCAATCTTTTCTACCTCATGTTGAGGACAGTAGTTCTCCCTGATGAGGGCAACAAATTGCTCCCATGTCATGTTGTACAATGGGATCTTCCCGGTAGCTTGAATCAACGATCTCCACCAGGCTAAGGCCTCACCTTAACGATTGAGACACAAACTTTACCACATCCTTCTCAGCGCATCCGCTGATATCAACCACAGTATCCATCTCATCCAGCCATGTCATACAGTCTATGGCCCTTTTTTCCCCAGTGAAATCCCTGGGTTTACATGAAACAAAGTATTTGTAAGAGCAACCCTTATCACGGGGTCCTTGATTCAGCATTATCTTCTGAGATGGATCACTTTGATGATTTGAAGAGTGACGATCGTCATCTTCTTTTCTAGGTTCATCCTTCTTGGAGGGTGGCTTTGAATGCGGTGTAGATAGGGTCCTACCTCGAGTCCCACTATATTCTTCATACTGCCGCTCTAAGGCCTTTGTAACAGCGTCGTCTACTAACACTTTCAGTTCAGCACTCGTTATATTAATTCGGGCGTTATCATTATTCTCCTTTGGGTGACAATTAATTTCATCCGAGTCAGCCATTTTAATTTGAACTGTTGCATAAGACAATGACAATAGTTTATTCGGGAGTTTATTATGGAATTGTCTTTTATAGCAATTCATTAACCATGGTAACACAAGCCATATTTGGTTAATTTGTTAATCATATTTATTTAGGATTTTTATTATAATTTATCCTAATTATAAAAACAATAACAGTTTTATTAGTGGCATAACAGGCATAGTCACAAGGACATTTTTAAATTATAAGCTATGATTTCAGAGAATCAAGGCTTTAAGGTTTGAACATAGTTCTTTACCTTTTTCGGACAGGGAGTCATAGCTACCACTGTCTTTTGGCTCATGTAGAAATGAGCAAGGCCCGTAGGCACTATATTACCAATGTATGGTCAAAATATGATCATCTAAATCGATGACCTAAACCCATGATTCATAGATCATTAAGTTGGGTCAGGAATCTTTTGGAAGAATCCTTATTTAAGAATGACGTGTGTGATTTTAACGAATCACGTCTGCCAGGAGCGTTAACATGTTTTCAGATGTTAACTGGGATCCGAATCTTTTTAAACAGGTTTTACCATATTGGCTAAGTCTTTATAATGACCTACAAGCTAGGTTTTACCTTTTTAAGATTCTTATTAATATTTAAAATAGGCAGATTAATTTTTAAAAGGAATGATTCTGATTTATTTATTTCATGTAATAATTTTATGCATATAATAGCAAAATGAAATTTATAAACTTAACATTCCAAAAATACACACTGCCCTAAACGGGTCTTTTTAACAGAATACTTACCCACGCAGGGGTCAAACTGAAATACTAGTCCACGCAGGGACTTAAACAAACAACATACCCTCGTAGGGGTTAACAGAAAGATAGGCCCACGCAGGGGCTCAAAAGACAACCATACCCACGCAGGGGTCAAAACAGCAACACAAGCCCACGCAGGGGCTCAACTGAAACAAGAAAAATACAATCAATATTTGAAGGATTCAATGGTCCTTCTTGCTCTTCCCTTTTATTAAACTTGTCAATCCCTGGAAGAAACTTTGTCGCTCCCTGCGATCTCTGTGAAAGTCTCGCTCGACTTGGTCCAGTCTTTGAAGAATTTCTTCCCGTTCGGGTGGGGAAAACCGTGGCGGCTGCGATTGTTGCCGAATTATAGGTCTAGCAGGTATTTGGTACCAATGAGTTGGGTACCCTACTCCCCAAGGAGCTCCATACGGTCCTTCAGGATGAAGGGAGTTATAGTTGGCCACTACCAAGTATAGGTCGGCTTCAGCGTAATTATAGTTGGTGTGAGCCGGCTGCTCGAACGGGTTGTACGCCATTGAACCAGTGTAGGCAGGAATCGAGTTATCAAATCCCATCGGTGGTGGTTGTGGTGCAACTGGGTTTGAAGGCCCACCCATTTGAGGGTCTTCATGTAGTGGCGGATAATGACTGCCACTTGAGTGATGAGGGGTGCTGAAGTGAAAATCCCCTCCACGCGCGGATATTCGCGCGCCTGTCCTCCTACGCCTCGGCGGTTCTGGAGGAGCTTGATGAACTGGCGGCGGTGGAGGCGGTGGCGTGACTGCCACAAAACGTGAATCCCCAGAGGGATCTTGCTGCTGCTGTTGCTGCTGGTGGGGCGATGAATGGTGAGAAGGTGTGAAGTACCATTCATGCTGGTTGAACCTTGCCTAGAAACTGTCTGGACCACCGTAGGGTGATCCGTGAAAAGATGAGCCATCCGAGACTTCGATAGGATGGTTGGGGGTCCCGGTTGCAGGCTCAATAGGGTCGGTGTCCTCCTCCATATCCATGGCGTTATCGCCGGAAAAGTGATCCTCCGGTCCTAATGGGTTAAAACCCACGGGTTCTTGTATGTAGTTCGCCGGGTTAAACCGGCCCAGAAAAACAGGAGTGGGGTTACCAAAAGAATTGTGCGAAAGGGATCACTGAAGAGGTATATACGAAGGTTGTGGGTTGTCGGGCTCGTTTTCTGACTGTGGCCCATAGGAGTTACGAAAAGGAGGCGTTGAACTATGTGAAACAGACCGTCTAGCAGGCTCCACATTGGTCCTCCAGTTTTCTCGAGGATCAGCACTCGCAGTGGCAGAAGGAGCTCGCCTGTGCGAGGGCCCGGCTTCGTGATCATTGGGGGCGGTGATTGGCCCCTTGCCTCGTCCTCTTCGTCTGAAAAATCTTGGCGGCATATTTAGACCTGTCAATATAAGATAAGATAACAACAAAATATAAAGGACAAAGTTAAGTTAAAAACAAAAACATTTTGGATTATTCCTATGTTCTTTGTCTAGACTCGAAAATTTAGGAATGTGCAATGGTGTAACTGAGATTAAACACAAAAGGCTAGTGTTTAATTCACTCAGCGTTGGCTCTGATACCAACCTGTCACACCCCGATATTTCCACGCTTGACCGGTGGGCCCGGTGGGGGAGTAACGTGACGTGGTTGGCAACATTAAAGTCAAACAACACAATATTTAAATGCACAGCGGAAGCAAATGAAAGATATATTTCAACCGAATGTAATATTGTAATATCAGTATCACAAATAGTTGAAATTGATCCACAAATGGATAAAAATAAAAATAGGAAACAGTAGTTCAACAGACTTTAGGCATCTTAAGCTTGCGAGACTCTTTTGATGCTAAGGAGAAATCCAGCCTATTACGAGTAGTACCTGCACTTAATCTTTTTGGGAAAATACGTCAGTTTACACTGGTAAATACAATTAACCGACTCATTTTTAAAATGATTAAAAATTGATTTGGATGCACATGGCACAAACATTTTATAACTTTGGATCATTATTTAAATATATAATCTTGTAAAAGAATTACATGTTCCTTATGCGTTCAGTAGCCCGGATCGTGCCGGGTTAAAGATCAATAGACACACCACATTATTTATTTTGGCACTGACGGGTGTACGCCTACACCCCGCGCTTAGGTCGTGGCCATTTCGTAAAATGATGCCAAGGATATCCGGGACATGGTCATTAACCTCCCAAAGGCTTTAAGCAAACAAAACAATTTAAACGGGCCGATCAATATCAATTAACCACCATACGATGGAAGATTTAATGTCCGACCAAGCGGTATTTTATATACCGTACCCCAAGCCCGTATAGGGAAAATAAGTTAAAAGTATTTACCTTTGCAAGTATAATTCACAATTTAGCAAATGCGGGTAGCTTTTACCGGTTCTCCTATTCTGGAACAAAGGTTTATAATAACCTATTAGAATCCTAACGGTCTTTAGTTAAGCTTAAGCTTAGACCGATTAGTTTTAAGGAACGATACGGTTCGAACGCGTGATTAAGCGAAGAACAGAATAGAATTTGATTTAGACCCGACAAGTTTGAAGACTTGTCTTATATGGGTAATCTAAACACATTCTGGATTTTGAGATAAAAATAAGGTTTGACCCGTTTCGGCTAGTTTATGCAAACTAGTTACATAAAACGAGCCGAACGCGCAAGAGGCGTAACGGGTAACCATAAGAGCCATATACAGGTTTCCTAAGTTAATATGCCTCAAATATGTTGTGACATCAGTAAGATATCTTTTATTATGCCCGAAACGAGTTTAAACTCAAACTATGCCCCGTAGGGGCATTTTAGTCATTTATAAGGTTATAAAAGGGTTCAAGTATTAACCTGAGTTACAGGTCTGATATGATCAGCAAAAATACTTAATTTGATAAGTTATAACAGTAGGGTATTGCGTATATGTGAAACTTATCAATTATAACCAAACTATGCACCATAGGGGCATTTTGGTAATTTCACATAAGCCGAAAAGCTCAAAACTGAAGTCTGAGTTAAACAACTTTTGCTTACTGTTAAAATATTATAATTTACCTAAAATATCAGTAGGTATCAACCCTTGTATGTTTAAAATAGTTTTAGTACATACTATGCGTTAAAAACGCTTAAAAAGGCGATTAGAAGCCGTTTCCGGGTTCTATATAGAAAGCTGATATTTTTATTATTCCAGAAGGTTTAAAATAATTTATTTATCATATAAATTCAGTAGCAAAAGGTTTGGGGTCAAAAAGATATGTAAAACTCATTTTATAGCCCGAAAGGGCAAAACCGACAATTACCGACTCAAACTTATAACTCTAAGTTATGCTCAGCCTAAAATTAATTTAAAAATCTTCAAAAATCCCAAAATAATATATTACATCAGTGGGTAAAAAGTTTGATGTCAAAAAGTTGGTTTAAATAGGTTATATGCTAATTACGCCGTTAAATCGCTAAAAAGCTTTCTAATTACGCTAATGAGCATAACTCTCAATCTACACCTAAAACTGATGTCAAATTTTGGGATCAAGTTTATATATCAGTAACTAAGGTTTCTACTCTTTTACATTTTCAAAACTCACGTTTCATGGTGAAAACGGCATAATGGTCAACATATGAGCAATTAACGGAACCATGCATATTAATTGGATAACTATTGAACCAAGGTGTATAATCACAGAGGGTTATACTAGCATGTAACCTGGTCCAATTAAAGCTCTAAGGCATTTCTAAAACATGCTTCAACGGGTCAGAACTGAAAGTCAAAGCAAAAGTCAAATTATGCAACTTTCGGTTCCGAACCGGGTCTCTACTGAAAATTGTCGGGTTGAACATGTTTAGACATGTTCTTACATTGATTACTAAGTTATAATAATGATCAAACAGGTTGTATGGGTTCTACATTGCTAATTATGTATTAATTTGAAATTAAGCATCCTGTTGACTTTTTCTAATTAACTTTGACCCGACAAATGGTCTAGATAGAGTGGGAATCAGAGGGTGCCCTTTTAAGGGTTTAATGCCCACATAATTACCAACTTATAACTACCTTCAATTCGACTAATCACTAGACCATCAATGATTAATTGCTAAGTCAAACGGTAATTACGACGGTTTGACTTTTAAGCTAAAACTAAGTAAAAACTCAACTAAGAAATGTTAAGCATACTTACTGAAGTCCTATGCACGATTAGGAAGGCTTAGGGTCTACTCTTAAGCTCCAGAAATGCAGAAGGAATGAGTGATCAAATGGTTGCAACTTTGTGGCCTTTTATAGTGTTCTTGATTCTCAAAGATGGTACAACTAAGTCTATGGGGTGATCCGGATCAACAACAAGTGTTCCTAGGGTCTAAAAGTAATGTAGGGGTCGCCCAAAGATGTGAAAAATCGATTTTAAGTCGGTTACAAGCTTAAAACAGACAACAGCCGAATTTTCAGTCGCTGGGCCACCCTTACGGACCGTAAGGGGTTGTCTTACGGTCCGTAAGACCTTGATCAGAAGCAAAAAATCTTGATCTTTCGGGCTTTGAAGGGGCAACTTGTGTGATTCGAATTTGGGACATGATTTATCAGTATGGGGCCTCTTATTATGGGTCTTGAACAGTTATGTACCCTACCATTTTACCATGTTTCCTTGAATCCATATGAAAGTGCCGTTAATGAAGGTTTACCGTGCATTTCTTCGTAGGAGTCCACCCTTGAAATTATGAATCAGTTATTACTAGAAATCACCGGATTTGAATATATACCAGATGTTTATTAGTCATTGGAATTCATAAGGAGGTCGTTCAGAGGTGTAAAATTAACATGACGACACTTTTAAATCCTGTCATACATCTTTAATTATATCCGGGTTTATAACACTTTTTGTCTTACATGTGTCGTTATTTCATTGAACACTAATTTTCAAGGTGTTACAGCTAACTAAACCACACACAATCGGCAAGTGCACCGGTCGCAGTGTAGTGTAGATGGCAAGACCGGATATCAATCCATGGACACTATATGCAAACTCTAGGTAATGAACCGTTGTCGAATATAAAGTCAATTTTTAAGTTTGTTTTGATGATTAACTAATATCCTAATTAATTAAGAAAGTGGCAAAAAAGACAAGCAACGTAAAACGAACACAAACTTGGGAGCAAAGTCTAAATCAAATATGATGAGAAAGGACTACCTAGGTGTCGAATCCCTAGTATCATGCAATGCTATCTTGACTATGGTAATGGCTAAATATCCTAATCTATCCGAATAACCTCCCGCTAGAGATGATCAACCGAAAGATAGGGACGAAATGCGAAGTGCTAGAACGAACCGGCTCGACCTATCGATACCAAATCCCACGAATATTAAATACTGAAAGTTAGATTACCCCCAAAACCCTCTGTTCGCGAAGCAAACCCAACCTTGATAATTGAAATCCTAGGAAACCCTAAGCGCGATGAAATAAACGAGCCCGAGCTATCGGTCACCCAATCTACCCAACAACGATTAGCTAATAACCTGGCACACCTAAATCGTCTCTCGAGTCAAAAGATGAGGATGCAAGTTTTCGTTATTGATTTTAATTATTAATCGAATTGGTCAATTTCTCAACTCAATATTCAAATTGAAAACCCTAAGATCAACGATTCAAATTAAACTCTAAGTCTAGGGGATATTTCTATGTGCCTAAACCGCTGAATTCATCAACCAATAATCAATCAAAACACACAAACATGCAATATCAAGATCAATCACAAGGCAAAGTTATGTAAATCGCATAAAATAACCAAAACCAAGTCAAAACAACGTAACAATTACTAGTTCATCACAACCTAGGTAGTTTAGAAATTTAGCTACTCATATTATCCATAAACAAAGCAAACTCGGTTCTAAAAATTAAACAAAACATGGATTCAACGCAAAAGATTAGAGGAGTAAGCGTAATATCGAACCCGCGATACTCCAACCACGAACCGAATGCTGTTTTTTCCTTTTTGCTCCAACAACAAACAGCCCTCTATTTCTTCTTTCGTGCGTCCCACTGTTGAATGTTATCGATAATTATTAGCAACCTCCAACAGCCGTCAAAGTTCCTTTTTTTTTCAGCCGTCCCCACTTGCTTTCGAAAATAGTATAATAGGGCCTCTCCCACTGTTGTATGCTTCTGTTGCCGCCTATGCCTTCTGTCCCTTTCAATGTTTTCGAATGCAATAATAATTGGCCAATCCAATAATATATAGGAATTAATATTCCTTTTCATCCACGTAGCATTAGGGTAAAAAAAAATATGACCAAAGTATACATAATTGATTATAGGCCCAATCATCACTATTTCATAATTTACGTAATTCTCTGTGAGGGTCTTTTGGCGGCCCACTTTTTTTATGAAATATAGACAGTGTCTTTGGCCCACTCACACAGAAAATAGCGGTAACTTTCCCTTCGGGCTCTGGTGATCTACTCCACTCAACTGGCTGGTTATTTCTTTATTACTCATTTTCGCTCCAATTGTAGCAGGACCTAGCAAAACACAAAATAATATAATAAAGCACTAAAAAGTAAATAAAAACAACTAAAAACTATAGAATAATTATACATTTTACATGGGGCAAATATGTATATTTTATCACACATCAACTTCATATGTTGGTTAGTATTGGAATGTGTAGGGTAGATGTTCAATTGTGGCGTCTACAAAATAATACTTGGTCGAAAGTGGTGTCTTTTGTACCCCGTGTGTTTATGCCGTTGATGATAGGGTCATCTGTGCACTACATTGATGGAAATAACAAATTAATTATAGTACATGAATGGGGCGGTGTTGCTCAGATAAACGTAAGGGCAAAGAATATGCATGGTTATTTTTCTATCATCTTTACACAAGGCATTGTAGGTGCAAGGTATATTGAAACTGTAGTTTCACCACATGTTTAGTTATGGTTTTGTATTTAGTTGTTTGTTGTTATCATTGTGTTATATACATAGTATTATGTTTGTGGTTGATATTTTTTTGTATATGGAGAATCAATATTCGAAATTAATGTGTTATTTTAATTGTTCTATTATGTTTATAATATGTTTGGTGTGTAATATTTTATGCCAGTAAATATAATCAACGTTTGTTTGTCATCGGTAGTTTTTTTAACACTTTGTAAACATCTAACTTTCATATATCTTATCTAAGTTCAACTAATGGTGTTATTAATTTCTACGTTTATCAATTTACAAATAACTAATTCATTTTAAATTGTGTCAATTAGATGTAAGATTTTAATTTAGTATGTTTGACAATTTGATGTATGACAATACAAGAATAGTTGTAGTTTCTAATCGCAATCGCATAAAAAGTCATTATTATCTTAAATATGGAGACACTTTTTTATGGAGTCACTTATTGATGTTCTTAATAGTTGGATAAGAAGTCATTATGATATTAAAATATGCAGTGCATTTGGATGATGGAAATATTTCCAATAAGACTTCTAATGTTGTATACAGGAAATCACAACTAAATTTATATCTAAATATGAACTTCGACTACCGTTTACAAATTATAATTCTAAACAAAATATGTCATCCATGCCCTAATATAGTAATAATTGTCATCAAGGTTAGGCTATCAACCAACAAAAAAAAACACAATAAACTGTTCCAACATGTCCAACCAAAAACCATCAAACGATGATGACAAAAGGCATTAGTTTATATACGCAGACATCTGCATCATTAGCAAATAACGTTAACTGCTAAGCTTGGCTGACTGCATCCACATGCGTCAACATGAGGAGGTTTCCTAATTCTACATAAGTTAAATGCATAATGTCACCCGCGGTAATATCATTTTCTGTCATGAAACTTGGCCACCCTTCAATCGCATACCTAAATCCATTTCCATCCTTATGTCGCTTAACTATCTTCACAACTGTTTTCCCATCCATGTTTCTGACATTCATCTGATGCACCTTCTTTGTTAGCCTTGCCCTGTTTACAACTTCTACAGGTAATCGCTGCATTGATGTTAGAGTTAACAAGTATATTAGCCGTGTTGGAATATAATTGTCAGCAACAACAAATATCAATTGTTAATTTACGAATAAACATAATTTAGTATCTATTATGTATTATAGTTATTCTATGAAGGCTATAAGTGAAATTATACTTTATTGTTTAAAAAAAAACGATTGTTTTAAGGTTTTTTGTTGCAAACCAAGTTCAATTGTTATGTGTTTAACTGGTAATTATGTACGTATAAATAGGCTCATGAATGGTGTTGTAAATTGTTCTCATTAAATAACAGAAATGACATACCATTCGATAATTTGCTTTCCTGTTGAATCGATACGCACAACTTTCTTGAACATAATTTTGACGTGCAACACTTTTTTCGTCTTCATTGCTTACCTTCAACGCCATCCCACTTCTTTTCCCGTTTTTGTTAACCTTATCATTTCAAACATGCCTTTCCTTTTAATATATATATATATGTTAATGTATAAGAAATATTTATTGGAATATTTTCTTAACTTATGCTTAACTTACCAAACGATCTCGTGTTTGTCGTCCAGCTGCTGACACGGTAGAATGATCATAAGTTGTACAGCATATCAGTTGTTTAGGTTCTTCAGATGTAGAATCGGATGCATTCTGTTTACCTTTCTTTTTAACCTGTTATTACAGCTCGTAACATTAAAGCAAATTAAACTACAATCATCAACTAAGTATGTATAATAATATGAACAAATAACTTATCCGTTATTATGTTTCAAAGACTTACATCTTCTTTTTTCTGGTTGTTATTTCCTTCACTTACAAATCTCTTTCTTTCAGACTTCAACTTTTCTTTTTCAACACTTTTCTTATTCACTTCATGTTTCTCATCATTTATCTGCATCCAAGATTTTTAAAATTCATTAACATCTGAGGATCAATATATTGTATTGTAAAAATATGTAAACTCATTACCCCAGTAATCAATTGGTCGATTGAGTCTTCTTGATCAGTGAAGATCTGTTATACGATAACATCCGTAAATAAGTTGTATTGACTAGCAAACCATTTTAACTTACTTTAAATTACTTACAGATTTGAAGTGTTCATATTATGTGTGTTTAGGTATTTCAACAACTGAGTTGTCTTTAGTTGTCTCCTTCTTTCTAAAAACAACCTCAACTTCGCTACGATAAAGTGTCAAGTCAAACGATTCGTTGTCTGTTTTCATCAACATCAGTATATCACCGTCTTCTATGTCAATATATTCAAACATCTCCGGACTGTGACAACCCGCACTAAACCAGGTATCCGTACGACTTAATTAATGATTAATTACTGCTAAATTACTGTGCTTAACTGAAATTTGCTGATAAACTGCTACCTGCATACTGATACATGCACTTACTTGCATCATACTTTATTTGCTGTCACTACATTATTTACATGCTGAACCCTAGTGGCACACTTGATGCACAAAAAGCACAGTAGCACTAAACGGATACACATTGAACATGCTGATATAACCAGCATCAGGCAAACACTGCCTCTAAGGCCTGTTAAGAGCCTCAAATATTTGGCTACACTGGTAGTGAGTGTAGGGTTATAAGGGTTGTGGAACTGCGTCTCTAGGAATAAGATACACTGATTGGATGTGCCAAAAGCGTACTTTAAATACAAAATTCTGCGCTTTATTATAGAACTCAGCATTTTAAATTGCTAATACAGTGCAAAAACACTTCAGAACGGTCCCGTATATTTTCCTAAGTACCGGGAATAATTTATGTCACAAAAATATACATAAAGGACCTTTATAGACATAATTAAACATTTTAACGGAACGGTATTTAATCGTATAACCGGACATTACCCGGGACACTAAATTTTTGTCAGATACCTTGTTTTATTATTTATGGCTGGTCATGATCCCCGTATGCCATAACAACCGCTAGAAATCAATCCACCACATTACTTACATCCCAACTTCTCTTTACTAATTTAGTCACAATTTTTCACTTATACCCCCCCCCCCCCCCCAACGATTTAGTTCCCATAGTGGGACCCCACATATCCATCTATCCATACTTCAAATATATGATGAGATTTTATTGGATTTATTTATTAGATTGTTTGCTTGTGTATGTGTCTAAAATATTGAGATGATTATATAAGGTATGGCACATTAGATTGACATCATTTCACCAAGATTACACTTCCATCTTTCACTCTCTCTCCCTCATTTTCGGCTGCCCAAACCGAAACCACCATCACCACCTTTAGACATCATCATCTCCTTCATTTTATACATTCCATTCAAGCTTCAAAGGATCTATGGAGATTGCAACTTAAAGGGGGCTTCAAAGGAGCTTGGTCTAGCTTGATTCTTCATCTTTTCTCATCACATTTCTTCACTAGATTTCATCCCTAGCTTTAAGCTAGTAGTAAGTCCCTTGTTACACTCTTGTTAATCTTGTTTCATCTCGTTTTTATGATCTAAGTGTGTAGTATGTTTACATCACTAAAATGACAAGAACATGAGTTATGAACTTAAAAGCTACATAAAAGTTTACTTGTGTATGAATCATGAAGCGGAATATTGTTGGTTTGAGGGTTGGTTAAATCATACTTGATGTTTAAAAGTTGTTTTCTTGCTAAATCCATTGTTCGGACACTTATTAACGCGATTTAGTAACATTTAAGACATAAATAACATGCTGATGTATTTTTACAGCCGCCTTCAACAGGCTGTAAACGGACCTTAAAAACTCGAAAAACAGAATTTCAAAAGCCTAAATCGTGTCATTTCGAAAAACGAAGAAAATGGCGCTGGAATCGTATTTTTCTGATGTCGGTTACTATTTTAAAAACCTGTTTTCGTGACAGCAGCTAAGGCTGTTTGTTACTGCAGTAAATTGAGCTGTGCGTTTTCGATCACAACTTAAAACCCGAACTAAACCAGCCCCTGAAACTTTTATCTAAGGTAGTCACAGATGTATTTGTAACCCTCGAACTGGAATTTCAATAAACGGACTTACGAGGAATTTTTGACGAATTTTTCCGTAAACTGTGATCAGAATGTGACAAATCTGACCACAGTTCGGTAAACGATTTTCTGTAAATTTGTGGTAATGAACTGGACCCCGAAATTTTTACACAATAATTTGTGGGTCGTTTATGACGTTCCACAAAAATCTGGGAATTTTTGGAAAGGGTTAAGTATTTTATTTAATCGCCCGAAAACGGTCTAGTTTTCACATAATTAAACTGAAAATAACAATGGTAGTATTTTGCGTGTTAAAACGTAAAGGTTGATTGATGATGATCATGAGTTGATTTCAAAAAGAAAATGATACGCTTGAAAGCGTGGCCACCTCCAGTTACAGAGGAAACTCTGGCGAAATTTTCTAAAAACCTAACACTTAGAATTATTTACACAACAAGTGTTAAAACTATTTTCGACATATTTTCGAAACATAAATTTCGCCATGACATTATTTACTAAATATTCGGAGGTGGGGTTTTCACAAAGATTAACGTGATAAATATATTTGTCACAACACTGTTTATGATTATTTTGTGAAATACATAAATATTATTTTAGAGTGAAAATAATATTTACAAGCGTTAATGATTCCAAAACTTTACGAACGCTTCCACAAACATATAAGTTACGCCGGTAATTACATTACCACGAGATTGATAAAACGTAACTTACGCACATGTATTGTATCCCCCATCCTTGGGAAGAAGTATAACTACCAAGTGTATACGGAACATAAACACGAAATAGTTGTCTAACTATTTCCCAAAGACTTAAACTATAAAGCTAAAGCACGGCCGTCCGTCTAATAGAATTAGCACTTGTAGGTCGTTGCACAGCTTACTGTATTGGAGACACTTGGTAGAGACGCGCATTCACTGTGAGTTCATGTCCCCCTTTTCTCTAACTGTTTTCAGTTTTCTTAACTGCGGGGGTGAAATACATGTTACTTTGTTTACAAGTACTATTATACACGGTATGATTAACGTAAGGAGGTTTAGATCATGTGAATGGGTAGTTAGAACACCGAGGGACTCGAGCGGTAGATCTATCTGGGTGTAGCGAGCCCAGCTCTAGGCCCAACAGAACGGACCTCTCGGAGGACCAACAGAACGGACCTGGAGTGACTTGGTACCCAACGCAAAAATCGGCTAGGGTTGTGTCTTCCTACTTGCATCTCACAACATGCTAATGGCCTTGCAAACCATTGGTGATCACAAGTCCTCTTACACTGCTACATACCAGGAAACTTTTATACTTACAAGTGTTTTACTTACTCACTTGCACATGAACTCGCTCAACATTATTGTTGATTTTTCAACTTACATGTATTTCAGGAAATTAACGAGATCTGGCACGGTATGGCATGTTTTCCGCTGCACTAGTTTCCGAGGTCATCCGGGGTTTAGGGGATGTGTCTCTTTCCTGGACAAGACACAGTCCTTAAACCATGTTTATGTTATGTTTCAGTTCGCAATGTTGTTGAACAAGGTTATGGTTGTTGGTTAAAACAATGGTACTGTATTTGGTTTTCAAAACTTAATGGATGATCTTGCATGTTTTTAACTCATATAGCTTGGTTATGATTAAGCTATGGTATTAAGAAGTCACACCAAAATTAACCACGCTTCCGCAAAGCCAGGGTGTGACAGCTTGGTATCAGAGCTCTGATCATAGCGAACTAGGATTCTGTCTCGAGTCTAGACTATGATCACTAGGGCTCTCACGAAAACATTTTTACTGCATACCACGTAAGTCCAGATCCAAAACTTTTTACAAACAAATGTTGAGCACATTTTATTATTATAGGCTCAGCTTGGAGGGCTGAGGATCGGTCTGGAGGATCGAGGTGATCGAGGTAGTTGAGCACGTTGGTTTATTATAGGATCGATCTGGAGGATCGAGGCTTGGTCTAGGTGACCAAGATAGTGGGCTAGCAAGGCTAGGAAGAAAAGGTTCAGCCTGGAGGGCTAAGGCTCGGTCTGGAGGATCGAGGATTGGATATAGCAGTCTTGTAGACTGGAAGGAATTGACTAGTAAGACTAGGAGAATGATTTGAATGTTTACGTGGTGACTATGTGAGTAACTGATTATATGATTGATTATTATACGTATATGTGTTTGTGTTACAAACGTTATGCTTTCATCAAGTACTAGAAAGATGGACACTACGAATCCCATGGCCATAGTATCAGACGACATAGTTTCATCGAAGCATGAGGTGTACATTTCCGATACTACCGGCACAGACAACGACGACTTTCAGCCCTTTGCACTGCCTGAAGTCGTAACAGAGCCTACTGATGGCCATCTTGTTGGGAATTTACCACTGGCGGTGATCCCTGCTCCTGTGCCCCTTGCCACTTATTCTGTTGATGATATGCCCTCCCGACGTGGCCTCTGACGACGATAACGATCTACTGAAGGAGGACCCATTCGAGGGCAGGACCCTATCGCTGCTGGTATTAGTCTACTGCATGCGGACGCTTCTGCAAGGGAAACTTATGTCCTTTCCCCTATCCCAGACTCATTTGAGTTTCTGACATCCGCATCTTTGCATACACAGGGAGTGCAGCACTACTTACACGACGCCGACCCTGATATGGCATCACCCGCTGCACCGGATCCCGCTCACAGTTTTGAGTTTGATCGCGATATTGAGGACAATCCTGTTTTTTTTTTCCGCCTGGTGTTGATCCAGACCATGACATTGAGTTCATGCACTTAGACCAGCCCTTGGGGGATCCTGTAACCCCTGTGATTGTTGATCCAGCTGATTTTGAGATGGAGTTTTTGATTCGAAGCTAGCCGTGGCCCCTGAGCCAGGCGTTGCTCCTGACCCCGCATTGGAGTATGACCCTGTTCATGCCAATGCACCGGCTGTTACTCCTTGATTGATCATCTGCTTGGATGAGAGAAAATTTGGGGTAACTGTGCAAGACAATTTATTATTACGGGAGCCCACGTAATAACGATTTGTAGTGCACAGGAATCCTGGTGGACTCTGCAGGCCAAGCTAATGATAACCAATGCAGCAGGAAATAACCTAAACACAAATGACCTAGGCGATGTAGCCTCGAGTTCATTCTATTACAAGCAACAAGCCAAATTGACAAGCCTATGTGAAGGCTCAGGAATTTATTTCCCCACTTATACAGTGAGTATATTTGCGTGTGAAATGGGGTGATTACATGATGGCTTACGTTGCTATATATACACCTCATAGACAATTGAAACGTTGTCTAACCCGCTTCACACCACTTCGATAAAAGGGAATGTCACCCAGACGTGACACAAGCACCAGTACGTTACCAAGGACAGAAGCCGAGCTGCAAGAATGCATCTCACAAATAAATGCACGACATGAAGCCCTCCGCCCTAAGTACAATGATGGCATTACTGGAAATAATCCTCCAACTGGCTGCACCTATAAACAGTTTCCGAACTGCAAGCCTTTAAACTTTGACAGAACAGGAGGCACCGTTGCATTTGTTCGTTGGTCCGAAGCGACCGACCCCATTCTAAGAATGAGTAACTGTTCGCCCCAACAGAGTGTTACCTACATCTCAGGGATATTTCTAGATGGCACACTCTCTTAATGGAACCTCCGGGTTCAGACCCTTGGCACAGACGCTGCTTATACACTGAGCTGGGACGAGCTCAAGGAAACGATTGAGAAGAAATGTTGTTTTAGGACTGAAATTCAGAAACTTGACGTGGAGTCCTGAAATTTGAAAACGGACGAACCAGAGACTCCTGAACATGTCCAGCAATCACACGACTTATCTAGGGTCGCCCCCCTACTTAGTCAAACCGGAGTTCAAAAGGATTGAACGATTCGTTTGGACACTTGCACCCCCGATCAGGGGTATGGTTACTACCTCGAAGCCCTCGACCATTGCAGAGGCTGATTTATTTATGACATGAGGTGTTATGTGGATGATTTATTGATAGCATGAGATGTTATGTGTTAATATTAATGCATACGTACATTTTGGTTACGATGACCTAACCTACGTAAAACATCTTTTAGGAAATGTCTCCAAAACGGGGTGTACGCATACCCACCAACGAGGTGGAACTTCAGGGAATCATTGCTGCAGTCATCGCACAATACGAGGCCCACCACTCCGAGCGCAACGGAGGTACCTCAGGAAAGAACCCACCCAACGGCTGTACCTACAAGCAATTCTTAGACCACAAACCTCGAGAGTTCGGCGGCACCGGGGGTGCCTTAGCCTTCGTACGCTGGGTTGAAAAGACAGATTCTGTTTTACGATTGAGCAAATGTGACCACGAACATCAAGTCAAGTATATAACTGGGCTATTGATGGATGAGGCTCTGTCATGGTGGAACCATCAAATTCGGACGATGGGCGAGACTGCTGCGCGTGCTATGACGTGGGACGAACTGAAAAAAATATGATGCGTGAAAGATATTGCTCGAGGGCAGAAGTCCAGAAATTGGAAACAGAACTGTGGAACTTGAAAATGAAAGGACCAAAGATAGCAGAGTATGTGCAGAGATTTAACGAATTATCACAAGTTGCCATACTCCTGGGGACACCAGAGTTTAAGAGAATTGAACAGTTCATAAGGGGATTGGCACCTCAGATTCTAAGCCTGGTAACAGCATCAAAACCCTCAACGATCACCGAGGCTATCAACATAAGCATAACACTCACGGAAGAAGCAGTTAGACAAGGAAAATTTTCCACTGCGGAGGAGAAAAAGGAGACTGCTATAAAGGCATCTGGGGATAACAAGAGGAAGCTTGCAAATTTCAAGATGGTTACTCGGGTAAGTAACAAGAAGAAGGCCAAAAAGGGAAAAGATTACAAGGGTATCCTACCTAAGTGCGACAACTGTTTACGTTATCATGTTGGGCGATGCAAATATGGAAATTGTGGTAACTGTGGCAAGGTGGGACATGTCAAGGAAACTTGTTGGCAAAATACTGAACTTAGTAATGGGGGCCAAGACGGTAGTGAGAATCACGAAGGGGACAACGACAATGATAATTGTCAAGGCAGGATGAGTGATAAACAGAAGCGTGCTCGAAGATGTTTAAACTGTGGAAGCAGAAAGCATTTCAGAAGATATTGCCCGAAAAGCAATCAGGCGCAAGGATGAAAGCTCCCCATCGGAGCTAGGGAGGCACGCCAGAGATCCAAGCATGGATAGCGGTACGTCCCACATTACTCAATATTATGCGTCTATATTGCCAACTACTGTTGCAAATTTTACGATTCACAATTCTAGTATTCAAGGACATAATTGGTTTACGTAGTGAGTGAGTAGTTATTCCAGTACCCATTAGAACTAGCTTAGGGGAAGCTAGTGGAAGCCAACGCAGTAACTGGAATCGGCACAATAGAACCCGGAGAGCGTAAGTTTACGCTAGATCTATTGCCAGTTGAGTTTGGAAGCTTCGACGTGATGATTGGGATGGACTGGTTGACGAACAACCATGCGGAGATTGTCATCCGCGCCCCGACAACGAACGAAGAAATGATCGTGACTCATGGAGCAGGATACGCTCCTACGGATTATCAGACTAAGAAGACCCAAAACTTCTCGCACAAAGGAGGTGTTGCATTCTTGGCTCATGTTATGGAAAAGGAAGTCGAAGAACCAAAACTCGAAGATATCCTTGTGATTGGAGAATACCCTGAAGTCTTCCTCGAAGACTTGCCGAAATCATCTCCTCACGATTAGTCGAATCCCGCGTCGATTTAATTCCGGGCACTGCACCCGTAGTCGATGCATCATAGCAACTTACATTTTCGGAGATGCAAGGATTGACAGAGAAGTGTTGGCAATGGTTAGAGAAGGAAGATAACAGACCAAAATTTCCTTTTTGGGGTAACCCCATTTCTACTCGTTAAAAGGAAGGATGATGATTTTCAAATAAACATCAACTACAGAGAATTGAACAAGCTGACGATTAAGAATAGATACCCTCTGCCAAGAATCAATGATCTGTTTGATCAACTGCAAGGCTCAAGCTTTTGTTCAAAGATCGACTTACGATCTGGACACCATCAGTTAAGGATACAAGAGGAGAGTATCCCGAAAACAGCCTTCCAAACTCGTTAAGGACACTACGAGTTCCTCGTTATGCCGTTTGGTCTGACAAACGCACCTACAGTCTTTATGGACTTGATGAATAGGGTTTGCAAGCCATACTTGGACAAGTTCGTGATTGTATTCATCGACGACATCTTGATTTACTCAAAGACAAAGGCTGAACACGAACAACATCTTAGAACCATTCTGGAGCTGCTAAAGAAGGAACAGCTGTACGCCAAATTCTCCAAGTGCGAGTTTTGGCTACGCGAAGTCCAATTCCTTGGGCACGTGGTGAATGGAGATGGAATCCACGTGGACCCAACAAAGATCGAGGCGATCGAGAATTGGGAAACGCCTACAACGCTAACCGAGATTCAACAATTCTTGGGTTTGGCTGGCTACTATCGAAGGTTCATCGAGGACTTTTCAAAGATCGCTCAACCTTTGACGCTCCTCACCCAGAAGGATAAGAAGTTTGATTGGGGAATCAAACAGAATGAAGCATTTCAGATACTGAAAGATAAGCTCTGTAACGCGCCAATCTTAGCTCTACCAGAAGGTACTGACGATTTTATGGTATACTGCGACGCATCGCGTCAAGGATTGGGTTGTGTGCTGATGCAACGCCAGAAGGTCATTGCTTATGCATCGCGTCAACTGAAAGTGCACGAAAAGAACTATACCACGCATGATCTAGAGCTTGGCGCAGTGGTTTTTGCACTAAAGATCTGGAGACACTACCTTCATGGTACGAAGTACACAATCTTCACAGATCACAAGAGCCTACAGCATATATTCAACCAGAAGGAGTTGAATATGAGGCAAAGGCGATGGGTTGAGTTGCTAAACGACTACGACTGCGAGATAAAGTATCATCCAGGGAAGGCGAATGTAGTCGCCGATGCCCTAAGTCGTAAAGAGAGAATCAAGCCCATAAGGGTTAGGGCTCTAGAAATGATCATACGAACCGATCTTTCCTTGCGCATTCGTGCTGCACAAAAGGAAGCTCTCAAGGAGGGAAACCTTGAGGAAGAATATCTCCGTGGAATGGAGAAGCTTTTGGTACCAAACGAGGAAGGAACGTTATGTTTTGAGAAAAGGACTTGGGTTCCTCTGTTTGGTGGATTAAGGGAAGTTATTTTCGACGAAGCGCACAAGTCACGGTACTCTATCCACCCTGGATCGGATAAGATGTACCAGGATCTCAAGGAATATTATTGGTGGCCTAGAATGAAAGGCGATGTTGCTGTTTACATGAGCAAATGTTTAACGTGCGCTAAGGTTAAAGCGGAATACCAGAAGCCTTCAGGGCTACTGCAACAACCTGAGATTCCCAAGTGGAAATGGGAACAAATCTCAATGGATTTTGTTACGAAATTGCCAATAACGCCAAGAGGCCATGATATGATTTGGGTGATAGTTGACCGCCTAACAAAATCCGCACACTCTCTGCCAATCAAAGAGAAAGACAGCACTAGTAAACTGGCAGAAATTTACATGAGAGAGATCGTAGCACGCCATGGAGTACCTCTCTCAATCATCTCTGATAAAGACGGAAGGTTTGTGTCAAGGATATGGCAATCCTTCCAAGAAGCCTTTGGCTCACAGTTGAATCTGAGCACTGCGTTCCATCCGCAAACTGACGGCCAGAGCAAGCGAACGATACAAACTTTGGAAGACATACTGAGGGCATGTGTTATGGATTTGGGCGGTAGCTGGGATAAACATTTACCGTTGGTCGAATTTTCATACAACAACAGCTACCACACCAGTATTGGTGTCGCGCCATTTGAAGCCCTCTACGGACGCAAGTGCCGATCACCACTATGTTGGTCTGACGCAGGTGATAGGCAGCTTGCTGGTCCCGAGATCGTCCAAGAGACGACAGACAAGATCACGCAGATACTTAAACGCATCGAAGCAGCTCGCCACAGACAAAAGGCCTATGCGGATCCAAAACGGAAGCATGTGGATTTCCAAGTTGGAGAAATGGTGTTATTGAAAGTTTCACCCTGGAAGGGGGTCGCACGCTTGGGGAAGCGTGGAAAGTTAAATCCGCGCTACATTGGTCCCTTCAAAATTCTGGAAGGAATTGGAACTGTAGCATACAAGTTGGACCTACCTACTGAACTGAATGGTGTTCACGATACATTTCATGTATCCAATTTAAAGAAAAGTCCAACTCAAATTGACGTTGCCATTCCCATCGACGAGATTCATATTGACGACACGCTCCACTTCGTTGAAGAACCTGTTGAGGTCACGGATTGGAAAGTTAACAAGACCCGCGGGAGCAGTGTCAAACTCGTCAAAGTCCGTTGGAATGCCAGACATGGTCCTGAATTCACCTGGGAACGTGAGGACCGGATGAAAGAGAAATACCCCCACTTATTTCCTAAGAATTCTGCATCTACAAGCAGAACTTAAATTTCGGGACGAAATTTATTTAACGGGGGGAGAATGTGACAACCCGCACTAAACCAGGTATCCGTACGACTTAATTAATGATTAATTACTGCTAAATTACTGTGCTTAACTGAAATTTGCTGATAAACTGCTACCTGCATACTGATACATGCACTTACTTGCATCATACTTTATTTGCTGTCACTACATTATTTACATGCTGAACCCTAGTGGCACACTTGATGCACAAAAAGCACAGTAGCACTAAACGGATACACATTGAACATGCTGATATAACCAGCATCAGGCAAACACTGCCTCTAAGGCCTGTTAAGAGCCTCAAATATTTGGCTACACTGGTAGTGAGTGTAGGGTTATAAGGGTTGTGGAACTGCGTCTCTAGGAATAAGATACACTGATTGGATGTGCCAAAAGCGTACTTTAAATACAAAATTCTGCGCTTTATTATAGAACTCAGCATTTTAAATTGCTAATACAGTGCAAAAACACTTCAGAACGGTCCCGTATATTTTCCTAAGTACCGGGAATAATTTATGTCACAAAAATATACATAAAGGACCTTTATAGACATAATTAAACATTTTAACGGAACGGTATTTAATCGTATAACCGGACATTACCCGGGACACTAAATTTTTGTCAGATACCTTGTTTTATTATTTATGGCTGGTCATGATCCCCGTATGCCATAACAACCGCTAGAAATCAATCCACCACATTACTTACATCCCAACTTCTCTTTACTAATTTAGTCACAATTTTTCACTTATACCCCCCCCCCCCCCCCAACGATTTAGTTCCCATAGTGGGACCCCACATATCCATCTATCCATACTTCAAATATATGATGAGATTTTATTGGATTTATTTATTAGATTGTTTGCTTGTGTATGTGTCTAAAATATTGAGATGATTATATAAGGTATGGCACATTAGATTGACATCATTTCACCAAGATTACACTTCCATCTTTCACTCTCTCTCCCTCATTTTCGGCTGCCCAAACCGAAACCACCATCACCACCTTTAGACATCATCATCTCCTTCATTTTATACATTCCATTCAAGCTTCAAAGGATCTATGGAGATTGCAACTTAAAGGGGGCTTCAAAGGAGCTTGGTCTAGCTTGATTCTTCATCTTTTCTCATCACATTTCTTCACTAGATTTCATCCCTAGCTTTAAGCTAGTAGTAAGTCCCTTGTTACACTCTTGTTAATCTTGTTTCATCTCGTTTTTATGATCTAAGTGTGTAGTATGTTTACATCACTAAAATGACAAGAACATGAGTTATGAACTTAAAAGCTACATAAAAGTTTACTTGTGTATGAATCATGAAGCGGAATATTGTTGGTTTGAGGGTTGGTTAAATCATACTTGATGTTTAAAAGTTGTTTTCTTGCTAAATCCATTGTTCGGACACTTATTAACGCGATTTAGTAACATTTAAGACATAAATAACATGCTGATGTATTTTTACAGCCGCCTTCAACAGGCTGTAAACGGACCTTAAAAACTCGAAAAACAGAATTTCAAAAGCCTAAATCGTGTCATTTCGAAAAACGAAGAAAATGGCGCTGGAATCGTATTTTTCTGATGTCGGTTACTATTTTAAAAACCTGTTTTCGTGACAGCAGCTAAGGCTGTTTGTTACTGCAGTAAATTGAGCTGTGCGTTTTCGATCACAACTTAAAACCCGAACCAAACCAGCCCCTGAAACTTTTATCTAAGGTAGTCACAGATGTATTTGTAACCCTCGAACTGGAATTTCAATAAACGGACTTACGAGGAATTTTTGACGAATTTTTCCGTAAACTGTGATCAGAATGTGACAAATCTGACCACAGTTCGGTAAACGATTTTCTGTAAATTTGTGGTAATGAACTGGACCCCGAAATTTTTACACAATAATTTGTGGGTCGTTTATGACGTTCCACAAAAATCTGGGAATTTTTGGAAAGGGTTAAGTATTTTATTTAATCGCCCGAAAACGGTCTAGTTTTCACATAATTAAACTGAAAATAACAATGGTAGTATTTTGCGTGTTAAAACGTAAAGGTTGATTGATGATGATCATGAGTTGATTTCAAAAAGAAAATGATACGCTTGAAAGCGTGGCCACCTCCAGTTACAGAGGAAACTCTGGCGAAATTTTCTAAAAACCTAACACTTAGAATTATTTACACAACAAGTGTTAAAACTATTTTCGACATATTTTCGAAACATAAATTTCGCCATGACATTATTTACTAAATATTCGGAGGTGGGGTTTTCACAAAGATTAACGTGATAAATATATTTGTCACAACACTGTTTATGATTATTTTGTGAAATACATAAATATTATTTTAGAGTGAAAATAATATTTACAAGCGTTAATGATTCCAAAACTTTACGAACGCTTCCACAAACATATAAGTTACGCCGGTAATTACATTACCACGAGATTGATAAAACGTAACTTACGCACATGTATTGTATCCCCCATCCTTGGGAAGAAGTATAACTACCAAGTGTATACGGAACATAAACACGAAATAGTTGTCTAACTATTTCCCAAAGACTTAAACTATAAAGCTAAAGCACGGCCGTCCGTCTAATAGAATTAGCACTTGTAGGTCGTTGCACAGCTTACTGTATTGGAGACACTTGGTAGAGACGCGCATTCACTGTGAGTTCATGTCCCCCTTTTCTCTAACTGTTTTCAGTTTTCTTAACTGCGGGGGTGAAATACATGTTACTTTGTTTACAAGTACTATTATACACGGTATGATTAACGTAAGGAGGTTTAGATCATGTGAATGGGTAGTTAGAACACCGAGGGACTCGAGCGGTAGATCTATCTGGGTGTAGCGAGCCCAGCTCTAGGCCCAACAGAACGGACCTCTCGGAGGACCAACAGAACGGACCTGGAGTGACTTGGTACCCAACGCAAAAATCGGCTAGGGTTGTGTCTTCCTACTTGCATCTCACAACATGCTAATGGCCTTGCAAACCATTGGTGATCACAAGTCCTCTTACACTGCTACATACCAGGAAACTTTTATACTTACAAGTGTTTTACTTACTCACTTGCACATGAACTCGCTCAACATTATTGTTGATTTTTCAACTTACATGTATTTCAGGAAATTAACGAGATCTGGCACGGTATGGCATGTTTTCCGCTGCACTAGTTTCCGAGGTCATCCGGGGTTTAGGGGATGTGTCTCTTTCCTGGACAAGACACAGTCCTTAAACCATGTTTATGTTATGTTTCAGTTCGCAATGTTGTTGAACAAGGTTATGGTTGTTGGTTAAAACAATGGTACTGTATTTGGTTTTCAAAACTTAATGGATGATCTTGCATGTTTTTAACTCATATAGCTTGGTTATGATTAAGCTATGGTATTAAGAAGTCACACCAAAATTAACCACGCTTCCGCAAAGCCAGGGTGTGACACGGACACCCTTTAGCAAAACCGTAGCATGCATTTATTTTTTCGCTCTCAACTTTCCAACACTGACCTGCTGCGTATATGTTATAAGAATCTTTTACTGGCCAGTAACAGTAAAATTTGTTCACATAAGCTTCTGGAATGATCTGAAAAGTTGTGTAATACTTTATAAACATATATTCATTTATTCCATTTGCTGACAAGTATAACAAAAAACAATTCCTACTAACATATAACTATACTTATTATGATCTTTAAATCTCCGTAACGGTTGACTGTCAAGAACGATTCATCACAAACATTTTCTATGAAACAATGTATTTGTAGACATTTTTCTTTGATTATCCTCAAAACCAATAAGGTGTTCTTTGTCAATTTAAGACCTTTTATGATACTTATCCATCCGTCAGTGACAACACTTTCACCTCTTACACTTCTTAGCCATGCTGTACAGCTTATTCCGCTTTCATGATTTATCGTTACCTTTGTCCGGTTCCAGTAATCTCCTCCCACAAGCTTTACAAACTCAATTGGTAATACCTGTAGTTACATTTATTAATTTCAGTTTACGTAATGAAGTTTACACTTACTTATTGTAGGCATTACAGCATACCAGTTTCAATGATTTAGGGTCTTGTAATAGAGACAGGCAGGACGTAATCATTTTTGTATACTTGTGATATATAACATTTAATATTAGCTGTTAGTATTAATACACAATGTGTTAAAATGTAATCTTATGTCATGAGAATATTATTCCTAATTCATAATGTGCAATAGATCTCTTCTATATACCGTTTCAATATATCAGTAAATATATGTATATATATATATTCGTAAAATAACTCTTTTCGTGTAATCGTTCATGGGTTAGGTTAATTTGGAGCAACTTATAACTTATTGACTTATAAAATTTAATAAGTTGTCTTTATAGTGTTTGGGTTAGCTTAGTTAAGTTATTTTTGTGTGTTGAGAAGTTGTTTTTGATAAGTTAGTATTTGTAACTTCTCACTTATGACTTATATTAGTTAATAAGTACTTTTCGAGAAGGAACCCCAAAAATAAAAAAAAATATAACAGAATCATATGTTTTCATCCGTGTTAGTGGGTGTTTGGGATTCCTTCTTAAAAATGACTTATTAACTTATATATGTGACAAGTGAGAAGTTAGAAATTCTGTCTTCTTAAAAATGGCTTCTCAACACACAAAACCCTTTTAAATAAGCTAACCCAAACACTCAAAAAACAACTTATTAACTTTTGTAAGTCAATAAGTCATAAGTTGGTCGAAAATAAGCTAACCCAAGCACCCCCATATGTTTGATTACAACTTTTTCATATATTATCCTCATTATATTGTAAACATTAATTCGACAATGTCCATGACATGCAATACATAAGATATATATTAACTATACATAACATATGAGAGGTTGAAGATGATTGAAACCTAAAATCAGATTTGACGTCTACAAAGAAGTTATTCCCCGGAGAAATCAGCATATGTCGCTGATTAAGTATCTAACAGAGGTTTAGAAAACTAATATAACTTAAACCGTTAAGATTTACAATCGGAAGTTACCTTTTTGTCGATCAAATCTTCGGTGGCGATGATCTTCAAGTAGATATGAAATGCCGGTGATGATGAAGTTGTTTTGATTGTGATAGATATGATGATGATTGCGTATCTTTTTATAATCTTTTATATTTTATTGTTTGTTTAATTAAATAAAGAAATACTTGAATATTGGTGGTATTGATAGTGTTAATATTAGCCATGGTATTGCAACTGATTCTATATATCGTGTTATTGCATCTGATTATTGTGTTTTGCAACTAGGTGGGTTTTCTATACATTATGTTATGTGTTCTTGTCATTGTGTTTAGTTTGTATCCAATGGATATTATGTTTATTAAACTAAATATAAAGAAAGATTAAAGAATGAAATATGTATAAAATATTATACGCTACAATTAACACTTCCTAAGATTTCGACGACTCTCGCCTTCTTCCACGCGATTTCATTCTTTCTTTTGTTTTGCAGATCGGCTAGGATGTCGTAGATTTTCTGATCCTGTTTCAATAGTTGTGTGATAAACTCTTCTGCGTTGTTCTTGAAATCTGATGGGGGAGAGTGGAGGACTTCATTAAGCTATCCGATGCTGCTCCAGGTTCGCTTGTAATTGTTATCACTGATGATGCCGACTTTTCTGTTTAGTTCTTCATATGCTCCCTTTTCTTCGAGCGATCATATAGAGAATTGTAATTGATTTAGTTTATGTTGATGTTAAATTGTGCGTGAATATAGAGTTGCAAACATGAATAAAAAACACTATCTATACCATAAACATCTAACTTTGATAGATCTCATCTATCTTTATTTAATGGTGTTAGCAATTGCTATGTTAATCAATTTAAAAACAGTTACTTAAATATTGTGTTTTTTTTGCTTTTGTGTAATATCCTTGGGAGATCCTGATGACATCAATTGCTTTTTTGTATATGTATTCTGGATGTTTTTGATTTATTGTATATTATAGTATACATTGTGTTTTTTTGTTTTTTTTGTAATATACTTGTGAGATCTTGATAACATTAACTGCTTTTTTTTGTATATGTTCCCTGCATGTTTATCATTTATTACAAGTCATTATCATCTTAAATGTAGACACTGTTATTGATGTTCTTAAATAATATTCTCATGACATAAATATAATCTACGTTTGGTTGTCATTGATAGTTTTTTTTTATACTTTTGTAAACATGTAACATTGATAGATCTCATTTATCTTCATTTAATGGGGTTAGCAATTCCTACATTAATCAATTTACAAATAATTAACTAAATATTTTAAATTGTGTGAATTAGATGTAAGATTTTAAATTAGTATGTATGACAATTCAAAAAGAGTTGTAGTTATTAATCGAAATCAAATCAAAAGTCAACATTATTTTAAATATATGCATAGTTATTGATGTTCTTAATAGTTAGATAAGTAGTCATCGTGATATTAAAATATACAGTGAGTTTGGATGATGTTAATCATATATACCCGGACAGCGGACGGGTAAACTACTAGTTCAGTATTGTCGATCATATTTCTTTTCAATTAATTGAAGTCGGAGGAGAAAAAGTAAATAGTCGATACTAGGGGTGTGCATGGGTCGGTTTGGGTCGGTTTTTACTATTAACCATAACCATAACCGCTAGTTCGGTTATGGAGTTTTGGTAACCATAACCATAACCAAACTTCGGTTATGGTTAATCGGTTTTGGTTAATTTCGGTTAAGTAACAAAGCAAGGTTTGAAATAAATAGGGTTGTGCACGATTTGAACTTAGTTTAAGCTTATTTTATAAGATAACGAAGACTAAACTTTTTGGTTAAACTACCGATTTAGAGTTCTTTTTAATAAGGTAATTCTCAAACAAAAACAATTATGGCCATAACATCTTAGTTCTTTATCAAAATAAATGACATCTACATCAAGATCATTTTGTTACTAACATACTTTTATCTTAGTAAAAACCCTCTATATGGTTTTGTAAAACATAAATCTATTATATAAAGTTAACATCACAACTTCGGTTCGGTTTCGGTTATATTCAGTTAACCAAAGCTTCATAACCATAACCATAACCGATTGAGCGGTTATACAAAGTTTCGTAACCATAACCATTGGTTATATTGGTTATCGGTTATTAGTGGTTCGGTTATGTCGGTTATGGTTCGGTTATCGGTTATGGTGGTTAATTTGCTCACCCCTAGTCGATACTATTTATGGGCTTCGTCAAACTTTTTTTTTTATGTTATCATTTAATTTATTTTAATGAATTTGCAAATGGATGTAAACGAGTGCACATTAAACGGACCTAAATAAACAAGCATATACAGATGAACACGGGTGTTTTATTTGTGCGTTTAGTTAAAAAAAATATTTTTTTCATACATTTAGCGAACATAAATGAACTTACCAATAAATAATTCATGAGTGTTTCATTTAACATTCGGTTAGTTAATTTCTAGTCATAATAATATAATAAACTAGTCCTACATCCTCTTGAAATGTAGCCTACAATACATGGCCAAACAACCTACCAATTAGGGATGAGCATTTGGTACCGGTACCGAATTTCCCGTACTGAATTTTTTCAGTTTCATAACGGTACCCACTTTTTGGCATTTTCGGTACCGGTACAGGTTCGGTACGGTATCGGTAAAATACTAAATTTTACCTTCAAATACCAGTACCGTACCGAATATTTCGGTACCGGTACCGGTACCCAGTTTTGGCAAATTTCGATATCGGTATTTTCGGTACCAGTACCGGTACCACGCTCATCCCTACTACCAACCGTATGGCATGCAGTGGCCATAGGCCCATATCACTTATGAGTTATGAAAGTAACCAATGGGTCCCTATTCCGACCCAAAATCTTCAAAAGTGAAACTCGAAAGCGATGCACATGGCTCATGATTTGGATTTGGGCTCATTTGGCCCAAACCATTTCATGATGGCACAAGCCTTTCCGGTTGGTCCAACAAACAACAAACATGACTCGAATATATTTGTTCCATTTTTACTTTCATATTTTAAATACTCGTGGAAATCCTTGACGAAATATATACGGGTAGTTAACAAGAGGTAAAAAGTAAAATTGTTGTATAATGGGTTTCAATATTATAAAACAAAACCGTATTTCTATGTTAATCAAGAGATTTTTATTGGATCGAATCACCAGATTTTAATGGATTGAGTTGAATTACCGTAATATTATAAGTTTTTAAATGTAAATATACAGTTTCATTTGATTTGGTTATCATGACTTTTTCATGGTGATTTGAATTTTAGCTTTAGTTTTCACTTAAAAAAAAGTTGCTTATAGGGACTGTAAAACTCTGTTCAGAAAGAATTTTATGCATTTAACTAATTATTGACTGCTAGCTTAACCCAATAAATTGATTATTAGTTGTTACTCCAGTTACCTAAGTTTTTGTAGCCTAGAGGTTTCATCATGTGTACATATTGGTGTTCCGCTTCAAGTCGTTGAGAGTTTAGTCTTATGATGGATAAATAGGCATATTTAGAAACAAGATTAAAGGCTGTGACTGTGTGAGAGTTAGCAGTTCAAAAGAAAAATAAAAGTGATACCCGGTTGGATAGTTGATACTTGATACTAGTCTTATGGCCAAAGTCGGGTTTCCGAGCATCTGGGAGAGCCAATGGGCTGGCGGCGATCGAGTAGTCGACATTGGCTACAACGTCCAGTGTCACGGTAGTTGACACGTCGTTCCTTGCCGTCAAAAAAATTGCATCTCATATTTGTATGCTAGAGATCCAGGGTTTTGGGCTCATGTGGCCCAACCAATTTCATGATTACACGAGCCTTTTCGTTCGTTCAACAATTCTACAAACAACTAAACATTCACACAGGGGCGGACTTGCCATACTGGGAGGGGTAGCCCCCGCTACTCCTTGGCGTTCCGTTGGTAGTGTAAAAAACATAAAAATTTGACGTTTTTTCGATTTCGCTACCCCTATAAAAAAATTATGTTATCCCTATTTAAAGGCCAACATCTAAAGCAGATGAGAAGAGAAGGGTGAATCTGAGATAAGAAAAAGAGTGAATCTAACTCATATTTTCCAGTGGAATACGCCGCACTGCTAGAAGAGAACTGTAACAAACAAAGAAGATGACCTACTGAACATGACTTTAGGTTGTATTGGGCCTTTTTGAAACTTTAGTGAAGGCCCAGCACATAATCAACTTATGCTGTGTTGGGTCTATTCCAAAATTAAGTAAAAAATAAATGGTATTTAACAATGCAAAAGGAAAAAGAAGGAAGGTAATAATAATATGTAACACCCTTGCTATTATTTTAAAGGTTTTCGTATATATAACGAAAATAAGCATGTAATTAAGATTAAGGATCCGTAGGAAATACGAATAATTTAAAACTTTTACAACTTAAAAGTTTACAACATAATATAATTAAGTTCGTCGTTTAAAAAGACAACGAAACGCCATGCGGAAGCTTGTATTCTGCTTGTGTTCGGTTCTTCGGTGGGCTTGATCATCATTCGGCATCCAAGATGTACCTATATTTCATAAACATGAAATGATTTTAGTTATGTTATATTTATAACATATATATAAGCTCGTCCGAATATCAAAACGAACAATCAAACAACAATTTGCCAGCTTACCACGCCCTCGCGGGGTGCGACGGATGAGGAAATCCTCATTCGCGAGACGCGACCTTCGTCGCGTGGCGCGACCGTAATACCTGAGCTTGTTTTCGACAGCATGTTTGTTGTTTTGTGCTGCATTTTTCCCAGCTATGTTTCTAAGAAATAATCAACTTCAAACTAGCGTAACTTTTAATCTAGACCTCCGTTTTGTATGATTCTTTTTCCCACGTGTCCGTAAATAAAAATACGGACCCGTTTACCATCATTGTTTGTATTTAAAACCGGTTTATAGGCAACTAGTCTATAAATCCCTTTTTCCTATTATTCGACCCATTTTAAGATACATTGCAAGAATATTATTAAGAGTCGTTTCTAACATCTCCTACCCATCCCGGGCTTATCAAGCAATAGCGTTTTCACTCCTATTACGGGGTTCGCGTACGCATCTACATTCACCGATATATGTGTATCTTTCAAATAATTTAATCCACATTTAGCTTCTTAATTTATTTTGACCCGTTTAGTGGACTTTTAAGCATTAAGCATCCAACTCGCTATTTTCCTTTCGCATCTCGCATTTTCATACTAGTTAACTAATTATCTTCCACCACAACTATCTTTGTGGTGGATTTAACGTATGGAACCCAAAATCCCGAATTTTACCCTTCGGCTAGTCATTCTACGTAATTGACCCGTTCTTAGGCATATGACCCTCAAGGTTTATACTTACAACTCTTACATACATCTAAGAGTTACATAATCATAATATTAGTATCTAAACGACCTCTAAGGGTCGTTTGCCCGATTTACCTATCATGGGCGTTGTGGTCATTTTTAGTTCCTCATTTACGACGAAGGACTCTTACTAATTATTTGACCAAAATTTGCATGTTTAACTAACAACTTAACTATGCGTACCTGGCTCGGGTCATAGGATTGACCCGTTTAAATACCTTTCGCTATTAATTTCTAGTTATTAGCAACGCGAATCATGTGTTAAATTCATGTGATTACAAAACTCAACAAACGATCATCAGATATTAATGTCAAATGGTGTTAACAACACCATTTGACCTGTTTTGTCGAAATGACCAATTATAATTATGAGATGGTATTTAATTTACCATTTTATCCCTTTAACCTATTCCGGTTTACTTTTTGAATTCATCTTGCTTAAAAGTCGTTTCTTGTTTTGTTAGACCCATTATGACTTATGCCAAATGGTGTCCTTTCAAATCCTTTATTTATTCTTTAACCCATGTCCGGATTACCATTTTACCGTTTTTACCCTTTTTACCATAATTTATTGTTTCTTACCATTCTCACTTGTTCCGACTCGCATTATATCATACTGGAACATCATGTTCCATTTACTTAATATAATTCATATTCAATACTCGCATACAAGTATTTTGTAATAAAATAAAAAGGCGTAAGCTTTACTTACCTCGCATCCAAACTATGCTTCTCTTTTCCTTCTTAATTCGTTTGCCCCGCTTCCTTCTCCAAGCTTCCACCTAGCTTGTTACGCGTCAAACTATCATCATCGTTTTCAAGGTGGTTAGTTAAATCATAATTTAATACGATTATTCCACCTTACGCATTTTCTATCAAAACTTTTCATTCGATCTTATTAATGGTCAGTTTGACTTTCAAAAGTCAACTGCCCCTTTTTAACATATATGAAATGCACAATTGAGTTCAACGAACTCACTTAGGCATTTCTTCAACTATTCTGTAGTCACTACTTTTAGGCCACTAATTCACCCAAGGTTCTAGCCGTGTTTATTATATTTTCAACACTTTATCTTGTTTATGTAATTATCAAGACTAATTTGTTCGTTCCTTTCACAAGGACTAAGGGTTCCTCGTATACGAGTGAAACCCATTTCGTCATATCACTAGCATTCACCCGAACACCTAATACAATTAAGTTCTACCTATCAATTTAGTAGTTAACATGATTTCAAACATCCAAATTCATAAAATAAATTACTAATTTCACTACAACCTTCAAAACCCTTTTTGAATCATGTATAATCAAATACTCAAATTTGCAATTTGTTTAAGTATTTCGCTTCAACTATCAATTATGATGATTTCTAGCACAAACATATCATCATCTTCAATATTTAGCTAAAACCCACTTAGCACATACAAGGGAATTCATCAAACCCCTAGTTTTTCACACTAATTCTTCAAGTTTTCAACTAGGATTTGTTTCTAAACATGAATTTCATCACAACAACGCTCATAGATTTATTATTCATTCCAGAATTTCGATTATGATTTCTCATCATAGTTTCAAAGTATCACTAAATAACAAAATTCAACATACCTTGTAATCCCCATGACTAGGTGATCACGAATTTGTGTTCATGCATCCGATTTGGGCTGGATTTGACCTTCAATTTGTTGATTTTGGGTGAACTAGGGTTTCACCCATTTTGGTCTCCTGTTGACCGATCCAGAACACACACTGTGTGTGTGTGTGTTTTGTTTTAGATTTTTCTTTTTAAATAATCCACTTTCTAGCTTGTCCATTTTTGGTCCCTCAACTATTCAAGGTTTATAAAAGACCCACTAGTTCATGCTTATTTATTGTCTTAAAAACAATTAACTAACTAGGTTGATTATTCCTAGTTAATTTAGTGGGTTACGGGAGTTATAACCCGTTTATTTTAAGTCCCGTTAACTCGGGCTCCTTATAACTTTGTTTTCTCAAAACTTTTATTCTCCTTTTTAACTAATATTAGGATTATTTGTTTAAGTCCTAATATTCACCGGGTTAAATTTTACCACTAACGGTATTTTACTCGTTCATTATTATTAACGAGGTTTGATTATCAAACCCGTTTTCGGGGTGTTACATAATAATAGAAAAAAAAGTCTACGGTGAACTCACAATCTTACATTATCATTTTAATGTGAAAGTTTAATAAGTAGTTTTAACCATTTTGTCTACTTTTCTCTTTTTTTTTTTTTTTCTAATCCTTGTCGTCGTTCAAAAAAACTTGAACCCAATACATCCTCTTTCCAAATCTAAGTGTTTTAAAAGTTTTGTCTTTAACAATGAACCACCACTCCATTGATTAACCATTTTGTCTACTAATATATTTAACTTAATATAAAAAAGTTAGCGTTTTATTTCGTTTCACTTTTTTTAGTTTGCAGATTATTATTTATTTATTTTACTTTACAGCTTATTATTTATTTATTCAACAAGTCTTTTTTTATTGATTTTTTAATAGCTTTTTATATTATACAAAGATAAAGATAAAATGTTAGCCGAATCCTAACCGTTTTATAATTGTAGTGAGCCGAAAGAAATGAGGAGAGGGTGTCGGTAAATATGGATTTCTAGTGAAGAATTGAATAGATACAAATGGAGGTCGTGTCCATTAAGTATTGGTTTGGATCCTTTTTTTATTGAAGATAACGTTCTTGAATGGGCTATTGTCGGTTTTTGGCTAGTTTGATTCGGTAAAATCTGACTCAAATGATCATAATGTTTCGAGGAACAAATATAGAAAGTATGACATGATGTTAATGGGTGAATAACACAGTAAGGTTTGTAATTTTTAAACGTGATCCGAAATCACCGGGATTATTGTAATGTTTGCTAGAGTTGCTAAGGATTTGCTAGAAATCTCGATCGGTATTTTGGAAAGGAGCAGGTTTGTTGGTTTGAGTTTGAAAATAACTTTGGCTGATTGGCAAAAACAATCCTTGCAGTTTTGGTGTATTGCAAGTTTAATTATAACTTATTGAAATTCTTTTTGTTCAGAATGTACAATTATGCCCCTCGAGTTTATGAAATTTATATAACATTTGGAATTATTTAAACATGATACTTTTCCTTTGGTTTATCAAACATTAAAGCTAGCGTTGGTTTTACTGGTTGCAGCCGCAACCATTGAAAGATGTTTTCCTAAAATGAAGCTTATTAAGACGGATTTGCGCAATCGAATGGGTGAGAAGTATTTGAACAATGCATAAATTTGTGCTGTCAAAGAAGAAACTTTTTATAAATTAAAGAAGAGGATGTCATGGCTCAATTTCAAACTTTTAAAAACCAAAGAGAAGAAATCATTTAGGTATGTGTTTAAATTTTTTTTATTATCGTGCTACTATTTTTGTTTCGTCTATATTGTATGAAGTACGTTAAAAAATTTTTGAACGTTACCCCTATAATTATTTTCAGGATCCGCCACTGCATTTGCACGAGCCTTTTCGTTCGGTCCTACAATTCTACAAACAACTAAACATACAAGCATGGCCGAATATATTTATTCCTTAATATTTGATTGATTATTTGTAAATGCTACTGGGAATTGTTGTTGACGTAAACTGGAAGTAAATAGTAAATACAAGTATTTAACATATGATAAAATAAATATTAAGATTACTAGTTGATTTTCCGCCCGCGCGTTGCGGCAGGGACTCAATGTCTGCAAAACGCGTGTCAGCAACGGCAAACAGATAACGAATATCAAAACATAAATAAAAATGACATGGTAAGGATAGTCACTCCGTCCAAAAAAGCGATTTTAGATAACCTAATATATAATAATATGACCCACACGTCCTACACGTTGGAAATTCAGTTGTTTTTAATTCAGTTATTACGGTGCTAACACGTTAAAATATGGATGAGCTTGGTGCCGGTAATGGCACCGAAAGTACCGATCCGGAAAATCATCGAAATTATGTATCGGCATCGGAAATGCTTGGTACAATACGGTATGGTATTTGAAGGTAAAAATCAATAAATACAGATATGGTGCTAGACCGGTGTCGAACCGAAAGTAATGATTTTGAAAACGCCAAAACGTGGGTACCAACTTGGTACCGAAAATGATTTGGTATAGTAACTTTGGTACCGATACGATACTGGTTTGATCACAGGAATTGATACGATTTGCTCATCAATAATCTAAATATCCAATCTAATTTTACATGCTACAATTCATCCTCATTCAAACGAAATACAGTTTACTTACTGTGTGTATGAAAAGTAATCAAAACGGTGCATTTACTTGCATTGATACGTTGCTACAGGATTTGATGAGCTCGGTATCAACCGGTACCGAAAATACCGTTACCGAAATCCCCAAAAGTAGGTACCGGTACCGAATATACATGGTATGGTTCGGTACCGGTCGGTACTGGTACGGCAGCGGTATTTGAGGGTAAAACCAGTGAATACCGGTGTCGAACCAGTACCGAACCGGTACCGAAATACACCTGGTTTAGTAAATTTGATACCGGTTCTCGTACCCGTACCCGATACTGTTTGCTCATAACTTGATGATGTCACTGTTGATGTTACTGTTCATTTGATTGTATTTTTAATATATAGGGTAATGAAGAATGATATGGCTCAATTAAATTCCTCTCTCCTTGATACCTCAATATAAATACAAGATACAATCCCTTATTTTAGGGAATAAATAATTACAAAGATAATAACATGATCATATCTATATTTACATAAACGATATTCCATTACACCCCCGCAGTCGAAGCAAGAGGTGGCCGAATGTTGATAGTGGAGCGGAAATCATCGAATAATACCTGAGGTAAGCCTTTGGTGAAGATGTCAGCAATCTGTAAACGAGTAGGAGTGTGAAGTATCCGTATGGTACCACGTTGAACATGTTCACGCACAAAATGAATGTCCAGTTCTATGTGCTTCGTGCGTTGATGCTGAACCGGATTACTAGATAGGTAGATTGCACTGATATTATCACAATACACTAAAGTGGTTGTGGAGAGGGGTCGACGTAACTTGAGAAGGAGGTTACGAAGCCAACAAACCTCAGCAACTACATTGGCAACCACTCGGTATTCTGCTTCGGCACTGGAGCGAGAAATGGTTGATGACGTTTTGATGACCAAGACAATAGATTTTGTCCCATGTAGACACAATAACCGGAGGTAGAGCGACGGGTATCCGGACACCCCGCCCAATCAGCATCTGTATAAGCCTGTAGAGAGATAGCAGGACACGGAGATAGAGTGAGACCATATTCTGCTGTGCCGCGAATGTCATGGATAACACGCTTCAGTGCTTGCCAGTGTTCGATGCTAGGATTATGCATGTGAATGCATATTTGTTGAACGGCATAACTGATATCGGGCCTAGTGAAAGTGAGATACTGGAGTGCGCCCGCAAGACTGTGATATAAAGTGGGGTCATCAAACGGGACGCTAGATTGAGCACTAAGCTTTGGTTTTGTATCAACAGGGGTGGCGACCGGGTTATGATGTCTGTCGTTATGGACATGCAAAAACCAACTAAACTATGTAGATAGGATAAGTCGGATATCGAACCAGAGGAGGATTGTGGAAAGTGTTATGATGCTAAGTTTAATTAACTATTACAGAATTGGAAAATCAGTTTGTTTGATTGTGAGAATTATCTAAATTAACGAACAAAAATTGAGATTTAAATCAATAGGAGAGAAGATGGTTCCTCCAGATTTCAGGTTTTACAGTTAGATTCAATTATGTGTTTAAGCGAAACACTCACATAGACATAAGTGTTTAAACTTAATTCATCAATTGTGATAACCAACGACTAAGTACTCCGGTCAATACATAATGGGAGGTTATCGAATGATTATCAATTACAATTACAAACCCTAACCCCATGTCAAATATATCCCAATTACTAGAACTCTCGGGAACTGAATGCTTAGAAATTAAGGTTTAAATAAATGCAATTGTTTACAACCAATAAATCAAATCAAGGTGAAAAGCATCGAATGCTTAGATCACCGAGTTATACGATTGTCACAAACACATAAAATTATCCAACTTACAAAAACCCTCCATCCGGAGAAACCATACAAAAACTAGCCGCTCATGATGGTGGGATGATCTTCGTAGGCTTCTCCTCGGTTGAAACCCCCTGTCTTTTCTGCCGTCGAGCAGATGATTAGTTGATGTGATGTCCTCTAATAATATTCCTCAAAACCTCGTATGCGCATGTGCCTCCTCACAATTTCTCATGTGCAGCCCAAATAGAAGTCCACGTGAATTGTTGTTTTATTATATTGGCCCATGTGAGAATGATGATGATGTAAATTGTTTTTTCTTTTTCTTCCTAAACTCACGTGAAAATGGTCATGTGTGTGATGTTTAGGTTTGACTTTTGGTGCCTCCTTTTTAATCGTTGCCGTCCAAGAAGTCAACAACACATCTGCCAAGTTCCTTTTATTTGGTGCAATGATTCCTTGTCACGTGTGTATATGGATTGTGATCCTCCCAAAGCCCAAGATCTCTATTGCCTGCCCATAATTAAGAATGATCATCATGGCCCTTTTCAACTCACGTGAATATCAAAAACAATTCCCGCCTGTTGCCGTCCCCCAATCAAGCCCACATGTGCGGCCCAATTCTTTTTAACCGTAGGCTACGGTCTGAAACGTCACCTACGTACCGGAGATTCTGTTTCTTTTATATGTTTGCTGCTTTCAACCGTGACCTACGGTTTAGGAACCGTAGATGGAAGCGCCAACATCCAGCTCCATCACACAACTCATATAACTTTCAACTATTTACACAATCGGTCCTCAAACTTTATTTTCATCATATATCTTGAATCTTCAAAGCTCTATTTCGACCCGAACCAACTCCCGTATGACGTGATTTCTTTCGGCAATCATCTTTGCTTGTTCCTCTTCGCTTTCACGCACTTTAATTTCATCGAATTATGCCAATTAACCTGTAAATCAACAAACTCCCGTAGTTACTATATTCAACGTACATAATCACTTAAAACACAATAACGCGCGTAATATAAGCACTTTAACACCCGGGTTTTACACTCTCCATCACATCCCCACACTTATCATTGATTGTCCTCAAGCAACCATTACAAGCATTACTCACCTTATTAACAAATCACTATTAAATCCCTTACCGAATTAGCAATTTAAGGTCCCAAGTCATACCCGTTCCATAGACTGACACAATCGAGATTGACAATCTGACAGATAATTGATATGCATTTAAAACAGCTTGAGACTTGCCTAACTAAAACTAACATGCTTATATTACTACACACATGCCACACGCCCCTCACAATGACCACTCATCTCGGCTTAATCAAGACTAGCGTGTAAGGTGCTAGTATATAATTCACTCAAAACCAAATATGCTACCTTGCAATCATAAGCTTGTATAGCAATCACACCTCCACTGTAACAAGTAACGTAACACATATCAAAAGGACTTTTGGGTTTTGGGTTAAAGGTAAAGGTAGGGAAATATTTTTGGATTTTTATGTTTATATGGCGAACACAAACGAATACCAAACCATGACAACTTTATTCACAATAATACTAACACTTTGGGTTATTTTCAACCCATTTATTTAACACGAATATAACAATGATTTTTTTTTTTTTGTTTTTGTTTTTCTTTCTTTTTTCTTTTTTTTTTCAACAAACATCTAACATGTACTTGTCATTCATGGTTGATAGTCAAACAGGTCAAACGAGGTGTAACAAATGAAAGGTATAAGACTCAACATGGTTAACTAAGGTGGGTGAAATCAACGATTAACATATAACAGAATGAAGGGATCCTAATGCCTTTATCATCTATGTGTATACGCTAAACCACAGTCTCGGCACGTATCAAACTACACAAGTTCTAACACAAAGCAACATATGGCCTACACTCAACAAATGAACAATTATTGCAATTTCAACTAACAATCTAGCAGGCTCAAATATCTCACCGAACAAGAGGAATATGGGTTACCGACACGTAGCATGTGTAATTCCTAAAACATGTTACCCCTAGTTAGGCATCTCTTCTCAACTATTTTCTAAAAACATGTCAGAAATACTCTCATGAAACTTAAAGGGACAACCATGACTAGGGATCTAAGTTAGTTTAAAATCAGCAAGGAACCCATTAGCAATTGAAAATGTTGGTTTTCATGTAGTTCAAGCATACTTGAGACAAAATTTTTCAATTTTTAGCCCAATTTCAACCCTTCAAGCATTTAAGATCAACAACCTTACCAACCCTCGCTCGAGTTACCGCATCCCCACACTTGGGATACATTGTCCCCAATGTATGGTGCACTTTATAGTCTAACTCGAGAGATACCACCTAACAAACCATGAACGGCTAATACCTAGACGACTCAACACAAAGAAACCACTCCCAACACAAAAAATTCACACCACCAAGTACACAAAAACAAATAAAACACAGGATAGATAAACACATGCACCTGATTAGAAAACAAGTGAGTGTTTGTATTGGTGTAGCTGCTGCGCTCAAAACCGGAGAATACGCATCCAGGGATTCTTTGATATCTCACCGGGGATGTTGCCAAACATCCCCACACTTGATTCATTGCATCCGTGGAAATGGAACGTAGAAACCTGTCAAAACAAAAACACACCAAAACGAAACCAAAACCAAAACAAAGTACAAACTCTACATCCTCGGGCTGCCTCCCGAGAGCGCTAAGTTTAAAGGTCTTCAGCCAAACCGTACTTGCTATGCGTTACGGTGGTCTCAATGCACACTTACCCAAAACATTTCCAACGAATGCCCGGAAATTTACATGCCATCTCCATAAGCTTGTCAGTATAATTGGCATGTTTAGAA
Organism: Helianthus tuberosus; assembly: GCA_030545235.1. Taxonomy (NCBI): domain Eukaryota; kingdom Viridiplantae; phylum Streptophyta; class Magnoliopsida; order Asterales; family Asteraceae; genus Helianthus; species Helianthus tuberosus. Next base: position 164,980,439 of record CM060412.1, on the reverse strand, counting down.
AGCACATGCGGGTTCCGCTAATCCACTTCATGATGTATACCCTGATGTCTTGTAGTTTCACCCTTCTCATCTTCTTTCTCGAACCCTCTTCTCCACACTTATTAATTTGAATGATTGATATGGGGAGAGGTTCGGTACACACATTCATCTCATCAAACTGCTCTGCCTCATCATCCTCACACACCATCTGATCCACCAGTGACTCTTCATCAGATAAAGGATTCATTGGTGAGGTATTATCCTCCACAACCTCCTCCTCCATGTGAGAATAATCTCTAATATCAACAGGTAATGGTGAGAGACGCTCTTCTATTTCTATCTTCATTTTTAACTTCTGACACTTGGAAACTAGGCAGATGATTCGATCTTCATCAGAAAGGTTGGGTGCTAATAAATACTGCTCGAGTTTGGACAAACTCGCTTCCAACATAGCAAGCTTTTTCTCCTCCTCGGTCTGATAAGCATAGACACCCTCGGGCTTAGAATATTCCTCAGGATGATACTGTCGGTATCCCTGATACGGTGTTGAGATGTACGCATCCATCATTTTTTTATTCCAATACTCTGGATTTTCCAAATACACCGCGCACATATCATCATAAACAGAAGTATGATTACGACCGCAACAGAAACATCGTCCATCCGTCCTTGGCTCAAAATAAGCATCCTCGTCCCGATCATATCCATCTGAGTAATAATCATCCTCCATCTCTAGGTCATAATCATCAGCGTATGATGGAGGTGAAAGCTGTGAAACATAAGACACCAGTTTTCCATGTGCCCTCTTGTAGTGGGCCTCGTGGCAACCGATACACGGATGATATGGACCCCCGCACAATATACACGTAGAAAAGCTGAAATCTGTGTAATGCTCTGTCATCCTGCACAACACAACTCAACTACCAAGTGTAAATCACGAACATCAAAGAAAAATCCTTTTGGGATTTTTAAATTTGTTTTTTTTTTCTTATTTTTTATTTATTTAATTATTTTTTTATTTTTTTTATTTTTTTACTAAAACTTAACACTAAACACTTTGCGCACGCCTCCCCGGCAACGGCGCCATTTTGATGTCTATCGTTATAGACATGCAAAAACCAACTAAACTATGTAGATAGGATAAGTCGGATATCGAACCAGAGGAGGATTGTGGAAAGTGTTATGATGCTAAGTTTAATTAACTATTACAGAATTGGAAAATCAGTTTGTTTGATTGTGAGAATTATCTAAATTAACGAACAAAAATTGAGATTTAAATCAATAGGAGAGAAGATGGTTCCTCCAGATTTCAGGTTTTACAGTTAGATTCAATTATGTGTTTAAGCGAAACACTCACATAGACATAAGTGTTTAAACTTAATTCATCAATTGTGATAACCAACGACTAAGTACTCCGGTCTATACATAACGGGAGGTTATCGAATTATTATCAATTACAATTACAAACCCTAACCCCATGTCAAATATATCCCAATTACTAGAACTCTCGGGAACTGAATGCTTAGAAATTAAGGTTTAAATAAATGCAATTGTTTACAACCAATAAACCAAATCAAGGTGAAAAGCATCGAATGCTTAGATCACCGAGTTATACGATTGTCACAAGCACATAAAATTATCCAACTTACAAAAACCCTCCATCCGGAGAAACCATACAAAAACTAGCCGCTCATGATGGTGGGATGATCTTCGTAGGCTTCTCCTCGGTTGAAACCCCCTGTCTTTTCTGCCGTCGAGCAGATGATTAGTTGATGTGATGTCCTCTAATAATATTCCTCAAAACCTCGTATGCGCATGTGCCTCCTCACAATTTCTCATGTGCAGCCCAAATAGAAGTCCACGTGAATTGTTGTTTTATTATATTAGCCCTTATGAGAATGATGATGATGTAAATTGTTTTTTCTTTTTCTTCCTAAACTCACGTGAATATGGTCATGTGTGTGATGTTTAGGTTTGACTTTTGGTGCCTCCTTTTTAATCGTTGCCGTCCAAGAAGTCAACAACACATCTGCCAAGTTCCTTTTTTTTGGTGCAATGATTCCTTGTCACGTGTGTATATGGATTGTGATCCTCCCAAAGCCCAAGATCTCTATTGCCTGCCCATAATTAAGAATGATCATCATGGCCCTTTTCAACTCACGTGAATATCAAAAACAATTCCCTCCTGTTGCCGTCCCCCAATCAAGCCCACATGTGCGGCCCAATTCTTTTTAAACGTAGGCTACGGTTTGAAACGTCACCTACGTACCGGAGATTCTGTTTCTTTTATATGTTTGCTGCTTTCAACCGTGACCTACGGTTTAGGAACCGTAGATGGAAGCGCCAACATCCAGCTCCATCACACAACTCATATAACTTTCAACTATTTACACAATCGGTCCTCAAACTTTATTTTCATCATATATCTTGAATCTTCAAAGCTCTATTTCGACCCGAACCAACTCCCGTATGACGTGATTTCTTTCGGCAATCATCTTTGCTTGTTCCTCTTCGCTTTCACGCACTTTAATTTCATCGAATTATGCCAATTAACCTGTAAATCAACAAACTCCCGTAGTTACTATATTCAACGTACATAATCACTTAAAACACAATAACGCGCGTAATATAAGCACTTTAACACCCGGGTTTTACACTCTCCATCAGGTTACAAGTAGACATACCCGCACGGTTGACAATATCCAATGCATAAGATTGTTGTGATAGAAACGTGGTATGACCTGTGCGAGAAACCGTAATACCCAAGAAATAGCTGAGAGGTCCAAGATCTTTCATTGCAAACTCAGCCGTGAGGCTGCCCATGAGCTTGACGCGAAGCGAGTCAGTCGAAGTAGTGAGTATAATATCATCCACATAAATTAATAAATAAGCAATGTCACCCCCGTGATGATATGTGAAGAGAGAGTTATCACATCGACTCTGCAAGAAACCCATAGAAGTAACAAAATCTGTAAATCTTTGATACCACGCCCTAGGTGCTTGTTTAAGCCCATAAAGAGACTTTTTAAGAAGAGACGCATGATCCGGAAAATCTCGGTGGCGAAACCCCATTGGTTGATACATATAGACAGTCTCGTTGAGGTTTCCATGGAGAAAAGCGTTGGTGACATCCAACTGATTTATGGGCCAAGACTGAGATAATGCTAATGTCAAAACAGTCCGAATTGTAGCCGGTTTAACAACCGGACTAAAGGTTTCCCTACAATCGATACCCACCTCCTGATTTCTACCATCACACACAAGCCGTGCCTTCTACCTTTCGAGTGTGCCATCAGACCTGTATTTGTGGCAAAAAAGCCACATGTTGCGAATAATGTGCATATCAGGGTGTCTCGGGACAAGTTCCCAAGTCTTGTTTTTAAGTAAGGCATTAAATTCGGTCTGCATAGCGTTAAACCATTCCGGTTTGGACAATGCATCTTTGGGGTTTTTGGGTATAGGGGCGATGCTAGAGGTGGAAAGGTTGAAAATATGTTTCGGTTTGGAGATACTGGACTTGGCACGGGTTTGCATAGTTCGAGTGGGGGGTAAGGGTGGTGGAGGCGGTATGGTTTCGGTGGGGTTCTGAAGTGGTGAGTGGGGGGTCGGGGCGATAGGTGTGAGGTGGGTTGGGGTAGGTGGACCGGAAGCCGAAGGCTAAGGGGTGGTGATCAATGGATCGGAGTGGGCTGGCCAAGGAGTGGGATGTGGGGGTGATTGAGTGTGGGCCGAATGGGGAGTGGGCTGCGGCGAGGGATGTGGAGGTATGGTGGGCTCAGGTGGTTGGTTTGGTAAGGATGTAGGTATGAGGTGGAAGTATGGGTGTATAGGATCATCTAGAAAATTGTAGGTTTGAGGGGTTTGCTTGTGTGATTTGGAAAAAGGAAAAACAGTTTCATCAAAAAGGACATGTCGATTGATGGTAATTTTTCGGGTTTTAAGGTTGAGACATTTGTATCTTCGGTGATTAGAGGGATAACCGAGGAATACACACGGAACTGTAAGCAAGTTTGTGAATAGTCGTATGGGGAATAAGAGGATAGCAAATGCACCCGAACACACGAAGGTGATCGTAAGATGGGAGGCAGTGATATAAACGTTGGGTGGGGGTTTGAAAACTGTGAATTTTGGTGGGTATGATATTTATTGGTAGGTTGCGGTTTCGAGCGCGTGTTGCCAAAAATTGGTTGGTGTGGAAGAGTGGGCCAAGAGGGTACGAATAAAGTTATTTATTGTACGTATTTTCCGTTCGGCTTTACCATTCTGTGAGGAAGTATGAGGGCACGAAAAACGGAAGTGCATGCCTTGCAAATTGCAAAACGTTTGAAATTGGTGGTTGGCATACTCTCGTCCGTTGTCACATTGGAATTGTTTTATTTTAGTGTCAAATTGAGTTTGGATAAAGTTGTTGAATTTTGTGAACATAGTAAATACCTCAGATTTTTGAGATATAGGGTAGGTCCATAAAAAAATTGTGTAATCGTCCAAGAATAAGACATAATAACGATGACCCCCATTAGAAGAAAGGATGGGAGATGTCCAAACATCACTATGAATAATATCAAATGGTTTCAAAGTACTTGTATTAGATGCAACAAAAGGAAGTCTAGTGTGTTTTCCAAAAATACAAGCGGTGCAAACGTTTTTATTAAAAGAACCAAAAGAAACTGAACGAGAGGTTTTTAAATTTTGTAAAATAGCTGGGCCTGGGTGACTGAGCTGTTGGTGCCAAATGTCTTGAGAGATAGCTGCATAAGTGGAAGCAGTGTTGAGGTTGGTGATGTTGGACGGACTGAGAGTGTAGAGATCCCCCGAGCTATTGCACCGTAGGATAGGTTTCTTGGTCTGGAGATCCTTCACAGTAAAACCATATGGGTCAAATTCAACAGACAAGTGATTATCAGTTGTAAAACGATGTACAGAAATAAGGTTTTTGACTAAGTTGGGTGCGTATAAGACATACTTGAGTTTAAAAGGTGGGAAAGGTGGTGGGAGGGTTATGTTGCCTTGTCCAAGAACCGGAATGGTTGTGCAATTGCCAACAATGATGTTGCGAATAATGCCAGAATTAAAAATAGAGTGAAACTTATCATATTGAGGAGACATTGTACCTGACGCACCGGTGTCCATGGTCCATGATGAATCATTGTTGTGAAGAGCCAAGTTGTAGAGTGCTTGGGCTATGTCGGTTGGAGAATAGCCAGTTGCATATGTTTGGGCCGTGGTTGGAGATGCTGGTTTTGGGCCTAAAAGACCCTGGGCCGAAGTTGGCTGTTGTGGTGATGATGCATGATTCGGGCTTGGGTTGGACGGGTAGGGACATGGCGGTGGAGTCCATTGGGCCTAATAGTTCATGGGCTGCTGAGATGAGTGCCATGGTGGTGGAGGCGGCCAATAGTGGGGCTGTTGCTGATATCGTCCGCCGCGACCGTAGGAGGAGCGACCGCGGCCACGGCCTCGACCTCGACCTCGTCCACGTTCAGCATGGTTGTTGGTTCGGGTGTGGTTACGGGTGTCAGGAGATTCACGAGTAGGTTCCGTAGCGGCGTGCAGGGCAGTACCGGCCGATTGGGCCGAGAGCTTTGCTTGTGCAGTTTTCCGTTCTTCAACTTGGCATAGACGCAACCGAGTGTTGTAAAAGTCTAGAAGAGGTAGTGTCTGCTGTAGTATGAGAGAGATGCTCTCATACTGATCCGTTAAGCCGGTGAGGATCTGAAGGACCAGTTGGTTCTCGGAGACGGTGGACCCGAGACACGTGAGTTGATCATAAAGCAGCTTCATCTGTTGACAGTATTCGGCCATAGTAGAAAATTGTTCAAGGCGCGTGTTGAAAATTTTGTTTTGGATGGTGATGGTACGAGCCGCTTGGTTGTCAAGAAAAAGATTTTTAAGTCGACACCAAGCGTCGTATGCGGTGGTGTTGGTGATCATTATGGTGTGCATGAGATCTTGAGATATGGTACCGTATATCCATTGGAGAACAATGGAATATATACGTTCCCATGACTCAATATAGGTATGTTTGGGGACAGTTTCTTTTTCTTTGTCTTTGTCTTTTTCGGTTGAAGATGAGGTGCCGGTGTCGCGAGCTTGCAAGTGATCAAAGACATCATAGGCTTTACAGTGAAGGACGAATAATTCAGCCCATGTGTTGTAGTGTTCGGTTTGACTATCAAGAATTAGCGGGATGAAGTTCTTGATATTATTAACCGTGACAGCAGGGTGGATGGGTGAGGGAGTCATGATCGGCCGATGAAGGAGAGTGGCCGATTGCAAGAGAGAGGATGAGGAGGGGGGGCGAAAAAAAGATTAGGGTTAGGCTCTTGATACCATGAAGAATGATATGGCTCAATTGAATTCCTCTCTCATTGATACCTCAATATAAATACAAGATACAATCCCTTATTTTAGGGAATAAATAATTACAAAGATAATAACATGATCATATCTATATTTACATAAACGATATTCCATTAGGTAATATAATAGATACTACAAACTGCAAACTCGAAATAAACCTAAATGAATATAAACTACTTATGAAGATAAAGTAATTAGTAAGCAGAGCATTCACAATAGCTTTTTCATTTAACCGTTCATAACATCTACATTTCATCTCAAAGTTATGGAGAAAAAAATAGAGTTTTCATTCATTAAATATCTACATTTAGTTTTCTATTTTACTGTTTATCTAAAAAAATAGAGTTTTCATTCATTAAACATCTACATTTCATCTCAAAGTTATGGAGAAAAATTAGGTTTTATTTAAATTATAGAGAGTAATAGAAGTGCTGATGCGAATGCTCCTAATCTTCAATTTCTGGAGATTCATATCTTGTGTTCCAAGTTGGACCAAATGAGTAACTTGTGTGGCACTGTGTACGCCCATCACGAGCTATTTGTATGTTGTATAAGAGCCATGTAACTTTGCACACATAGAAAACTGTTACGTTTTAGAGTCGTTTTTGTTTCTCGCTATCCGAATCTTAACCAATTTACCTAACAACTCATTATCTCCCATGTGAATTTTTGATCATATCAACAGAAAAATAAGATTAAAGAACATAAGAAAACTTACTAATTGAAAGATTTGATTTATATGTTTAAGGGGAATTGACCTGTAATAATCACACCTAAACCTTATTGGCCGTTAATAATCCCACCTAAGATTATTCCCCCCACCAGTCCCACCTTTCACCTATTTTTTCCTACAATGGTCACACGTTAAAAAAATTTAACGGAGTTAAGCTTTTTTCCAAATTACAAACATATTTTTTAGGGCTTTTGATCAGAACGATGATACGAGTCCATGATGTAAAACTCACTTCGAAATGGTGCTCCTAGTGACTTTATTTTGGTTAATTAGAAATTTAAACACCCGAATTGAAGCGCCGTTTCCATCGTTTGGAGCACCGTTTCGAGGCAAGTTTTACATCAATGGACTCGTATCGTTGTTCTAATCAAAAACCCTAAAAAATATGTTCGTAATTTGGAAAAAAAGCTTAACTCCGTTAAGTTTTTTTTAACGGGGGACCATTGTAGGAAAAATAGGTGAAAGGTGAGACTGGTGGGGGGAATATTCTGAGGTGGGATTATTAATGTCCAATAAGATTTAGGTAAGATTATTAATGTCCAATAAGGTTTAGGTAAGATTATTTGAGGCCAATTTTCCTATGTTTAATGATGATGTCATAAGATAGTATTCTTGATCCTCTTTAGGGTCCAAGTTATGATGGAGATATCATAAATATGCACCTTTTCCTTCTATCAAACTTATATAAGAGAATAATCATGTACGTGCATTGTTATTTGTTAACCGGATAGCTAGAAAAAAATAGTAAATTAACCTCCGTATTTTTAGATTCACAATGAACAATATTGGTAAAATTGTTATACCGTGATAATAATTAGACTAACATGTCGAAAGTCACAAAGCCATGTAATTAATAAAATTTCAACATTCTTCCACTTAACTAGTTAACTATCGATTTAGAATAAGTTGGTCATTTGTTAGTTTAATTGCTATGCTAAAATAATGTCGAAATGAAAAGGGTGATGTCGAAATGAAAAGGGTGTGCTCAATCATATGTTAATTTCAACATTAAACCCATACCAATTATACATTTGGCACTCATATAAAACTTATGATTAATCATTCATAATGGTTAATGTTTCTTAAGGAGCATTTTCCGTCATACCAGAATCATAACGCCTTTAAAATTTGTGCAATGGTTAACGCCTCTTAATGTCATTTCAATCATTACTTTCCATTTTTTGCTCTTCATTTGGCTTTATACTAGAAACATCGATCCCTCTTCATGCCCCTATAATGCCAAGAGAGCCATGTTGGGGGCGCTATCAAGCCCCTTTATGCCCCTATAATGCCTGTTACGCATAATCTTATGCAAATCCAGTTAGCCATAAATTGTGGAGTTACATTTGTAATCTAAGCTCATGGTTCAACTTGTATTTTACTCGTGGCACGATATGTTAGCCTTTTTTTATCCATCTTTCTAGTTTTGATGTAATCTAAGCTCATAGTTCAACTTGTATTCAACTCGTGGCTCGATGTTTTAGCCGTTTTTATCCATCTCTCTAGTTTTGATGATTTTACATACTTATGTTTATATATACATTTCTTAGATAAACAGGTTAACAGTCGTATTAAATTAGACAAGATCTATTAAAACTTTATACTACAAATACGAGAATGGACTTGTGCACTTTAAGTTGCAGTTTGTGCCATTTATTTATTTAATAAATAATAATGTCTTATTCGAGCAACATTAGGCTCTTTCTTACCTTGAAAGCTTATACGAGTCAACTAGTTTGAACTAAATTTAATCTATTTTTCAACTAACTAACTAAGTTTCTGGAAGCAAAGGTTATCAATCCTTATCTCCTTCAGGGACAAGGAAGAAGCTTATAAGTTTCTGGAAGCAAAGGTTATTTGGGGTCCGTGGTTTTCGAAACTTGAATTGTGGAGTGGTCAGTCGCTATCTCAGGAACGTGTGGCTTGGTTGAAGATTTATGGTGTGCCTTTACACATTCTCGAACCTGATATTCTGGCTCGGATTAGTGAAATGTTCGGGAAAGTTCTTCATGTCCCGAAGGAGCTGGCTTATGAACAGGACCTGTCTGTGTGTAGAATGGGAATTTTAGTGGGTGAAATCAATAGAATCCGAGAAATCGCTGCTCTCAAGTGGAAGAATCGATGTTACCGGGTTTGGGTGGAGGAGGAAGTAGGTGATTTCATTCCGGATTGTTTAGAGAGATCCAATGTGGTTTCTTTCAAAGAAGTGTCTCCGATGAAGTCGTCTCCGGTGCGTCATGATCCGGTTATCCGGAGCGAAGGTTTTGATGAGCCGCGGCAGGTGAACGGCCAGGAGGAAGGCGAGGTGTTGGGTAAGTCTGGTTCCAATGCTTGCATGGGGAGTGGGAACATGGGGAGTGGGAACAATTTTAATAAGGTGTCAGAAAAAGATGGTTTAAATTCGTCTGAGGAGGAGTCTAATCCCAACAAGATTTTATTAAGCTCTTTACCGAGTTTTACCAAAATGCAGCCATTAGTAGCGGGTGTACCTCATCGTTTTTAGCACTGATTCCAAAGTGTAATGACCCAGGTGGGTTGGCAGACTTTAGACCTATTAGCCTCATATCAATAAGTTAATTTCTAAGGTCCTGGTTAATCGCCTGAAGGTTGTTATCCATGGTCTTATCTCAGAAGAGCAGACGGCTTTCCTTTCAAACCGTAGCATCCTTGACAGGCCACTTATTCTAAACGAGGTCGTGTCTTGGCTGAAAAAATCTAAGAAGCGAGGTATAATTTTTAAAGTAGATATTGAAAAGGCGTATGACACATTAAATTGGGGTTTCTTGAAATCTATCATGTGCCAAATGGGTTTCCCGGAGAGGTGGGTGGCTTGGGTTATGGCAACGGTTACTACGGCTAAAGCCTCGGTTTTAGTTAATGGGTCACCGACTCAAGCGTTTGTATGCCACAGGGGGCTTAGACAAGGTGACCCAATGTCGCCTTTTTTATTTTTAATAGCAATGGAGGCACTTTCTGGGGTGGTTAAACGGGCAGTTGAGCTGGGATTACTACACGACATTCAATGCACAACACACGGTCCGGTTTTATCACATTTTTTATTTGCCGATGATGTGGTATTTTTGGGTGAGTGGGCGGAAGGCAATGCACGTAACCTGAACATAATTATGCGGTGTTTCTATATGGCCTCGGGACTAAAAGTAAACCTGGGGAAGAGTAATTTGTATGGGGTGGGTGTGGAGGACTCCGAAGTTCAGAATGTAGCATCCATTCTACGATGTCGGGTGGGAAATTTCCCGTTTAAATATCTAGGTTTGCAAGTGGGCGCAAATATGAACCTAGTATGAAACTGGCGACCGGTCGTTGATACTTTCAAGAACAGACTTTCGATTTAGAAGTCAAACACCTTGTCATATGGGGGTCGTTTAACACTTATAAAGTCGGTACTTAACTCTCTGCCGACGTATTACTTCTCCCTGTTTAGAGCCCCGCTACAAGTAATTAAAGAGCTAGAACGAATCAGGAGAGACTTCTTGTGGGGTTCTACAACGGAACAACAAAGAATGTCTTGGGTGGCGTGGAATGATATAATGGCGCCTAAAGAAATGGGGGGGGGGGTGGGTTAGGTATTGGTTCACTAAAAGAAGCGAATATTGCAATGCTCGCCAAGTGGTGGTGGGGATTCAAGGTTGAAAAAAATAGTATATGGAAACAAGTGATTTGGGGCATTCATAACAACAATAGATCGTGGTTTCCCATTCCGGTAAGGTTATCTACTCCGGGACTATGGAAGCAAGTGGCTGGAATCGCTAAGGATCTGATGGGTATGGGTATTGACCTCGCTGGATGTTTTCGGGCAATAGTAGGAAATGGGCTGAGTACTTCGTTTTGGAAGGAGAGCTGGGTCTTGGAAATTCCACTTTGCTATAAGTTTCCAACCTTGTATCAGCTGGAACAAAATAAAAACGCCTTGGTTGCGGACCGTGCAAAGTTACAAGCTGGTGTGAGGTATGTACAATTTAATTGGTTGCGGGCTCCTACTTCACCAGAAGAGATTTCAGAGCTGGTTGCACTATCCAGCATTCTGGGTTTCATTTCGGGTGAGGAGGATAGGTGGAAATGGGCCGCTGACTCATCAGGAATTTTTTCTGTCCGGGCCTTTAGAAAACAGATGCGATCCAGTTCTGATGTGGGCCAGGAGTTGGTGCAGTTATGGAATGGGTGGTGCCCGTTAAAGGTCAACTTTTTGACATGGAGATTACACTTGAATCGGCTTCCTACAAGAGACTTACTATCAAGGTGAAATATCCAGATTGCATCTTGTCTGTGTAGTATGTGTGGTGATTTTGTTGAGACATCAGATCATTTATTCGCTTCATGTAGCTTTACGCAGGTAATTTGGGATGAAATCGCAAGATGGTGTCGTATTTCCTCAGCTTTCTTTTTTAGTGCAAAAGACATCCTTCAACTTCATACTCACTATCGCTGGTCAAAAAGATGGAAAAGAGCCTTATACACGGTAGTACAAACTACAATTTGGTGTATATGGAGGGCACGAAATGAGGCGGTTTTTGAAAATAAACGCCCAGTTGCGGATAGGGTGGTGGAAGAGATTAAAGTGATGGGATTTTTGTGGCTAAAGCATAGGGCGAAGGCTATCTCGCTTACGTGGGATAATTGGTGTACGTTTGATTTGATTTGATTTGTATGAATGTGTAATGTGCTTGGTGGCTGTAACATTGGGTTAATGTGTTGTTAGCCTTGTGATTAATAAAGATTTTTTGTTGGCCGTTCAAAAAAAAGGAGTCTAATCCCAAGAGTGTTGGAGATGCTCCACAAAGTATTTTCTTTTTTGAGTCAAGGAAAAAGACAAAACGTTTTAGGAGGAAATCTAGTAGGGTCCATTCAGTATCTTCAAAAGATGGTGGTGGTGATTTTTTGGACTCCAGTGAAAAGGTGAGGCCCAATAAAAGGTGTAGGGCCCATGAGTCGGGTTGTGGAGTAGCCCAATCGGAATTTAGGGCCAATGATTCGGTCTCCAGCGATCCTTTTTCTTTAAACAGAATCTTGAATCAAGTTATTAAAGATAAGACAAATGAGGTTGAGGTTCAGACATCGTCTCCTCCATCACAGACTTCTCATCCAACGCCTTCTGGCGGCTTCCCTTTTGATCTAAATGACAAGGCCTCCTCTTAGGTTTCCTTCGGTGCCGAATCGCAGAACTCTACAGAGAATATCAGGGAAGAAGGTGAAACTTCGGGTAGAATTTCTTCAGTAGATCTGGAGGTAGAAGCTATTGTGAATTTGGGGAACAATTGGGTATGGAGCTGGGAGCTTGTGGAGGCTTGGTAAAAAATATCATCCTGGGTAAAGGTATTAATGACGTTTCTCGATGAATTTTCTTTCCTTGAATGTTAGAGGTTTGGGGGGGGGGGGATGAAAAAGCTAGGTGGATTAAAGGTATTAAGAACAAATTCGGGATTAGTTTTATCGCTTTGTAAGAATCTAAATTTGCTCCCAACTCTAGTAATGATTTGGTTAAACTGGGGGGGGGGGGGTAAACAAATTTGGGGCTGATTGGGTGGATTCTTCTGGCCTTTCGGGTGGGATAATCAGTATTTGGGACCCGAGTGTGTTTAATGGTGAAAGGGTTGTCAAAGATAATAATTATCTTATCATCAAAGGCAAGTTAAAGGGCAGTGGTCGAAAGTTGAACATCGGTAACGTGTATGCCCCCAGGATGTTTTAGAGAAAAAACAGTTGTGGGACAGATTGAGGATTGAGATGGAAGGGTTTGACGGTTTGTGGATTCTTTTAGGAGATTTCAACGTTGTTCGGGTTCCGGAAGAGAAATGTAACGCCAGATTCAATGCTAGATGTGCCAGTTTTTTTAATGATTTTATTTATCACAGTGGTTTATTGGAATATAGTATGAAAGGTAGAGAGTTCTCTTGGCAGTCGAGTAACGGGAAAAAACTTAGTAAGATTGATAGAATTTTAGTGTGCAAGGATTTTTTGATCTATGGCCCGATGCGTGCTTTAGGGCGCTGCCGAAGCTGTTGTCTGATCATTGTCCTTTAGTGTTGGTTTCGAAGGAGTGCAATTTCGGTCCCAAACCGTTTAGAGTCTTTGATTCGTGGATTAGTCGGGAGGGTTTTGACGAGTCGGTCAGGAAAGCTACCAGATCGTTTGTCTTTGAGGGGCCGGCTGACCTCTCCCTCTTAAATAAATTCGAGTTTATCAGAAATAGCGTGAAAAAATGGAGAGATATTATGTTGAAAAAGGAAAGAGTCAAGGAATCCAAGGCTAGAGAAGAGTTGGAGGAGTTAGAGATTTTGATGGAGAACGGGAGTCTGTCGGAGGAGGAAGAAGGGATCCTAGCGGAAAATCTTAAACTTATTAAGGAAGTGGAGGAGAATAAGTCAAAAGACATTAGACAAAGACCTCGGGTTAGATGGGCTAAGGATGGGGATGAGAATTCTATATTTTTCCACTCTATGGTAAATTGTCGGAAAGCTAGCAATAAAATCCATGGGCTGACGATTAATGGGAGTTGGTGTTCCAAGCCGTCGATTGTGAAAAAGTCTGTGTTCGAATTTTTCAGAGAAAAATTTAGAGAGGAACTGGTTTCTCGCCTGGAGGTGTTATGTGATAAGTTTAAGAAGCCGAATCCTTCAGAAGCGACTGGTCTTATTGGTGTTTTCAGCAACGAGGAATTAAAATCTGCGGTTTCAGAGTGTGGGAGCGATCGGGCCCCCGGGCCGGATGGCCTGAACTTCAGGTTTCTTAAACACTTTTGGGATTTATTTGAGGACAATTTTGTTAAGATTTTGGATCCCAGAAACCGTTCCAACTTCAACAGCTTTATCAACGCAGCAAGAAAGGGCCTCCATAACTAACAGGAAAAGAAAAGGAGACAGTGGATCCCCTTGTTTAAGAAACCTGACATTGAATTAAATCCTATCGGGCCCCTTGGCCGGATGGCCTGAACTTCAGGTTTCTTTTTGGCTCGATCCTTGGTTGTGTGATGCTCCTTTGAAAGATCGATACCCGAATCTTTTTTTGTTGGAAAAGGATAAGAAATGTTTGGTGCACGATAGGATTGTCCGTCCGTTTTCGAATCCAGAGGCTAGATGGGATTGGAAGCACTCTCCAGATTCTAACATTGAATTAGCTGAATGGATGGATTTAAACTTGAAACTCAGGGATGTCAGTTTGTCTGAAGAAATTGACAAATGGGCGTGGTTGGGTGACGAATCGGGTGTCTTTAGTGTGGGTTCTGTTAAGAATCTGTTGGACAGAAATAAAGAATCCAGCTTCAGGTATGTATGAGAATGGTGTAAGTGGGTTCCGTTGAAATGTAATATCTTTGCGTGGAGAGCCGAATATGCAAGCGTAATATTCCTCTCTTGGATGACAATTGTCCGTTGTGTGAGTCTGAGAGGGAGTCTGCCTTACATCTTTTTACGGCTTGCCATTTCACGGCTTTGGTTTGGATGAAGATTACCCGTTGGTGTAAAGTTCCTGACTTGGTAGCTTTTTCGGTTCGTGACATTCTAGAATTTCATAAGTATTGCGGTCTTAAAGGATGGCACTTGCTAGCTTTCAAAGGGATTGTAATTATCACGTGTTGACAGGTTTGGAAGGTTAGGAACGATCATGTCTTCTCGAATAAAGCTCGGGTAGTAGAGGAGGTGGTTAGCGCTATTAAATCCATTGGTTATCTTTGGTTTAAAAATAAATCCAAGTGTAAAGATGTAACATGGAACGATTGGTGTAATTTTGTATAGTTGTTTTTGGCCGCCTGGTTTTCGGGTTGGGCCTGTTTGTTAATGAAATTCTCCTTTAAAAAAAAAAACTAACTAACTAATAAATGAGTTACAAGCCGGTAATACTGTAGTTTTCATAAGACAATATAAGCTTTATTTATTTTTTTATTACCACATTCACAGTCCCTCACAAGTTAACAAAAGGTACGTGTCGTTAGTGAGACATATACAAATTATCTCATAAACAACTCATGATGCATGTGAGTGTGAGAGTTTAAAAATGCCACACAAGTGCATGCATATCAACCTTCCTCAAATATGGATTCGTTCAGCACTAAGGAAACGTGTTGAACTCAAAACCTTGGTTGATAAAAGCACTCGAAAGCCATAGCTTCAAATTTGCCAAGTTTATGTCAAATCCGTATGCGGTAACCTACATATTTATACACGTAAAAACTAATTAGTTATTTGTAATTCTTATACGAAGATTGTTCAAAAGTACTCAACTCGACAGGTTGTGGGTCCGATAGGTTCTGAGAACAACAATGCTCATCAAATTTTACCTTAAGAGAGTTGTATGACAAGATACGAAGTTAAACTTACATCTAACGTGAATGTCAAGACAAAATCATCATCAACGGTTGATAAATTCGAGCTTTGGACTTGAAAGCTTGTGATTGACTCGAGTGCTCGATGAAGTGAAGCCGCAACACTGCGTCCTTTGTTGCAAATGAGTCTTACATAGTATCCTTTCTCCTCAACTTGAAACATGTCCAACTGAACCTCGTACAAAAAACATAAAACTAGGGTTGGATGCATATGACTAATTAATTTCTTACGTCTCACACCTTGTTGTTTCCCTTCTAACCTTTGATATCTTCTTCGGTGTCGGAAATTCGTAAACCTTTTCCGAATTCTGGGATGATGATGCTTTTAGGGCTTTAGTCGCTTCAATTGTTGCAATCTCAGCCCTTAAATTCTTCGATTGTGTTTGAAGATCTTGGATGTATCGTGCTGCATCTCCAACGATCGAAGCTTTATCCATCTGCGATTGAAACATTTAAGAATTTGAACATTTAAAATGATATCACACTAATTAGTATCTTACAATAAACCCTAACTATATTTCTACAAAAATATTATATGATACTTACCATAAATGTTAACTAATATATTGTATTAAAATGTTATACGATATTTACAATAAACGCTAACTAATATATTTTATTAAAATGCTAACTAATATATTTTGTTAAAATATTCTATGGTATGTACAATAAACTATAACTAATATATTCTATTATTCTATTATTATATTTTATGTAATAGTTACCTTGGTTATATTGGGTACCAACGAACGCAACGCGTATAGCTTCTCCTTCATTCCGCTTCTTCTCTTCCGCTCGGAAATCAAAGTCCTCGCCCGATCAGCCTTCGCGCCATTGCCGGTGCTCTTTGTAGTTTCCGCTTTATCGTTTGGTACGGACTCAGACGAATCATCATCGCAGAAACCCTTCATATCCTCCCTTCCTGGTTCCAAACCAGACCCGAGTTCGGATCCATCATCTCATAACCGCCGAAGTCAGCACCAGCAGCAAGAACATCATCATTGTGACTATACAGCGGCTGCACAACCGGCAGCTCCGTACAGGAGTTGGTAAAGTGATTGTATCCGTAGTCTAAATAGTAACTTTCAGTTGGATCTGTTGCAGGCTCGCTTCGAATGGCGCTAATGAGTGTATCGAAATCAGTTTCTTCTGGCATGAAATCGGGTTGGAACATGTTGAAGTTGCCCCCATTGAAATGGCTGAATGAGTACTCAGAAGAGTCCATTTTTTTTAGCTTGGTAAGGTGGTGGTGGTGGTGGTGAACAAACACAAACTAAAATGCATGCATTAAACATTTTTACAAAGATGTATATATAATAGAGATTGTTGTGTAAACGGAATCATTTAGAAAGCATCTACAGTTGGTTTAGTTATAAAGAAATTAAGAGCTGATTGGTGCATTGACATTGACATCTTGTAATTAAATGAATGGAAGAATAAGTCTCATTTTTATAAATTATGATACGGTAGAAAATACAGTATAAGATCAAAGGATAAGATCTCGGTTATCATGTAGTTTGCACGGTCGCGTTATGTTTTATATACGACTACAAACAAATACGTGCAAACATAGGGAAGCTTAAACGAGTTCTAAGAAGCTTAAACGAGTTCTAAGAAACAACTTGAAGCTAATTTAATAAACGAGTTTAGGCCCGTGCTGTAAATTCATTTGAGAAGACTATTTTTTCAAGAACAAATTAAAATTAATCTTAGCCATTCAACTTTTTTAATCAATGGTTGTGAAGGATCATGGCATTTATGTAAATATTACACTCTCTTTCATCAAATCATTAAGTAAAAAGGGTATCTTGGACATTTTGTGTAGCATCAGACATTGATATCCTCACAGTTACTAAAATCACACACAACCAAACACCGTGATTTCCTCCACCCACAATCACCAATTGTCTTCGTCATTTATTTTTTTTATTTTTTTTTGAGACGGACCACACTGGAGTATCATCGTGCCACCAGCTTCGTCATTCCTAACCTAATATCACCACATGTCAAAATTGATGCATCACTGGATGTTTATAGCTTCAAGACTTCCACGATTAGGGACTACACAACCCGTGTATTCAAAATCAACATTATGTCCAGGTATTTGGTTTAGACTTTCGTAGCAATTAGCTTATGTGTAGGACCGTAATTGTCTTCAAGAAATTGATGAAACAGAGGGATTTGGTCATTAAAAAAGTGTAGTATACTTATAAAGTGTTGAATTTGGCTGGCATTAACAAGTTATCTAATTTTACGCTCCCAAAAAAAATATGTAGGTGATTTTGAAAAGATAATATTTGGTCTGATTTCATGGGAATCACACTAATATCCTGTATATAATTTGAGATATATGATTTCCCCCAATTTTTGGCTACCATGATTTCCTCCCCATAGCAATCTCATTGAAATCAAAAACCCTTAATGTATAAGGATTTGTTTCTGGGTGTCGAGATATATATAAACCCACATTCCTACAAGAGGCGACACACACCCCATCGAAACATTATTGTTTCTCAAAGGGTTAGCAGAATTCTACCTCGTTACTTGTGTAGGTTGGTATACTTTTAAATGTTCAATTTTTTTATACACTGTGATGGTCTCAAAAAAGCCGTGTAGGATTTAGAATACTTGTTTGCAACATCGTGTAGTCTGATATAGATTGTTGAACATTTTGTTACTAGTTAAAAAGTTGTGCTTTTTTATTGTATACATTCTCATCGTCCTAACCGTTGTTCATGTTCTCTAATGTTAGGATTCATATTTGGAGGGTGAAAATGTTTGAAGGTAACTTATTTTATCAATGTATTGCATAGAAACTGTTGTTGCAAATGTTTGTTAGATGTTATATGTGTTTATTAAAATTGAACAATGCATTAGTCACAGCAAGAAAAAGCCCGAGGATTGGAAATATCAAATATGTCAGCGTGAACGTGGACAAGGCACCAAACAAGTCTGATATTCAATCCATGTCAAAAATTGGTACGTACAGATGTTAGTGGTTCATCGTTGCATTTGGTGTTGTCATGTATGAGTAGTCGAGATGATTATTGTGTACCGGGAGGGGTGGATATAATATTATTTTTGTGATTTTTTGGTCTCCTTAAATGTGGGTTTATACCTTTTTATTAAGCATGTGGGATGTTCTGTCGTTACATATCAGTACACATCATGGCGTAATCACTCAAGTTACATGGTGAGTTGTGCCATAATAAGTGTGTAGGCAGCGTCTGTAGAAATTCAGTTGATATGTGTTAACTGTAAACGACGTAGGAACATTAGATTTCATTTTAATAAATGATTGCTTGTTTGCTTGCTGTAAACGTCGTTTGTTTTTTTATTCGGTGTATATGCTATTGTTCGTTTGCGTATGTAGCTACTATATTTTAATTATATGCATGGTCTGGGTGGGTGAATTTAAAAAAAGCGTATTATTTTTATCGATTCAGTGTATTAAGAGAAAGGGTTGGGTTTGAGTATATTGTCGGACATGTGTTTATTGATAAATTGTAGTTATATGTGGGATAGGTTTATGTTTCAGGTTTGTATGAAGCAACATTACGTGATTTAAGGATAGTGTTTGCGTAGGGTGTTTAATCGGTATGTTTTTTTTTTGTTTTTTGTCGAATGGGGTATGTTTTGGCTTTTGTGCTGTCAACTTGATGTAACTATCAGCAATCTGATTTGTGATCCGATAAAAACGTGCGCATGGATTATTTATGTGGTGTGTTTTCTGGATATTCTATGTTTTGCACACCGTCTTACTGATGGTGAATGTTCATATGTTAGGAAAGAGGCACCACTCTGGGAATCCGATTAACGGTAATAGGCCTTTAAAAGGTATGAATCCCTGATCATGCATTTAATCTGTTTTAATGACATACGGAAAACATTCGTTAATTTTTATGCACAATTTTTTTGGTTTGCTGTAGGTGTCGATAAGAATGTTGGTTCTACCTCAGACGGGTGGGTGGAAGATGACGATATTGTTGTAGCCGTTTCCAAGATGGTAGTACCAAAACTTGAAAAGCGAAAGTTGGTAGAGAAGAAGATAAAGGAGGAAATAAATATTGGTGTAGAGTACACACATAAGATACAATTGGTGACCTTAAAATTGCTGTTACGTTGCTTGGATGTTGATGATTCGGCATCCATGGTGTCACCAGAAGTAGGGTTCGGGTTACCGGATCTGCTGCATACGATGTACCTGTGTGTTATGCTACCTTTATACCTTGCAACCGTCGATAACCTAATATCAAAACCGACCTTTTCCGCATAGGCTTGGTACATGCTAACAACGTCTTCCCATCTTTGAAACACCATTCCAATAACAGGTGTTTCGTTTGTAAGCACACTAGGGATCCAATACTTGGTCCCGGTTGGGGAGTGATAATAGTTGCATGCCACAGACTCATCTAAATTAAAATGTTACGAAAACCGAGGACAACATAATTATTAACAAGACATATAGACTTACCAAAAAACATATGGTTGGACAAACTTACCTTGCTGGTTTGTAATAGGTACGACACTAGATTCTGCATTCAATAATGTATGAAATCGTTAATGAATGATTAAAAATCATAATGCGTTGTGGAAAGCTACATGACAATGTACCATAAAAAACAAACATTCAAAACACACTTTACCATACTATAAACCAATTATCATATCAATTTGAGCGCGTAGAAACATCTAACCATTCTAACTGTGTAGGACACTTTATTGGAATGAGAACGGCCGCCTATAATTGGTCCAGATCAAACGTATCTGATTGGATTGGCTAGTGGTTGTTAATATAATTGTGAAGGTTATACTAGATTACTTGGCATTCTAATTCACTGATTGAAAAAAAAAACTAACTGATATGGTATTAATATAACTGGATACCACACAAAAAAAGTAAAACTAAACCGCCAGTATAAATTCTACGCCTAATGATATATCTGAATTCTGACCTACATCATTTGATTCGCTGATGGTGTGTATGTAAATATTGTATTTTCCAAGCCAAAACATGATTTCGATTAACACCGCATAAAACAAGTTAAAAAAACTATAAAAATTTCACACATAACTACAACCCCCTGAATGCGTTCGGTAAATATAGATAAAAAATAATGTTAATCAAACCTTCGTTAGTGTATCCAGATTGAGTACTTGGGTCTTCATGGGTCGACATGCTTTGCACATGATTGTTAATACTAAAACTATACTATCAGCTCTTTTGATGCGATGTTTGGTATAAAAAAAACCATCAAAGCAGATTTATATAAGGTTGGGAACACCCTAAAACTCAGTATTAAAAGGAAACGATTTGTATAATCCCCCTAATTGTACCACCCAAAAATCACGGCTGTTTGAATGTTAGAATTAATTGAAAAAAGCTTGAATTAACAGCCAAAAATCACGGCTGTTTGTATTATTTACCTGGACAAAAAAGATCCTTGAATGCTGAATACAAAAAATACCAAATCGTTGCTCCTATTTCAAATTGATACAACTTTGATCATGAAGACTATAAAATCAACAGCAGAAATAGGATGATTGAATGCAAAATTAACGGGTTTGTATGATATCAAATCACATGTAAATTTCCTGTAGAGCTATCATCTTCTTATACGAATCAATAGGTGGATGGACAAATAAATGAGAAATCGCAGGAGATGATAAAAAAGTCTGGATGTTTTTTTTAATTATAAAATCATAGGAGATTAATTGATGAGCAAAATTATAGGAAAAGATAATAATAAATGATTGTTTTAAATTACTATAGTACCCTTATAAAATAAGTGAATCTTATTGGTTGATTTTGTTCTTTTTATTCTCATGTTAATATTTCTTCTCAAATAAACTTCCCACTATATATATATATATATATATATATATATAAGGGACCGCTAAAATGAGAACCACCTCGAGTTGTAAGAACCGTGAGAACTACACCGTACGGGGCGAGGTGGACCAAATTTTTTTTTCATAAACGTAGATGCGTGTATTATAAACACATTTGTAAAAAAAATTCAAAAAAAAATGTCGTGTGTGTAGTTTTGAGCACCACAAGTTTGTGTTTACGGGTACCGTAAATCTTACCGGAAAATTTACGGTACCCGTAAACACAAACTTGTGGTGCTCAAAACTACACACACGACATTTTTTTTTGAATTTTTTTTACAAATGTGTTTATAATACACGCATCTACGTTTATGAAAAAAAATTTGGTCCACCTCGCCCCAGATCAAAAAGTTCTCACGGTTCTTACAACTCGAGGTGGTTCTTATTTTAGCGCAATTCTATATATATATATATATATATATATATAATCAAAGTACTTGTTTCATTCCAATCACTAGGGCAAATTACATAAGGATAGCAGGTAGACGAGCAACAAATTGCGCCGCCATCCCCTTCTAAATAGAAAACCCTAATCTACTAAAAACAAAGCCTCGCTCCTGAGGGGTCGAAAAGTTGCTGTGGACCACACGCTGAACTCTAGCCAAGAACCGAACCACCTCCGGCGCCAAGGAACTGAACGTGTCAAACACCAGGGGGACAAATGCATGCTGATTATCTCACAAGCGTGCTTTTCCACCTTTTTTGACTCTGCTTTCAGTACCGCTTACCCCGCCACAAACCCATATTCCCGGAACCTGGCTAGGGAGGATACACCTGTGAGATCGACACAAGCATATTTCCCTCCTTCCCAACCAAAAACTAGCATGTCAGCCGGGCGTAGGGTGGACCTCCCTTCCACCGGGTCTGTAAGAAAATTAACCGGTGCCTCTTTCTTTGCCGAGATCACTGCTCGTCTGAGAATATCCATTAACGCGTCTCGAACAAAGTCATGGCGATACTTAAATCCCGACAACTCTCTACAGTGTAACGCATGCTCCTCGTATTTATCCAGACATGCTTTACGGCAGACTGGGAAAGTTTTATCATTCGTGTACATGGGGATCATCAGTCGGTACTTAAGGATTGACCGGTACTACACTGCTGACATACGTTGACCCAGACCTTCAATAGGAATAACAGTTAACAAATCCTGAGCGTAAGGCCTCTGTAGGCATTCAATGACGGCTTTCTGGCGGGGGGACAAATGGAAATCTTCTCCCAAACTTTGTGTGATTCGACAACAAAGGGCATTCTCCATAGTTTTCTGTGGCTTTTTGGGGGCTGTGTCCTTGTTAGAGAAACCGCCGAGATCAAAGTCAGGTAGAGATTCATGCAAGCGTTCCAAGGCGCTGGCATAATCCGGGTCAGTGTTAGCAACCCCACTTTTACGTAAGATGTGGTATTTCAACTCCCAAGATTGAAACCTGGAAGCCATAAAGGCATAGGCAGCCACATCCCGGGCGGAGAGAAGGCCCAACCCACCAAGCCGCATCGGCAAGGTCGCGATCCGCCACTGGAGTTCACAAAAAAGGCCCCCCACATACGATAATGTCTTCTATTGCCTCCCGAAGACCTTTATCAAAACATGAAACAACGTCATCCACAAAGGGGGGCTGGCAAGTTCGCAAACCAAATAGCAACTTTGCAACCCCCATACAAGATCTAGGCAAGAGGAGTTCGCTTTGAGGATCCCGCAACAAGGGAACGTGTCCCCTAATGTCAACAGCTCGCGTTGCCCTCTTAGCCGCTAGACCACTAATAAAACTGGCATCGCGGCTGCCTGCCCCTCCTAGCAGTTTGACACCTCTCTCCGGCTTCCGAATCTCATTGGGGAAAAGCCCTGGCCGGACCTTCACCATGTTGCATGTCGGTCAAAATAACTATGTTTTTCTAATATTAAGCCGTAGCCCCAAGGCTGGACCCTCCGAACCGATGATGTCAAGAGCTTTATCAATCTTAACAGCGTCCCCGATAACCGTCCCGTCATCCAAGTACCAAGCATGGAAGGGGAGTTTGCAGTTTTCCTGCACCTAAAGCACTAAGGGGTGTAAGGCTAGGGCAAAAAGCAAAGGTCCTAAGGGATCCCCTTGCTGGATCCCCGTTAATGCCCCGACGTGTTCATTCCCCACGTATAGCCTAGCAGGTTAGGCATACAGAAATTGAACCCACGGGAATATGGAGGGGCAATGGCGATGGACCTCGCGAAGCAAAATCGAACGGTCAACTAATTTGAAAGCGTTGGAAAAATCAATCGTAAGCATGGCAAGCGAGCTATCTGAATGAAAAGAATTAAGGAACCTGTTAGCGCTATGCAGCACCGCCTCCGCCCCATTGGGGACCCCCACCCTAAATTGGTAGTCCCTCAAGTACTTAACAACTTTCTTCATGGTTACTTTGGAGACCAATCTTCTCCAAATTGCCCCCATAGCAATGGGGTGAATTCCATTATCAGGCTTCAACAAAGGGGTTAGGGGGGCCGAATCAACAAAATCCGCGAGTACCCTAGGACATAACCCCCATAGCCAAAGGTTTACCACTTCAGTGATGGCAGTAAGCAGTCCCGAGGCAGTCACCGACCCCTCGCCGCTAAGAGCGTCCA
The DNA here is from genome assembly GCA_030545235.1 of Helianthus tuberosus. NCBI lineage: Eukaryota > Viridiplantae > Streptophyta > Magnoliopsida > Asterales > Asteraceae > Helianthus > Helianthus tuberosus. The sequence goes on along the minus strand of CM060412.1, from coordinate 164,956,541 downwards.
ACAGGTATTGGGCCCGGAGGCCATCTCACCCACAAGATGTCCCTTTCGGGAAAGTTTTCACACACATGTGGACGCATTCTTCATACACAGATAACGCATGTTGGGAAAGAGGGGTTGAAGGGAAGTTCAGGGGCGGCGCGAAGGGATGTTTGTCGATAAGGGCTTGCATGGTAGATTTCCCTGGGGAGCAACCCCACTGGAATACAACACCTTAACTAAAACAGTGAAGTGACCATCACTCACTTTCCTGAGATATTGCTTGATGTTGGAATTATAGGAAAAGTAAAAAAATATATATACATGAAACTCTAAACGAGTATTTTTTTATAACACTTACCGGTATACCTGATACATGTGGGTATGCACGATACCTGTCACACCCCTATTTTCCACGTGTCACCGGTGGGCCCGATGGGGAGTATAGTGACGTAGTTGGTATCATCATAGACAAACAACACAATATATAAATGCACAGCGGAAGCAAAGATAGATTCATTTCAACTTTAATAAAGTGTAATATTAAATATCACAAATAGTTGAAACGGATCCACAGGCGGATCAAAATAAAAGATGATATTGTTCAACAGCTTAAATGACATCCAAGCTTGCGAGACTTATTGTGGACGCTTAGAAGACAGCCAGCCTAGTACGAGTAGTACCTGCACTTAACCTTTTGGGAAAAATACGTCAGTTTACACTGGTAAATACAATTTAACTGACTCATTTTGAAAAGGTTGAAAATTGGTTTGAATGCACGTGGCACAAATCATTTTATAACTTGGGATAATTATGTGAAAATAATCTTGTAAGGGATTTACATGTTACTTATGCGTTCAGTAGCCCGATCCGTAGACCGGGTTAAAGATTAATAGACACACCACAATATTGAGTTATGCACTGAAAGGTGTACGCCTACACCCCGTGCTCAGGTCGTGGCCATATCGTAAGATGATGCCAAGGATATCCGGGACATGGTCATTAACCCCCCAAAGGCTTTAAGCAAACAAAACACATTCAAAACATAGCATATCAATAAATTTAACCTCTATTCGATTAAAGAATTCAATGCCGGACCAAGCGGTATTTTATATACCGTACCCCAAGCCCGTATATGGAAAATAAGTTAAAAGTATTTACCTTGGTAAGTATAAATCACAATTAGCGAGTGAAGGTAGCTTTTACTGGTTCTTATTCTGGAACCTAGGTTTATAATAACCTATTAGATTTCTAACGGGTCTTTATTTAAGCCTAAGCTTAGACCGGCTAGTTTTAAGGACGATACGGTTCAAACGCACGATTAAGCGAAGACCGGATAGAATGTGATTTAGACCCGACAAGTTTGAATACTTGTATAATATGGGTATACTAAATACATTCTGGATTTTGAGACAAAAATGATAATGTTTGACCCGTTTTGGTCAATTTATGCAAACTAGTTACATAAACCGAACCGAACGCGAAAAGGGCGTTACGGGTAACCAAAAGAGTCATATGCAAGTTCCCTGAGTTAATATGCTTTAAATATGTTATAATATCAATAAGATATCTTCTATTATGCCCCAAATGAATTTAAACTCAACTTATGCCTCATAAGGGCATTTTGGACATTTAAAAGATTATAAAAGAGTTTTATTTGTAATCTGAGTTACAGGTCTGATTTATACAGTAAATACACTTAATTTAACAAGTTATAACAGTAGGGTATGACCTATACGTGAAATTTATCATTTAAAACCAAACTATGCTCCTTAGGGGTATTTTGGTAATTTCACAAGGGCTAAAAAGGTCAAAACTGGAAACCTGAGTTCAAAAACTTTTACTTACTGTTATTATCTCAAAATATACTAAAAACATCAGTAGGTATCAACCTTATATGTTTAATATGGTTATAGTACATACTATGCGTTAAAAACGCTTAAAAAAGGCGATTTGGAGCCGTTTCCGGGTTTTTAAAAGAAAGATGATATTTTTATATTTGCAAAATGCTCAAAATATTTTATTTATCAAATAGGATCAGTAGAAAAAGGTTTGGGATCAAAAGGATTTGTAAAACTCATTTTATGGCTAAAAAGGGTAAAACCGACATTAACCGAATTAAACTTAGAGACCTATGTTATGCTCAGCCAAAAATTAAATAAAAATCTTTAAAAATCCCAAAATATTATCTTACATCAGTGGGTAAAAGGTTTGATATAAAAAAGTGGGTTTAGATAGGCTATACGCTAATTACGCCATTTACTTAACATAAGGCTTTCAAATTACGCTAATGAGCATAACTCCTAATCTAGACCTCAAACTGATGTCAAATTTTAGGTGCAAGTTTATAAATCAGTAACTAAGGTTTCTACTCTTTTACTTTATCAAAAATCACGATTTATAGTCAAAAGGGCATAATAGTCAACATTTAAGCATTAATCGGAAACATGCATATGAAACGGATAACTAATGAACCAAGTTGTGTGACCTCAGGGGGTTACACTAATATGAAACCTGGTCCAATTAAGGCTCTAAGGCATTTCTAAACAATGCTTAAACGGGTCAGAACTGAAAGTCAAAGCAGAAGTCAAACTATGCGACTTTCGGTTCCAAACCGAGCCTAAACTGAAAATTGTCAAGTTGAACATGTTGGGACATGTTCTTACATTAATTACCAAGTTATATTAATGATCAAACAGGTTGCAAGTATCCTACATTGCTAATTATGCTTTTATTTGAAAATACACATTCTGTTGACTTTTTAAAGTAAGCTTTGACTCGACAATTATCATAGTTAGAGTGAGAATCTGAAAGTACCCTTTTAAGGGTTTGTTACCCACACAAATACCTACTTAAAGGTACTTTTAATTCGTGATTAGACTAAGCACATTTTAATTAATCACGAAGTCAAACCTTAATTACGATGGTTTGACTTTTAGTTAATTAACTAAGCTAAACTAGATTTGAAAGGTTAAGGCTACTTACAAATGTCCTAATTATGATTAGGGACCACTAGGAAGATGGCTTGCTGATCAGGAGAGCTCCAGAACCTCACTTGTGAATGTTGCAAGTGCAAATGCCCAAATGTTGCAACTTCCATTTTCTTATATAGTGAACCCCATGAGCTAGGATCATGCCAACATAGTCTAGGAAGGTTACAAGATGTCCCCAGGTGTCCTATAAGGCTAAAAACCAGATATAGGAGCCCCTGGTTTCGAAAACTACCCTTATAAGTCGGTGCAACCGGTTATACAGGCAGCTGTCAACAAAATCGCCCAGATGCACTGCTTACGCACCGCAGCGTTCTGAGTGTTGCGGTGCGCAAGCAGTCTTGCGCACCGTAGCGTCCTGGTTGTTGCGGTGCGCAAGCTATCGCCAGAGACCAGAATTTTGTTTTTATTCAAGCTATGACCATGCACCCTTTTCAACTCCGAATCTCATGCACTTTAGTCAGTATAGGGACCATGTTTCCAGCCATTGCATGTCATGGCATGTAATTACACACTTTGGCACATTGTGGGGAGTTTAATTTGACGGAAATTCCTAAGAACTTGCATAGGATCCATGTCTAGAGTTTAAAACCCATTTATTATTTAGGAATCCAGATTTATAACAAAAATTCAGATGTGGATAAAATATATCCTGGTTAGGGATTTATTAATAGGTCGCTCAGAGGTATAAATTAACATGTCGACGTCTTTAAATCCTACCGTACATCTTTATCTGAATCCGTATTTACAACACGTTTACATAACATGACACGTGTCTTTATTTTATTGGACATGAATTTCTGAGGTGTTACATCCTCACCCTCTTAAAAGAAATCTCGACCTCGAGATTTACTGGAATAAATGAGGGTATTTTTCCTTCATGGTAGACTCCACCTCCCAAGTATATTCGGGACCTCTACGGGCATCCCATTTGACCTTTACAATAGGCACATGCTTCCTTCGAAGCTTCTTTAGCTGTCGATCCTCAATCGACAATGGTTTTTCCACAAATTTCAAACTCTCATCTATATGTATATCCGTATGCGGTATGACCAGCGAGTCATCAGCTAGACATCTCTTCAGATTGCAGATGTGAAAAACATTATGGATAGCACTGAGCTCTTCAGGTAAGTTTAACTTATAAGCAACTGACGCGACACGTTCGATAACCTCGAAAGGTCCTATGTACCTTGGGCTTAGCTTGCCCTTCTTACCAAATCGCATCACTCCCTTCCAGGGTGATACTTTAAGCAATACTTTGTCACCTACTTCGAAGTGAAAAGATTTACGCTTTGGATCCGCATAGCTTTTCTGCCTATCCCTGGCAGCTTTCAAACGATCACGAATCTGGACAATCTTGTCCGTCATTTCAAAGACCAAATCTGGTCCTGACAATTGAACGTCTCCTACTTCCGCCCAACAAATAGGTGTTATGCATTTTCTACCATATAATGCCTCAAAGGGCGCAACCTTAATACTACTATGGTAGCTATTGTTATAGGAGAACTCGACCAATGGCAGATGCTTATCCCAACTGCCACCTAAATCAATCACGCATGCACGAAGCATGTCTTCCAATGTTTGGATGGTACGCTCACTCTGTCCGTCTATCTGTGGGTGGTAAGCCGTACTAAAATTCAAGCGCGTGCCCAGAGACTGTTGGAAACTTTTCCAAAAATGATAGGTGTATCTCGTATCTCTATCCGAGATAATAGACAATGGCACGCCATGCAATGCTACAATTTATCTACGTATAATTGAGCTAACATGTCTGAGCTGTAAGTTTCCTTAATGGGTAGGAAATGTGCTGACTTGGTTAGTCTATCTACTATGACCCATATAGTATCGTTTCCTTTCCTCGTCTTTGGCAACTTGGTGATGAAATCCATCGTCACCATCTCCCACTTCCACGTGGGAATTTCAGGTTGTTGTAACAAACCTGACGGCTTCTGGTGTTCCGCTTTGACCTGCGCACAAGTCAAACATTTAGCTACATAGGCAGCTACAGACTTTTTCAAACCAATCCACCAGTAGTTTGCTTTTAGATCCTGGTACATCTTATCAGCTCCAGGATGAACAGAGTATTTGGAACTGTGGGCTTCCTGGAGGATAACATCCCGAAGTCCTCCATAAACTGGAACCCATATTCGTCCATTCAATCTCAGTATTCCGTCCTTGTCATAGGATAACTGCTCCTCAGTTACTCCTAGTTTTTCTTCAGGATAGTTAGCTTCCAGCACAGCTTCCTTCTGTGCAGCTAACACCCTCTCGTTCAAACTATTCCTTATTTCAATGAACTTGGCATTGATTCTTATCGGTTTTACTCTTTCTTTTCTGCTTAAGGCGTCAGCAACTACATTTGCCTTGCCTGGATGGTATCTTATTTCACAATCATAGTCATTTAGAGTTTCCATCCAGCGTCGTTGCCTCATGTTCAAGTCCTCCTGATTGAACAAGTGTTGAAGGCTTTTGTGATCTGAATAGATCACACACTTGGTTCCATACAAGTAATGCCTCCATAATTTCAGTGCAAATACAACGGCACCCAGCTCCAATTCATGGGTGGTGTAGTTCTTCTCGTGTACCTTTAACTGTCGTGAAGCGTAGGCAATAACCTTGCCTTTCTGCATGAGTACACAGCCCATACCAGTGTGGGATGCATCACAATACACCACGAATTCTTCTATACCATCGGGCAATGTTAACACTGGTGCATTGCTCAACTTTTTCTTCAAAATGTCAAAGGATTCCTGCTGCTTAGGGCCCCAATCAAACATAACCTTCTTACGTGTCAACGAAGTTAGGGGCGCAGCAATCCTTGAGAAGTTTTCGATAAAGCGTCTATAATATCCTGCTAAACCCTGGAAACTGCGAATCTCAGTAGGTGTCTTTGGTTCTTGCCAATTCATAACTGCTTCTACCTTAGCGGGATCCACTTGGATACCACGCTCACTTACCACATGTCCAAGGAATTGAACTTCTTGAAGCCAAAACTCGCACTTCGAAAATTTGGCGTAAAGTTTCTCATGATGTAGAAGTTTGAGAATACAACGAAGGTGTTTCTCGTGGTCAGCTTGGTTCTTCGAGTAAATAAGGATGTCGTCAATAAAGACGATGACGAATTTGTCCAAGTAAGGCTTGCAGACGCGATTCATGAGATCCATGAATGCGGCCGGTGCATTAGTGAGCCCAAAAGGCATCACTAGGAACTCGTAATGACCATAACGAGTCCTAAATGCAGTCTTGTGCACATCTTCATCCTTGACCTTCAACTGATGATAGCCTGACCTCAAGTCGATCTTAGAGAAGTAGCTTGCCTCTTGTAACTGATCGAACAGATCGTCGATCCTGGGCAAAGGATATCTATTCTTGATAGTGACTTTATTAAGCTCATGGTAATCAATACATAGACGCATCGATCCATCCTTCTTCTTGACAAACAAGATCGGCGCTCCCCAAGGAGACGAACTAGGTCTAATAAAACCTTTGGCTAGCAGATCATCTAACTGCGTCCTTAACTCCTTCATCTCCGTAGGTGCTAACCTATAAGGTGCTCTCGCTACTGGTGCAGCACCAGGGATGATGTCAATTCGGAATTCTACTTGCCTATTTGGTGGTAAGCCAGGTAGTTCTTCAGGGAAAACTTCAGGATATTCCGAAATAACAGGGATGTCTTCAATCTTGGGCTTTGGCTCATCTATAGTAACTTGTGCCATATAAATGACACAACCCTTCTTCAAGCATCTAGATGCCTTGAGCATGGACACTTGCTCGGGCAGTCCATGCTGAGTATCCCCTTGAATGGTAAGTGACTCCCCAGACGGAGTTTTGACTACCACTTGCTTTCTGTTGCACACAATCTGGGCTTGGTTATGTGATAACCAATCCATGCCTATAACTATATCAAAACCGGCTAGCTTAAAGGGAAGCAAGGAGAAAGGAAAAGAGTGATTCCTAATGGATTGTAACACCTCGAAAATTCACGTCCTATAATGTGTTGACACGTGTCATAAAGTTTGAACGTGTGAAAGAATATTATAAAAGGACTAAAGTTGACAAACATGGAAAGTATGTAATTATACGGATTCTAAGTGTCAACAGTGAATGAATATACTTCATAATAACCCTACATGATGTTTATAACATCAAACGAATAAATCATGGATCATACGAAGCTAAAAGTGAGAAATTACAAACTACAGGGGTCAAATGTGTCAACATGTTAAAGATATACCTCTGAGTGACCTTTTGACAAACCCAAAGCTTTGTAAATGTAAATTATTCTCACTAGAATGCATGATTAAAATTTCATAAAGTTTCGTTATCGTATGAGAAAGTTATGATCAAATTCGTGTGAGAGGGGTTAAAAGCGTAAACATTGGAAATTAAGATTTTTCGGGCAACCATAAAGTTACCCAAGGACTTAACAAAGTATGGTTATGTCTTAAGGCCCATAAAAGTCAAGTTAGAGGGCTCGAAGTGCAAGAAAGCATGTTAAGATCAAGTATAGAAGGATCAGGGACTAAAAGCGTCAAAAAGTGCATAAGTTTGCATTTTCGCGCATAACCTACGTTCTGAATACATCTGGACATCCAAAAATTTATGTAAGCATGACTACATTATATTTTAGTGTTCGCCTTAAGAAAAATCCATTCGTCGCGTCATTTGGTTCGTTTTTCGCGCTTATGCGCATTCCGTCGTAATTAAGCGAACATCGCGTTCGTACGGCCAAACGAACCGAAATCCGAGATATTTTTGAACACATTTTAAGTTCCCTATGCTTTAACTTCATTTTAGAGCTTTGAAATAGGGTTAACGGGCCTTAAACGTGTCGAAAATGGGCTGAATGCATGACAGGGACCAAAAGTGAAAATCTGCCAAACTTAAGCCTAGCGGTGCGCTACACTTTTAGCGTAGCGGTGCGCTAGCCTATGACAGACCAGATGCAGAGTATGTAACAGCCTGTTTTCAGCTGTTAACCACTTCCTAATCCCTTGCCAAGTGTTGATACCTTATGGTTAGTGGCAATTTAGGCACCACAACTTCCCGACAAGTGTACGGCCTTGATCGTGCCCTCTTCTCCAAGAAACGATCCTAACGGTGGACCGAAAACTATAAATACCCCATGCCTTTCATTGTTAAAACCCACAAATCTGATCAAAAAGGCTCTAAGTTGGAACCATTGTTTCATACCTGAGCTATTTTGATCGAGATTAGCTTTCGGGGACCCTTCGTAAGTATTCTTTCGTTCTTTTATTGCTTTACGGGTCCGAAAGTCAAACTTTGTTTGACTTTCTGCATTGACCAGTTTAAGGTTGATGCGAAGTTCGTTTGAACTTCATAACGTGAGCGTGATCACGATGGTTATAGTCCCTAGTGACTATACCTACTGATTTCCACGTTATCTAGGCTCAGTGACGAGCCGTAGTTTCGGCCAGAATACGTATTCTTGCGTATTTTGTAACCAAACTACTTATGGGTATCAAAACCGTTTGTTTTGATACCAAACTTGTTTTTCTAACTTAGTTAAGCATGTTTCAACATGCTTAGCTCGTCACTTTAGTTTAGTGCTTGTATAGGGTCGTAAAGGTAAGCGATCTAAACAATCGCTTATACTTTCGAACCTGACCCGTTTGGTCGATCATTAGGATCCGACCAAACACATCAAGTGACCTTATGGTCACATCGTTCGAGTAGTTGTATGACAGGTAGTATATATGCCTTAGGTAAATGACCAAAATACCCCTACGGGGCTTAAATTGAGATTAAACTCGTTTGGGCATAATGGAAGGTATCCTACTGATACCACAACATATTTAAGGCATATTAACTAAGGAAACCTGTAAATGACTCTTACGAATACCCGTTACGCTTCATGCGCGTTCGGTTCGGTTTATGTAACTAGTTTACATAAATTAGCCGAAACGGGTCAAACCTTATCGGTTTTATCTCAAAATCCAGAATGTGAATAGTAAACCCATATTAAACAAGTCTTCAAACTTGTCGGGTCAGAATCACATTCTATCCGGTCTTCGCTTAATCGTGCGTACGAACCGTATCTTTGAAACTAGCCGGTCTAAGCTTAAGCTTAATTAAAGACCCGTTAGGATTCTAATAGGTTGTTAAAAACCTTCGTTCCAGATTAGGAGCCCAGTAAAAGCTATCTGTACTTGCTGATTGATATACGGCTGGGATTGAATTTATATTTAGCTCAGGTAAATACTTTTAACTTATTTTCCCTATACGGGCTTGGGTTACGGTACATAGCGTACCGCTTGATCGGGCATCAAATCTCCACGCTTAGTGGGTAGTTGAATAATTTGATCGGCTCGTTTTAAACAGTCTTGTTTACTTTAAAGCCTTTGGGGGGTTAATGACCATGTCCCGGATATCCTCGGCATTATCTTACGAGATGGCCACGACCTGAGCACGGGGTGTAGGCGTACACCTGTCGGTGTATAACTCTAGAATTGTGGTGTGTCTATTGATCTTTAACCCGGATACGTCCGGGCTACTGAACGCATAAGTAACATGTAAATCGTTCTCAAGATTATAATATTAAATAATTCTCCCAAGTTAAAAAGATTAATTTTGCCTCTGTGCATTTTAATCAATGTGTCAAGATATTTTGTGCCACGTGCATTCAAAACAATTTACAAACTCTTTTTCCAAAATGAGTCAGTTGAATGTATTTACCAGTGTAAACTGACGTATTTTCCAAAAAAGGCTAAATGCAGGTACTATACGAACTTGGCTGGATAATTCTCCTTAGCATCAATAGAAGTCTCGCAAGCTTAAGATGCCTAAAAGTCTGTTGAACTATTGTTTCCCTTTTATGTTCGATCCTTCTGTGGATAAACTTCCGGATATTGTGACAGTTGATATTACAATAATAAATTCGGTTGTATTATATTTTCAATTGCTTCCGCTGTGCTTAATAATATTGTGTTGTTTGACTATTATGTTGCCAACCATGACGTCACGATACTCCCCACCGGGCCCACCGGTGACACGTGGAAATCGGGGTGTGACAGGTTGGTATCAGAGCCAACACTGAGTGAATTAAACACTAGCCTTAGTGTTTAATCTCAGTTACACAATTGCACAATTCTAAACTTCTGAGTCTAGACTTAACTTAGGAATATTCTCAATCCTAATCTTGAAGTTTTGCTTCCAAATTTTTATATATTGGATACGTCGCCAAGCGAAGAAGCTGTAATAAGAATTCTCCACATCTGGAGCCTTGAAATGCTGAGCTTCGTACCGCGATCAGGATGAAACGTGCGACCAAGGAGAAAGCCTTCAAGAATTGAATGAAGAAGAAACTCCTTTTACTGAAGATCATTTCCTTAATAGTCCTTATAAGGACATAATTATTTTTAGTCCCTTCGAGGACAACATTATTCCTTTTAAGTCCCGCTTAGGGCAACTTTATACTTTCATTTTTATAAATGGAATGATTAAGTTTAAACTTTCATTCTAAATAAGAAATATTAAATAAATGGAAAATAATAACATTTCCTTTTTGCAAGATCTACCATTATAATAAAATGGCAAAATCTAAAAGGGTAAGACCTAGCTTCGGGTCATATTAAGACCGGCCAAGATGGCAGTTCCTCAATTTAGATTAAGATCCATATTTACACCTCAATTTAAAAAAAAAAAAATATTGTTCTGCGTTAATTATAAATTAAGAATCTTAAAGTGTGAAACCTAGCCTTCGGGTCAATTATAAGACCGGGCCAAGATGGTAAGACCTGTTAAAAAGATTCGAATCATTAATTAAGAATCTTAAGTGTGAAACCTAGCCTCGGGTCAATTATAAGACCGGGCTAAGATGGTAAGACCTGTTTAAAAGATTCAATTCCCTGTTAACATCTTAAAACATGTTAACACTCCTGGCAGATGTGATTCATTCGAAATCACACACGTCATTTTTATAAAGGATTCTTCAAAAGATTCCTAACCCAGTTTAATGATCTCTGAATCCTGGGTTTACATCATTAATTAAGATGATCATATTTTAACCATACGTGGTAATATAGTGCCTACGGGCCTTGCTCATTTCTACATGAGCCAAAATACAGTGGTAGCTATGACTCCCTGTCAGATAAAGGTAATGAACTAGGTTCAAACCTCAAATGCTTTGATTCTCTGAAATCCTCGCATATAATTTATAATTGTCTACGTGACTAGGCCTATTGTGCCAATATACTTTCATGCTTTGATTCTCTGAAATCATAGCTTAAAATTTACAAATGTCCGTGTGACTAGGCCTATTGTGCCAATATACTTGCATGCTTTGATTCTCTGAAATCATAGCTTATAAGTTATATATGTCCTTGTGACTAAGCCAGTTGTGCTAATATACTTAAAGACCTTGATTCTCTGAAATCATGGCTTATAATTTAAAATTTTGTCCTTGTGACTAGGCCTTTTGTGCTATAAAATAAAACTGTTATTATTGCTTTGATTCTCTGAAATCATAAGCTTATAATTTATAAATGTCCATGTGACCAGGCCATTGGGTGCCACTAATAAAACTGTTAATGTTTTATAATTAGGATAAATTATAATAGAAATCCTAAATAAATATGATTAATAAATTAACCATATATGGTCTCTGTTTACCATGGTTAATGAATTTCCCTAAGGGGGAAATCCAGTAATAAACATCTCTTAAAAGGGAAGTGCCTACGGGCTATAGTTAATGTCCTCTGAGACTAAAAACAGTGGTAGCCTACAGCTCCCTGTCAAGAAAAGGTAATGAACTTTGATTCAAACCTTAAAGCCACGATTCTCTGAAATCATGGCTTATAAATTTAACTTGTCTACGCGACAAGGCCATTGGTGCTATTATTAACTTATGAATTAGGATTTATGATAAAAATCCTGGATAAAATAAATATCCTTCCTTCTCTGTCAGTATGCAATTGACGGGAATCTTAAAGGTGAAACCTAGCCTACGCGGCCAAGATGGTGAAACCTACTCAAGGGATTCAAAACCTTGTTAACACCTAGGAATGTGTTAGCACCCCTGACAAATGTGATTCAAGAAAATCACAACAGTCATCCTTATATTGGATTCTTCCAATTCTCAAATCTAGCCTAGTGATCTAGGAATCATGGCTTATATCATCCTATAAGATGATCATAATATAAACATCCGTTAGTGATGAAGTGCCTACGGACTAAACTTGTTGTCCGATAAGACAACGACAGTGGTGGTCTTTGACCTCCCGTCTAAAATGTTGGACTATGTCCAAACATAATAGTCTATATGATCAATGCGATCATGACTAATATCATCTAGTACGATGATCATATTATTTAACATCCTTTAGTGATGTCTTGCCTACGGGCTATAATATATTGTCCATTTGAGACATTGACATTGTTATCTTTATGATTCCTTGTCTAAGGTGGTGAGCTATGCTCAAGCCTAATAGTTCATATGATCAATACGATCATGACCAAAAAAAAAAAAAAAAAAAAAAAAAAAAAAAAATCATCAATACGATGATTAAAAATTTTAACATCCGTAATGATGTTTTGCCTAAGGGCTATATTATATCGTCCAACTGAGACAAGGCAATTGAAATTTTTGTGATTCTTTGCCAAGGGGGTGAGCTATACTCAAATCCCATAGTCTATACTCGTTGCGATCCTGACTAGTATCATCAGTATGATGATCATAATATTAACATCCCTCGCGATGAAATGCCTACGGGCTATACTTTATCCTAGAGTCGGTAAGACAAAGATAGTAGTGATCTTTACGATCCCCTGTTCAGAATGGTGTGATTATACCCCAAACCTAATAGTCAATATGATCGATGGGATCATGACTAATATCATTAGATACGATGGTTATATATAAACGTCCATTAGTGATGTTAATTGGCTTATTTTTTTCTGCCAAAAGAATCGTCTATCAAGACGATGACAGTTGTAGTCTATGACTCCCTGTCCAAAGGTGAAGAACCACGTTCAAACCTTGAAGCCCTAATCTAAAAAGATTGCGGCTAATAAATTAAGGTTCTTGATGGTAGATCATCGAGTTATGTTTTAAAGTCATTCATGACAAGCCTATGTGCTATAATTTGTCATTCGTGACAAGCTAACATATTAAATGTTAACATCCCTGGTGACAGGCCTTAGTGCCATATCCTATAACGTCCTAGAGACAAGGCCATTTGTACCGTATCTAAATGTCATCACGACAAGGCCTTCGTGCCATATGATTACTTATGTCCTTCATGACTGTGCTTTATGCCATATTTTTCTACGTCCCTCGCGACAGGCTTCTATGCCATATATGTATATAAATATATATAACCGAAGTCATGAAAGGCTAGCCTTTGAGCTATCTATAATCGTCCTTGTGACAAGGACAGTTGTGACATTATGGTCCCCTGTCGAGCAAGTATTGGACTCGCTCCAAACTTTGAATGCCATTAATGGTCCTGTTGTGACCTAGACTAAGTATAATGGAAATACATTCAAAATAACATTCACTATGAATGTTCGGAACAAGATAGCCCATACGGTTTATGAATGCCGTGGCTAATCTAAGTCAGGTCATCAGGATGATGACTGATAATGGTTAAATCTTGGTGATTGGTACCAAGTTTCGAGTATGGAAAACTCGGATGAGGTAGACGACAGTCGCAACGCTATTAAGGCGACAAAAGTTAATAAAACTACAAACGTAAACCTCAATATTAATGGAGTTAATCCTCAGGCGGTGGTTGACGCAGCAAATGGAAGGACCATAGAAAGGTCATGAGTCAATCCAAAGAGCCGAATTCTTCTCGCTCTAAATCTCATTCAAAACCATGTTTAAATTGCTCATGAGGAGATCTTGTTCACACTTCGTATATGAAGGATGAACCAAAAGAAGGAGAATAACTCCCAGAAAATCTGAGAAAGAGAGCGAGTACAGGCTTAATAAAAGCAACGAAAGTTCGGTAAGAAGCCTGTATACCTCAGAGACTGATTCAGCAGTATTAGATGGATGTTTTAATATCCATTAGGAAATTTTTCCGATGTCCTAGTTCCGTTAAAATATAAGGACTCAATATAATGATAAAAGTCGATTGGTTGCCTCGAAAAACCAAGCCCATATCGTGGGTGATAAGAAGCAATTAATTATCAAGACTCCTTATGAGACAACTCTCATAATTACACGTATCCGTACGATTAATTAAAAATTAAACACAAAAAATGGTGGAATTGGCCGTCCCCGGAGTCGAACCTGGGTCTAGGCCGCACCCTTTCGCGCGCCTAGCCAACTGAGCTAGGTGCCTAGTATTGTGAAACTTCCATTATTAATTAAATTTAAGCACTTGTACAATAGACTTCCTTATCATTTATCAATGATAATTTCTGCTAAGTGTCATGTTTTTAATACAGGCAATAATAAATCTTCATGAACCATAAACTTAGCAAATTTTTTCTCATCCACAAGGTATAATTACCAAGGAAACCATAGTAACCGATTCTTCTAGTATCGGCAAGAAAAACCTTTCCGAAAATCTAAGAGCACTCTTTCTTTGCATAGAGTACGACGACATATGTTATTTTAATTATTTTTCTCATTGTTTTCTATCGCCTGCGAATGCCAAACTATGTTTGATTAAAGTGTCATATGAGGATTGGCGTATCCTAGTGTGTCCCATAGATTATTTCCATGTCTGATCAGCATGGAGGTTTAATACATGGAACCCCTGAGATATCCCAATAGTCATATTGTACTAAAGTCGACTAGTAGTATTCAAAGAAGATATCCAAAAATGGAATTTTTTTTAAGTAAACGTTCCCGACTAAGGAATTCGTGGACTTATAACATAAAGGTGTCACTTATTTGACACGAGTAATGGTGGATGAACTGGAGCCTGAGATATGGAAAATCTCTGTAGCCTCCTTGCAATCTTGATTATCTTCTCATAAGTTTTCCCTGCTTACCTCCGGGAAGGCAGGTAGAATTAAGATTTGTATCCCGCTGTGGGCTGGAGTATTGTGAAAACTCCATATTGATTATGGAATAATCGAAACCTTGATTAAATAGGTTTTAAAACATAGGCACATAAAGCCTGACGCAACATTCTGAGGGTTTTATGTTATTAAATAAGAAAGACGGTTCATATTGCTTATGCATACATGCCGCAACCCTAATTAGGCAACGATTAAAAATTTCCATCAGCTACCCAGGATCTAAGGACAAACTATTGGTGGATAGGCTTGAAGAAGTCTGTGGCCACCTATGTAGCTAAATGCTTGACAAGTGCGCAAGTCAAAGCCGAGCATCAGAAACCATCAGGTTTGCTACAACAGCCTGAACTTCCTACGAGAAAGTGGGAAATGGTAACTATGGATTTTTTTACCAAGTTACCCAAGACAAGAAAAGGAAATGATACAATATGGGTTATAGTTGATGGACTGACTAAGTCAGCTCATTTCTTACCCATCAAGGAGACTTATAGCTCCGATATGTTAGCCCAATTATAAGTGGATAAGATTGTAGCCTTGCACGGCATACCTATGACTATTATCTCTGATAAAGATACTAGGTACACGTCACATTTTTGGAAGAGTTTCCAACAATCTTTGGGGCATACGTTTGAATTTTAGTACGGCTTAGCATCCTCAGACTGACGGTCAGAGTGAGCGTACTATTCAAACGTTGGAAGAAATGCTACGTGCATGTTCGATCGATTTGGATGGTAGTTGGGATGAGAACCTACCGTTAATCGAATTCTCCTACAACAGTAGCTACCATACCAGCATTAAGGCTGCGCCTTTTGAGGCGTTATACGGTAGAAAGTGTAGATCGCCTAATTGTTAGGCGGAAGTTGGAGATGTCCAGTTATCAGGACCAGAGATAGTGTTCGAAACAACGGACAAGATTGTCCAGATTCGCGACCGTCTCAAAGCTGCCCGGGATAGGCAGAAGAGTTACGCTGATCCTAAGCGTAAGGATTTTTACTTCGAAGTAGGTGACAAAGTCCTACTTAAAGTGTCACCCTGGAAGGGAGTGATGCGGTTTGGTAAGAAAGGCAAGCTAAGCCCGAGATACATAGGACCTTTCGAGGTTATCGAACGTGTCGGGTCAATTGCCTATAAGTTAAACTTATCGGAAGAGCTCAGTGGAATTCACAATGTGTTCCACATCTGCAATCTGAAGAAGTGCTTCGCTAATGAATCACTGGTTATACCGCATACAGATGTGCATATAGATGAGAGCTTGAAGTTTGTGGAAAAACCCTTGTCGATTGAGGATCGACGGGTTAAGAAGCTTCGAAGGAAGCATGTACCTATTGTTAAGGTCAAATGGGATGCCCGTAGTGGTCCCGAATTCACGTGGGAGGTTGAATCCACGGTGAAAGAAAAGTACCCTTACTTATTTCAGTAAATCTCGGGTCGAGATTTATTTTAAGGGGGTGAGGATGTAACACCTCGAAAATTCACGTCCTATAATGTGTTGACACGTGTCATAAAGTTTGAACGTGTGAAAGAATATTATAAAAGGACTAAAGTTGACAAACATGGAAAGTATGTAATTATACGGATTCTAAGTGTCAACAGTGAATGAATATACTTCATAATAACCCTACATGATGTTTATAACATCAAACGAATAAATCATGGATCATACGAAGCTAAAAGTGAGAAATTACAAACTACAGGGGTCAAATGTGTCAACATGTTAAAGATATACCTCTGAGTGACCTTTTGACAAACCCGAAGCTTTGTAAATGTAAATTATTCTCACTAGAATGCATGATTAAAATTTCATAAAGTTTCGTTATCGTATGAGAAAGTTATGATCAAATTCGTGTGAGAGGGGTTAAAAGCGTAAACATTGGAAATTAAGATTTTTCGGGCAACCATAAAGTTACCCAAGGACTTAACAAAGTATGGTTATGTCTTAAGGCCCATAAAAGTCAAGTTAGAGGGCTCGAAGTGCAAGAAAGCATGTTAAGATCAAGTATAGAAGGATCAGGGACTAAAAGCGTCAAAAAGTGCATAAGTTTGCATTTTCGCGCATAACCTACGTTCTGAATACATCTGGACATCCAAAAATTTATGTAAGCATGACTACATTATATTTTAGTGTTCGCCTTAAGAAAAATCCATTCGTCGCGTCATTTGGTTCGTTTTTCGCGCTTATGCGCATTCCGTCGTAATTAAGCGAACATCGCGTTCGTACGGCCAAACGAACCGACATCCGAGATATTTTTGAACACATTTTAAGTTCCCTATGCTTTAACTTCATTTTAGAGCTTTGAAATAGGGTTAACGGGCCTTAAACGTGTCGAAAATGGGCTGAATGCATGACAGGGACCAAAAGTGAAAATCTGCCAAACTTAAGCCTAGCGGTGCGCTACACTTTTAGCGTAGCGGTGCGCTAGCCTATGACAGACCAGATGCAGAGTATGTAACAGCCTGTTTTCAGCTGTTAACCACTTCCTAATCCCTTGCCAAGTGTTGATACCTTATGGTTAGTGGCAATTTAGGCACCACAACTTCCCGACAAGTGTACGGCCTTGATCGTGCCCTCTTCTCCAAGAAACGATCCTAACGGTGGACCGAAAACTATAAATACCCCATGCCTTTCATTGTTAAAACCCACAAATCTGATCAAAAAGGCTCTAAGTTGGAACCATTGTTTCATACCTGAGCTATTTTGATCGAGATTAGCTTTCGGGGACCCTTCGTAAGTATTCTTTCGTTCTTTTATTGCTTTACGGGTCCGAAAGTCAAACTTTGTTTGACTTTCTGCATTGACCAGTTTAAGGTTGATGCGAAGTTCGTTTGAACTTCATAACGTGAGCGTGATCACGATGGTTATAGTCCCTAGTGACTATACCTACTGATTTCCACGTTATCTAGGCTCAGTGACGAGCCGTAGTTTCGGCCAGAATACGTATTCTTGCGTATTTTGTAACCAAACTACTTATGGGTATCAAAACCGTTTGTTTTGATACCAAACTTGTTTTTCTAACTTAGTTAAGCATGTTTCAACATGCTTAGCTCGTCACTTTAGTTTAGTGCTTGTATAGGGTCGTAAAGGTAAGCGATCTAAACAATCGCTTATACTTTCGAACCCGACCCGTTTGGTCGATCATTAGGATCCGACCAAACACATCAAGTGACCTTATGGTCACATCGTTCGAGTAGTTGTATGACAGGTAGTATATATGCCTTAGGTAAATGACCAAAATACCCCTACGGGGCTTAAATTGAGATTAAACTCGTTTGGGCATAATGGAAGGTATCCTACTGATACCACAACATATTTAAGGCATATTAACTAAGGAAACCTGTAAATGACTCTTACGAATACCCGTTACGCTTCATGCGCGTTCGGTTCGGTTTATGTAACTAGTTTACATAAATTAGCCGAAACGGGTCAAACCTTATCGGTTTTATCTCAAAATCCAGAATGTGAATAGTAAACCCATATTAAACAAGTCTTCAAACTTGTCGGGTCAGAATCACATTCTATCCGGTCTTCGCTTAATCGTGCGTACGAACCGTATCTTTGAAACTAGCCGGTCTAAGCTTAAGCTTAATTAAAGACCCGTTAGGATTCTAATAGGTTGTTAAAAACCTTCGTTCCAGATTAGGAGCCCAGTAAAAGCTATCTGTACTTGCTGATTGATATACGGCTGGGATTGAATTTATATTTAGCTCAGGTAAATACTTTTAACTTATTTTCCCTATACGGGCTTGGGTTACGGTACATAGCGTACCGCTTGATCGGGCATCAAATCTCCACGCTTAGTGGGTAGTTGAATAATTTGATCGGCTCGTTTTAAACAGTCTTGTTTACTTTAAAGCCTTTGGGGGGTTAATGACCATGTCCCGGATATCCTCGGCATTATCTTACGAGATGGCCACGACCTGAGCACGGGGTGTAGGCGTACACCTGTCGGTGTATAACTCTAGAATTGTGGTGTGTCTATTGATCTTTAACCCGGATACGTCCGGGCTACTGAACGCATAAGTAACATGTAAATCGTTCTCAAGATTATAATATTAAATAATTCTCCCAAGTTAAAAAGATTAATTTTGCCTCTGTGCATTTTAATCAATGTGTCAAGATATTTTGTGCCACGTGCATTCAAAACAATTTACAAACTCTTTTTCCAAAATGAGTCAGTTGAATGTATTTACCAGTGTAAACTGACGTATTTTCCAAAAAAGGCTAAATGCAGGTACTATACGAACTTGGCTGGATAATTCTCCTTAGCATCAATAGAAGTCTCGCAAGCTTAAGATGCCTAAAAGTCTGTTGAACTATTGTTTCCCTTTTATGTTCGATCCTTCTGTGGATAAACTTCCGGATATTGTGACAGTTGATATTACAATAATAAATTCGGTTGTATTATATTTTCAATTGCTTCCGCTGTGCTTAATAATATTGTGTTGTTTGACTATTATGTTGCCAACCATGACGTCACGATACTCCCCACCGGGCCCACCGGTGACACGTGGAAATCGGGGTGTGACATGGATATAACACATCCATCTAAAACAGTTGAGGCGGTTTCTATGGTTCCATCAGCTAATTCCACCTCATATTTCACACTTAAGGCTTTTACAGGCAATTTTAACAACTCACAAAACTTATTATCTACAAAAGACTTATCTGCTCCAGAATCAAACAATACTCTAGCATAAACATCATTTACGAGAAAAGTACATGTGATCACGTTGTCATCCTGAACAGCTTCCTTAGCGTCCATCTTGAAGACCCTGGCATTGGTCTTTTTCCCCTCTTCGGTTTTCTTGGTGGTCTTTGGGCAATTGGACTAAATGTGCCCTTTTTCATTGCAACCGTAACATGTTGCATCTTTCAGCTTCTTACACTCCAAAGTCTTATGATCCGTAGACTTGCAAATTCCACAGGGTCTCGAGTGAGACTGGGATTTCGACTCAAGTCGACACCTCCCAAAATGGTTCTTCTTACAAGTTTTACATTTGGGCTTATCTCCCGATTGTTGCCCGTCCTTCTTAAATCTCGACCCTTTCTTGTGGTCGTTATTTCCTCGGTGTTTCTTATCTGATCTTCGTGAGGTATCGTCCTCACGCTTCCTCTTACCTTCTTCTGAGTTCCTGAGAGCTCTCAACCTGACTACGTCCAAGGTAAGAGATAGAGATAGATCAGCTGCTGATCTGAAGGTTGCAGGCCTTGATGCCTTAACACTTGCTTTAATTTCTGGGGCTAAACCCCCGATGAAGCGAGCAATCCTCTTAGGTTATGGGGTTACCAAGTACGGAACCAACCTAGATAGGGTATTGAAAGTGGTGAGGTATGCCTGGCAGTCTAAATTCTTCATCACTAATGATAAGAAATCTGACTCAATTCTCTCAACTTCGTGTTGCGGGCAATAATTCTCCTTAATGAGAGCAACGAACTGATCCCATGACAAGTTGTAAAGTGGGATCTTTCCAGCAGCTTGTATGAGAGACTTCCACCACACCAGTGCTTCTCCTTTGAACGATTGGGATACGTATTTTACTACGTCCCTTTCAGCACAACCGCTGATGTCTACTACCGTATCCATCTCGTCCAACCAAGTCATACAATCTATTGCTCCTTTCTCCCCGGTAAAGTCCTGGGGTTTACATGAGACGAAGTATTTGTATGTACAGGACTTACCACGCGGTTCCTGTTTATGCTCGACCTTCCTTGACGGGACACTGTGTTGGTTCGAGGAGTGATGATCATCATCATCCTTCTTGAGCTCATCTTTCTTAGGTACATCTTTCTTAGAGGGCGGTTTGCTATGAGCCTCCGAGTGAACTTTTGGCTTGGAATGTGGTCCTACTTCGGGTCCTACTTCGGGTCCCGCTTGATTCACTATATTGCCTCTCGATGGCTTTGTTAACAGCATTTTCCACTATTGCTTGTAACTCCGCACCAGTTACAAGTATCTTAGTATTTTCAGGGTTTCCCTCTGGACGACTGTTTATTTCTTCATACTTAGCCATGTAGTTTTAATTGCTACATAAAAATAAGGACAAGGTCTATTTAGAAGCCTAAACAGTATTATCGTTCTTGACGATTTATTAACCATGGTTTTAAATAGCCATTTAGTTAATTTATTAACTATATGATTTTTTTTTTTTTGGATCTTTATCATAATCCAAAACCATAAATTAGTAATAATAGCACATAGGCCTAGTCACGTAGACAAATTTCTAAATTATAAATTTAGATCTTATAGGATTAAAGTTTGAATAAATAAGACAAATCAATCCTTTTCTTGGTAGGGAGTCTATAAACTACGCCTGCCTTTGTTTTATATGACATTAATTATAACCCGTAGGTATTTTGTCACAATCAAATATATATAAAAATATAAATTTGGGTAATTAATAAAAAGGGTGACATGTGTGATTTCGCGGATCACACTAGCCAAGAATGTTAACATATTTGCAGAAGTTAACAGAGATTTGAATCTTTTTAAACAGGTTCTACCATATTGGCCAGGTCTTTAATATGACATTCAAGCTAGGTTTTACCCTTTTTAAGATTCTTATTATTTTATTTTATTAAAATGGTAAATCGAAATATGTTATTTTTCATTTATTCACATATTATATTCATGCATAATTTAAAAATGAAAAACTTAAATTAACCATTCCAAATAAAAATTAAACTAGTACGAGTTTGCCCTAAACGGGACTTTTACACAAATAACACGCCCACGCAGGGGCCCAACAAACAAACAGACAAACCCACGCAGGGGTCAAATAAGAAGACATGCCCACGCAGGGGCAGAATAGAAAGAAAAAATATGCCCACGCAGGGGCAGAGTACAGAAATAAATGTCCTCGCAGGGACATGATTACAACTAAAATAAATAAACAAACAAAGGATTTAGTGATCCTTCTTGCTTTTTCCCTTGATCAAGTTCACCATCTTCTTGAACATACCCCGGTTATGCCTTCGTTCTTCTCGCAACTCATGCCGCACCTCATTTATCCCTTGAAGGATTTCTTGAAATTGTGGCGGTGACATCACCGGTGTCCGCGGTGGTTGCTGAAGATGCTGAGGTTGAGGAGG
Source organism: Helianthus tuberosus (assembly GCA_030545235.1). Classification (NCBI taxonomy): domain Eukaryota; kingdom Viridiplantae; phylum Streptophyta; class Magnoliopsida; order Asterales; family Asteraceae; genus Helianthus; species Helianthus tuberosus. The sequence continues at coordinate 164,934,494 of CM060412.1, read as the reverse complement.
CGGCGGTTGCTGATAATGCGGAGGTTGAGGAGGCTGCGGTTGCTGATACCCATATGGTGGGTATCCATAGGCCGAGTGTCCCGTAGCCCAGGGACCTTCCGGACGGAGAGTGTTGAAGCTCGAAGCTACCCAATAGGGATCCTCTGCAAAGTTGTAATTTGTGTGAATCGGCTGCTCGAAGGGATTGTATGCTGCCGCACCAGTGTAAGTGGGAATTGGGTCTCCAAAACCCAATGGTGGTTGTGGCGCGACTGGCGCAGAGACTACCTCTGAGACGGGGTGTGAAGATTCTCCCATCTCTGGTTCTTCGTGGACAGGCGAGTACCGGCTGCCACTTGAATGTGGAGGGGTGCTGATGCGTATTCCCCCTCGTGCGGATATTCGCAAGGTCGTTCTCCTTCGCCTCGGGGGCGAGGGAGGCTGAAGCTGAGGTGGTGCTGCCGGCGGAGTGACCGCGACTAGTCGGGAATCCTCGGAAGGATTCTGCTGCTGCTGTGGTTGGTGTAGGGGAGAGCTATGGTGTGGCTGGTGCAGGGGAGAGCTGTGGTAGCTAGGGGTGAACACCCAGTCATACTGTCTGAATATCTCCTCAAAGCTGTCGGGACCATTGTAAGGTGATCCCATAAACGGTGACCCATCAGAAATTTCGATGGGGTGGTTCGGAGTTCCAGATGGTGGCATTGAAGGATCGGTATCTTCATCGATATCCATCGGGTTACCACCAGAAAAGTGGTCTTCGGGTCCAAGTGGGTTAAAACCCACTGGTTCTCTAAGGTAATCAGCAGGGTTGAACTGGCCCTGGAAGACGGGTGACAGGTGGTCAAAGGGTGAATTGTGTCCTTGAAGAGGTATGAAGGACTGGTGAGAGTTTTGGGGTTCATTTTGGGAATAAGGCCCAAAAGAGTGTGGGATTGATGGGGAGGTACTCAGTGATACTGAGCGCCTAGCAGGTTCAATAAAAGACCTCCAAAGATCTTGAGCATCTGAGTTATGGGGATCCGAAGGTGTTCGCCGGTGTGACGGTCCGGCCTCATGGTCGTTTGGGGCGGTAAGTGGCCCGTTTCCTCTGCCTCTTCCTCTCATTCGCGGCGGCATTTTGACAACCTGTCAAAAACAAACAAGTGATACAACAAGAAATATATAAGACAAAGTTAGAAATAAAACCAAAAATTTGGATAGTTCCTATGTTCTTTGTCTAGACTCGAGAATCGAGGAATGTGCAATTGTGTAACTGAGATTAAACACAAAAGGCTAGTGTTTAATTCACTCAGAGTTGGCTCTGATACCAACCTGTCACACCCCTATTTTCCACGTGTCACCGGTGGGCCCGGTGGGGAGTATAGTGACGTAGTTGGTATCATCATAGACAAACAACACAATATATAAATGCACAGCGGAAGCAAAGATAGATTCATTTCAACTTTAATAAAGTGTAATATTAAATATCACAAATAGTTGAAACGGATCCACAGGCGGATCAAAATAAAAGATGATATTGTTCAACAGCTTAAATGACATCCAAGCTTGCGAGACTTATTGTGGACGCTTAGAAGACAGCCAGCCTAGTACGAGTAGTACCTGCACTTAACCTTTTGGGAAAAATATGTCAGTTTACTCTGGTAAATACAATTTAACTGACTCATTTTGAAAAGGTTGAAAATTGGTTTGAATACACGTGGCACAAATCATTTTATAACTTGGGATAATTATGTGAAAATAATCTTGCAAGGGATTTACATGTTACTTATGCGTTCAGTAGCCCGATCTGTAGACCGGGTTAAAGATTAATAGACACACCACAATATTGAGTTATGCACTGAAAGGTGTACGCCTACACCCGGTGCTCAGGTCGTGGCCATCTCGTAAGATGATGCCAAGGATATCCGGGACATGGTCATTAACCCCCCAAAGGCTTTAAGCAAACAAAACACATTCAAAACATAGCATATCAATAAATTTAACCTCTATTCGATTAAAGAATTCAATGCCGGACCAAGCGGTATTTTATATACCGTACCCCAAGCCCGTATAGGGAAAATAAGTTAAAAGTATTTACCTTGGTAAGTATAAATCACAATTAGCGAGTGAAGGTAGCTTTTACTGGTTCTTCTTATTCTGGAACAAAGGTTTATAATAACCTATTAGATTTCTAACGGGTCTTTATTTAAGCCTAAGCTTAGACCGGCTAGTTTTAAGGACGATACGGTTCAAACGCACGATTAAGCGAAGACCGGATAGAATGTGATTTAGACCCGACAAGTTTGAATACTTGTATAATATGGGTATACTAAATACATTCTGGATTTTGAGACAAAAATGATAATGTTTGACCCGTTTTGGTGAATTTATGCAAACTAGTTACATAAACCGAACCGAATGGGAAAAGGGCGTTACGGGTAACCAAAAGAGTCATATGCAAGTTCCCTGAGTTAATATGCTTTAAATATGTTATAATATCAATAAGATATCTTCTATTATGCCCCAAATGAATTTAAACTCAACTTATGCCTCATAAGGGCATTTTGGACATTTAAAAGATTATAAAAGAGTTTTATTTGTAATCTGAGTTACAGGTCTGATTTATACAGTAAATACACTTAATTTAACAAGTTATAACAGTAGGGTATGACCTATACGTGAAATTTATCATTTAAAGCCAAACTATGCTCCTTAGGGGTATTTTGGTAATTTCACAAGGGCTAAAAAGGTCAAAACTGGAAACCTGACTTCAAAAACTTTTACGTACTATTATTATCTCAAAATATACTAAAAACATCAGTAGGTATCAACCTTATATGTTTAATATGGTTATAGTACATACTATGCGTTAAAAACGCTTAAAAAGGGCGATTTGGAGCCGTTTGCGGGTTTTTAAAAGAAAGATGAAATTTTTATATTTCCAGAATGCTCAAAATATTTTATTTATCAAATAGGATCAGTAGAAAAAGGTTTGGGATCAAAAGGATTTGTAAAACTCATTTTATGGCTAAAAAGGGTAAAACCGACATTAACCGAATTAAACTTAGAGACCTATGTTATGCTCAGCCAAAAATTAAATAAAAATCTTTAAAAATCCCAAAATATTATATTACATCAGTGGGTAAAAGGTTTGATATCAAAAAGTGGGTTTAGATAGGCTATACGCTAATTACGCCATTTACTTAACATAAGGCTTTCAAATTACGCTAATGAGCATAACTCCTAATCTAGACCTAAAACTGATGTCAAATTTTAGGTGCAAGTTTATAAATCAGTAACTAAGGTTTCTACTCTTTTACTTTATCAAAAATCACGATTTATAGTCAAAAGGGCATAATAGTCAACATTTAAGCATTAATCGGAAACATGCATATGAAACGGATAACTAATGAACCAAGTTGTGTGACCTCAGGGGGTTACACTAATATGAAACCTGGTCCAATTAAGGCTCTAAGGCATTTCTAAACAATGCTTAAACGGGTCAGAACTGAAAGTCAAAGCAGAAGTCAAACTATGCGACTTTCGGTTCCAAACCGAGCCTAAACTGAAAATTGTCGAGTTGAACATGTTGGGACATGTTCTTACATTAATTACCAAGTTATATTAATGATCAAACAGGTTGCAAGTATCCTACATTGCTAATTATGCTTTAATTTGAAAATACACATTCTGTTGACTTTTTAAAGTAAGCTTTGACTCGACAATTATCATAGTTAGAGTGAGAATCTGAAAGTACCCTTTTAAGGGTTTGTTACCCACACAAATACCTACTTAAAGGTACTTTTAATTCGTGATTAGACTGAGCACATTTTAATTAATCACGAAGTCAAACCTTAATTACGATGGTTTGACTTTTAGTTAATTAACTAAGCTAAACTAGATTAGAAAGGTTAAGGCTACTTACAAATGTCCTAATTATGATTAGGGACCACTAGGAAGATGGCTTGCTGATCAGGAGAGCTCCAGAACCTCACTTGGGAATGTTGCAAGTGCAAATGCCCAAATGTTGCAACTTCCATTTTCTTATATAGTGAACCCCATGAGCTAGGATCATGCCAACATAGTCTAGGAAGGTTACAAGATGTCCCCAGGTGTCCTATAAGGCTAAAAACCAGATATAGGAGCCCCTGGTTTCGAAAACTACCCTTATAAGTCGGTGCAACCGGTTATACAGGCAGCTGTCAACAAAATCGCCCAGATGCACTGCTTACGCACCGCAGCATTCTGAGTGTTGCGGTGCGCAAGCAGTCTTGCGCACCGTAGCGTCCTGGTTGTTGCGGTGCGCAAGCTATCGCTAGAGACCAGAATTTTGTTTTTATTCAAGCTATGACCATGCACCCTTTTCAACTCCGAATCTCATGCACTTTAGTCAGTATAGGGACCATGTTTCCAGCCATTGCATGTCATGGCATGTAATTACACACTTTGGCACATTGTGGGGAGTTTAATTTGACGGAAATTCCTAAGAACTTGCATAGGATCCATGTCTAGAGTTTAAAACCCATTTATTATTTAGGAATCCAGATTTATAACAAAAATTCAGATGTGGATAAAATATATCCTGGTTAGGGATTTATTAATAGGTCGCTCAGAGGTATAAATTAACATGTCGACGTCTTTAAATCCTACCGTACATCTTTATCTGAATCCGTATTTACAACACGTTTACATAACATGACACGTGTCTTTATTTTATTGGACATGAATTTCCGAGGTGTTACAATACCCGACGGGTAAATACTTGAAAATACCTAACGGGTGGTGGGATAGGTATCAGACAAAATTTTACAACCGGGTATGTGTACGAGATTAACCATATCCGAGTTATTGCCATCCCTAACTCAGCCTCAACCCATTGGGCGTGGCACACCGCCCCCTAAGGATGTTGCTGGGGTGTGGGGGCGTCGGCGTAAGTGTGGTTCCCAGAGAAAGGGGCATTGATTTCAAATGTTTTTGTTTTTATTAATTTTTATTGATTTCAAAAGTTTTTGTTTTTATTGCCATCCCTAACTCAGCCTCAACCCATTGGGCGTGGCACACCGCCCCCTAAGGATGTTGCTGGGGTGTGGGGGCGTCGGCGTAAGTGTGGTTCCCAGAGAAAGGGGCATTGATTTCAAATGTTTTTGTTTTTATTAATTTTTATTGATTTCAAATGTTTTTGTTTTTATTAATTTTTTTCAACCATTTAAAATACACTACATTAATTCATTTTATTTTCATATTCAAAATACTCAAAATACATTATACATCATTACACTCCTCTCATAGAGTCATTGTGGATACCTATCATGCTTCACACATAACATATGGTTTAAAGGGGTTGAATTTGGACAAACCCATGAAATATTAGGAAATATAATTAAATATAATTATATGTTTTTGCTTTTACCGACACAAAAGGTGATGTGAATTGGCAGATATGGTTTCAATTTTCAAAGTATATTATTTTGATTTTGATTTATTAGTTTTTCTTTAACTTTAAATTAAATTTAAATTTTTAGGTATATTATTTAATATACAACCAAATTAACACTTTTTCGTAAGATTTTAATAGATTATAAATTTATAATCTGTGTAGAAATTTTGAAATTTATAACTTTTCAAAATATAAATTGAATAGAAATAATAATTAAGTATCATTTTTTAACAGAATTATCAATTAAACGTTAACATAAGTTATATAGTTAAGCCCAATTTCGTCCCTAACATATATGTTAAGTCAACTTTTAAAAAAATCCGAAAAAAATTCTAATGAGTTCACCCCTTGGGCCCAATAATCAAACGCTTAGGCTTTAGTTTATGTTTTTAATGAGTTCTATGAGAAAATTAACTCTTTCTGTGAAAAATATAAACTTCAAGTGGTAACTCATGTATTTTGAATACATTAACCCAAAGAAACCAGAAAAAAAAGAAGCAAAACAAAACATCACTTATCGCCATTTTTAATTACATTTTTAATTACATTTGACGTACTTTATTGATTATACGAAATTTAGCTTGCTTATCTATTTTAATATGATCCGACCCAAAAAGAGAAACGACTACTGAAAATTCCCGCACCTCATAAAAAAAATTTCTGGGTCCGCCACTGGTGAAAGTTGAAGGTGGTAAAGTATGGTTAACACCTCTTCTTTTATACTCATTTGTTTAGTAGTGTCTTCTGTCGATAACACGTTATAGTTAAGGTAAATGCTAGGCGATCAACTGCTCCAACTGATTCCATCAACTGTTTGCTCCTTTCGCTCTCGAAAACTGTTGTTTTTAACCTCTTTAAACTCTCCATTTGAAGGTGAGGAGACTTTGAATCTCCAAGGAGTTTTATGATTTCGGTTTTTGTGGTCGGAGGTCGTGGGTCCGGGCACCTTTCAATGCCAGAAGAGGGGTTAATTAAGGGTGCACCGAGATCAGGGGCGGACTTAAACTGTTAGTAGGGGTAGCACGTGCTACCCCTCAACCCCGTCTAAGTAGTGTAAAAATACCCTTTAACTCCATTTCGGTAGTGTAAAAATACCACTCAACTTCGTTTCTGTTATATAAAGTATACCCCTGATCCTAAAAAAAATAGGATACCCCTAACCTTTTGCGCTAGTTCCGCCACTGTGAAATACGGGATTAGGATAACCTGAACTAAATGGGTGGGTTGTATAAAATAAAACTGTTCACCTACGACAAAATCAAATGGCTTCCACTTATCTTCCTCCATCGCCTATGTTTCCAGAAAAAAAGAATATAAAATTCTTGTCTCATCACAGCTATGTACTGACACAATTTACAAAATGAAAATAAGATTCTCTTGTTCCCAACTCATAGATCGATCTAGGATAAGATCATTTGAGAAACAAGTTCATGAATCTATGGACAAGGTATAACACACCAATTAATGCTAACATTTCATCTTAACAGAAATCAAACGTCATTTCATACATAACTCAAATATCTTATTCATTATACTATAATAACATGGGAAGGACCGGATCCGATATTTTAGAGACTTATCGGATGTCCGGAAGACAGACGGTGCATATTAATAACAAGGTTTGGATATTTGTATCTTAAAAGGGAACACTCGAACTTGTGTAGCTCTAACATATTTTTTGTACATTGTGGTAGCCTAAAGATAATGTCGTGAATTGGTTTCGTAGACCTTGGTTTTGTCATACGAATCATTGTTTACATTTCGTGCACACACGAATAGAAGCGGAATCAAACACAAATAGATCTAAAACTATGATTGTGTTCGTTCCATCAGCTTCGGAATCGGCTCGTCAAACCCTAAATATATATAGAGGGTTTAGCTTTTAGGATTTATTCATTAGAGTTTAACTTTTAGAGTTTACTTTATGATTTAGGTTTACCTTTAGGGTTTATAGTTTAGATTTTATCTTGGGGTTTAGCTTTAGGTTTTAGAATTACGGTTTCGCTTTAGGGTTTAGGGTTAGGGGGTTAGGGTTTCTGCTTAGGTTCGACGAGACGATTCCAACTCCGCTTGAATAAGTTCAATTGAAGTTCATTTGAACCGATTTCCTATATTTATTAAGTTAAGTTCATTATGTATCGAAAACACCCTCTATACATATATGTGTACACATATATATAGTGTTAGGATCAAATACAAATAGGTTTTATCGTACTAAATGTACGAATAATGAGAGTGATTTTGTTACTCAAGTTTAGTGTTTTAGACTAAAGAAATTATTATTACACTACAACTAGAGTGATAATAACTATTGTTGTTCAAATGGAAATTGTTCAAAGTTATTATTGATATGTTTAGTTGGTTAATTATATTTGTACTGGATCACACCCATATATAGTGTTTATTTAAATAATTTCAAATTAGTTATAAACAACCAATTAACTTATTATAAAACTATAACTAAAATGTACATTTTAGTTTATCTATTTCTAAAATTCTGAAATCGTAAATTCTAAAATATATAATTTGTTAAACATCTGTTAATGAGCACTTGGACTTGGAAGTAAACTAAATCTATAGTTAGTAACTATGAAGTAATTATTGTTCGCTAGTCGGACGGTGGGTGGGGACTAACGATTAATCGACGACTAGCTAAGATTTTTACAACCATGATAGTTACAAATTAAAAAAATATGGGGAAATGGATTTTATCACTCTAAACTAAGCAAAATTGGCCAATGCTACTCCCAACTTTTATTTTGGCTGCCACCACCCCTAACTTAACACTTTGATGTACCTGTCACCCCGGCGTTAACCAAACGCTAACTCTGTTTGTTTATTTTGCTGGTGTGGCTTTTTATCTGATGTGGAAAGGTGACATGGCTTTTTTTAATTGTATCTAATATAAACTAGTGATTCCTCCAAATTCCAATTCTAATCCCTAAATTCGTCCTATCAACAACACCAGACTTCAACAGCAATCGTATTTACAACTAATTATGCAATCAATTCAATCAAACAACAAAAATCAATGAAATCTAGATTCTAATCTCAATTTTTAGCTACTGATTCCCCAAATTCCGTCTTTCAACCCTAAATTCGTGCAATTATCAACAATAAACTACAACAGCAATCGAATTTATGACTAAATACCCAATCAATTCAATAAAACAAGAACGAATTCAGTGAAATCTGAATTCTAGGGTTTGGAGGTGATTGTTTATAGAAAGGGTGAAACGTCAAATTTACATTATCATCAAACTTGGGGGGAAGGATCCAGTTATGCAAATCTGAAATTGTTGCTGAATGCATCTCCACTGATACAAAGGAGCAGAGTATCTGTGTAACATGATAAACAAAAACATCAATTTAGAACCAGAAAGAAAATAAAAAGATTGTTTTCCATGAACAAGTTGAATGAGTGTGTGACCTCAAATAAGAGAATGCCGAGGCTGTAAACATTTGCAGAGAAGAGATCCCTCAAACCGCAGAGCTCCTCCTCCTCGTGTGGACACAACTCGCCGGAGTTGTGTGATAATTTACCTTATCGGAAACCTCTGTATCAGTACCCGAGGCTAAAACGTTAATCCGGAAACCTTATCGGAAACCTTATCGGAGAAGAACCACCGTGACTGGTCCGGCGAGTGTTTGGGAACAAATAAGTCGACGGAAGTGGAAATACTGGCGATTTGCTCCGGCGTTGAAGCGGCGACGATTGCAGATGCAAGTCGGTGGATTTCGATTAAGCGTCCGTCGCGTATGAGTGAGGAATCATCGTAAGAGAGGATGGAGGGTGGTGGTGATGGTGTTAAAAGCGTGGATGTGATTGGTGGCCGATGGTTGTGGCAGGAGGAGGTGGTGGGAGGTGATGGTGTTAAGAGATAGAGAGGGGGTGAGTTATATATAATTTTTTTTATTTTTATATCAGATTTTTTAAATAATAAATTTTTTTAATCAGATATTTTAAACAATAAATATAGATTTTAAAAAATATATTTACCCCTCACCATGACACGTATGATAAAAACCGCCACATCATCTTGGCACGTCAGACAAAAATGCCATGTCAGCTAAAAAACTAGCTCAGTTAGAGTCTATTTAACTGAGGAGTGATATCTCAACCCAAATGTTAAGTAGAGGGTTGTGGGAGCCAAAATGAAAGTTGGGAGTGGCATTGGCCAATTTTGCTTAGTTTAAGGTGATAAAATCCATTTCCCCTAAACAAAAACATCAATTTAGAACCAGAAAGAAAGTAAAAAGATTGTTTCCATGAACAATTTGAATGAGCGTGTGACCTCAAATAAGAGAATGCCGAGGCTGTAAGCATTTGCAGAGAAGAGATCCCTCCCACCGCAGAGCTCCTCCTCCTCCTCCTCGTGTGGACAGAACTCGCCGGAGTTGTGTGATAATTTACTTTATCGGAAACCTCTGTATCAGTACCCGAGGCTAAAACGTCAATCCGGAAACCTTATCGGAAACCTCTGTATCGGAAACCTTATCGAAGAAGAATCACCGTGACTGGTCCGGCGAGTGTTTGTGAAGAAATGAGTCGACAGAAGTGGAAACGGTGGCGATTTCCTCCGGCATTGAAGCGGCGACGATTGCGGATGCAAGTTGGTGGATTTCGATTGAGCGTCCGTCGCGTATGAGTGAGGAATCATCGTAAGACAGGATGGAGGGTGGTAGTGATGGTGTTAAAAGCGTGGATGTGGTTGGTGGCTGATGGTTGTGGCATGAGGAGGTGGTGGGAGGTGATGGTGTTAAGAGATAGAGAGGGGGTAAGTTATATATAATTTTTTTTTCTTGATTTTTTTATCAGATTTTTTAAATAATAAATATTTTTAATCAGATATTTTAAACAATAAATATAGATTTTAAAAAATATATTTACCCCTCACCATGACACGTATGATAAAAACCGCCACATCATCTTGGCACGTCAGATAAAAATGCCATGTCAACTAAAAAAACTAACTCAGTTAGAGTCTATTTAACTGAGGAGTGATATCGCAACCCAAATGTTAAGTAGAGGGTTGTGGGAGCCAAAATGAAAGTTGGGAGTGACATTGACCAATTTTGCTTAGTTTAAGGTGATAAAATCCATTTCCCCTTTTGTTTATCATGTTACACAGATACTGCTCCTTTGTATCAGTGGAGATGCATTCAGCAGCAATTTCAGATTTGCATAACCGGATCCTTCCCCCCAAGTTTGTTGATAATGTAAATTTGACGTTTCACCATTTCTATAAACAATCACCTCCAAACCCTAGAATTCAAATTTCACTGAATTCGTTCTTGTTTTATTGAATTGATTGGGTTTTTAGTCGTAAATTCGATTGCTGTAGTAGTTTATTGTTGATAATCGCACGAATTTAGGGTTAAAAGACGGAATTTGGAGAACCAGTAGCTAAAAATTGAGATTAGAATCTAGATTTCACTGATTTTGTTGTTGTTTGATTGAATCGATTGCATAATTAGTTGCAAATACGATTGCTGTTGAAGTTTGGTGTTGTTGATAGGACGAATTTAGGGATTAGAATTGGAATTTGGGGGAATCACCAGTTTATATTAATTACAATTAAAAAAAGCCACGTCACCTTTCCACAGCAGATAAAAAGCCACATCAGCAAAATAAACAAGCAGAGTTAGTGTTTGGTTAACGCCGGGGTGACAGGTACACCAAAGTGTTAAGTTAGGGGTGGTAGCAGCCAAAATAAAAGTTGGAAGTGGCGTTGGCCAATTTTGCTTAGTTTAGAGTGATAAAATCCATTTCCCCCTTTAAATTTGACAATTTTATATGTTTATATTATACTTTTCAAATAACAGGTTAACACTTAACACTGGTATTAAATTATATAAATTTTTAAATAACAGGCTTATAATATAGTATTCGAACATTAGGTCCCTTAACTTGGAAACTTATACGAGCCAACTAGCTCCAACAAAATTTAATCTATTTTTTAAATAACTAAATGACAAATGAGTTACAAGCATCATAGTTTTCATAAAGAGAAACTAAGCTTTATTTTATGTTTATTAGAACATCCATAAACCATCACTAGTAAACAAAAGATGCAAAATCTCAAAATGATGCATGTGCATGTGAGCGTTAAAAAATGCCACACAAGTTCATGCATATCGACGTTATTCAAATGGATTCAGCGAGATCTAAACGTGTTGAATTCGAATCCTTGGTTGACGAAAGCACTTGAAAGCCATAGCTTCAAATTTGGCAAGTTTATGTCAAATTCGCACGCCGCAACCTACAGATTTATACAAATAGTTAAGCACTAATTAGTAATCATGCCACCAACGGAACCACCCGATCATATCCATCTACACCAGACAATAATGCCTATATACTAATTCACGAGGAAACCCCAATAAATTTGAGGAAAACCCCTTTGTGTGAATCGAACCCAGAACCTAATGGTCCTTAAGGCTTATCACACTGCTAATTACTTATCAAATTTAGCCGAAGATGAAATTTTAAAAAGATACGAAGTTAAACTTACATCTAACGTGAATGTCAAAACAAAATCATCATTAACAGTCGCTAAATTCGAACTTTGGACTTGAAAGCTTGTGAGCGACTCAAGTGCTCGATGAAGTGAAGCCGCAACACCTCGTCCTTTGTTGCAAACGAGTCTTACATAGTATCCTTTCTCCTCAACTTGAAACATGTCTAACTAAATCACGTAAAAACAAACACAAAATTAGGGTTTGATGCATATAATAATTAATTAGTTTCTTAAGTACAAAATGTTTTTTTTTTCTTGAAACCTTTGATATCATCTTCAATGTAGGAATTTGGTTTGAAGCATGAACCATTTTCGAATTCTGGGATGATGATGTTTTTAGGGTTTTAGTTGCTTCGATTGTTGCAATCTCAGCCCTTAAATTCCTCGATTGTGTTTGAAGATCTTGAATGTGTCGTGCTGCATCTCCAACAATTGAAGCTTTATCCATCTGCGATTGAAATATTAAGAATTTGAAGGTTCAAAATAATATTGAATAATATTGTTGTAGGGGATGGTTCAAATGAAAACCACTTTTATTGTAAAAACTCGAAACTAACTAAAAAAAGCTTAAAAAACACACAATTTTTTTTTTTCAATTTTTTTTATAAATTTCGCTGGTTTTTATATATGAAAAAAAATTTCAAAAAAAAAAAAAATTTTTTTTTTTTTGGTTGTACTGCACATGTGTAGTACACTAATACGGAAAGCCTAAACCACTTAACCCACCTCCCACCGACACCCCCCAAAAACCTAAACCCCCCCACCCCCCACCCTCCCGAAAACCTAAAACTAAACCCTAAACATAAACCCGAAAAAAACCTAAACCCCCCACCCCCCAAAAACCTAACCCCCCCCCCCCCCCCCACACCCAAAAACCTAATCCTAATCATAAACCTCCAAAAAAAACTAACCCTAAAAGCTAAACTAGACTCAAAAAGCTAATTTTAAGCATGCAATGCAATTGTAGTACATGTTATATTGCACATGTGCACTACTATAATAATAGTATTGAAAACAAGACGACACCATAAATCTTTTTTATGTCATAAAAAATATGCTCGAGTATACTTGAATGAAAGATACAAAAATTTGTGATCTTATGGTGCCATTTTTGTTTTAAAATGATAACGTATGGAGAAATGGGAAATGTTTGAAAAGTTACATATTTTTTTTTTCCAATTTTACCCCTCCTTCATTAAAAGTCTCAACCCCCCCCCCCCCCCCCCCCTCTTCTTTTTAGTGGTTTTTAATTAGTTTTCGAGTTTTCACAATAACTAGTGGTTTTCATTTGAACCTTCCCCTATTGTTGTATGTACATATAGAATATCTACAACAAATCCTAACAATTATATTATGTAAAATATATTTTATCTTATAAGCTACCTTGGTGATATTGGGTACTAACGAACGCAACGCGTATAGCTTCTCCTTCATTCCGCTTCTCCTCTTCCGCTCAGAGATCAAAGTCCTCGTCCGATCACCCTTCTCACCGCCGATTCTCTTTGTGGTTTTGGGTTTATTGTTTGTTGCAGTCTCAGACGAATCATCATACTTCATATCCTCCTCCACTTCATGGTTCCAAACCAGCTGACCCGGGTTTGGATCCATCATCTCATAACCGCCGAAGTCAGCACTGGCTGCAAAGACAGCATCATTCCCGAGTGGCAGCTCCATATAGGCGTTGGTAAATTGATTGTATCCGTAGTCTGAATAGAAACTTTCAATTGGATCTGCTGCAGGCTAGCTTCGAATGGCGCTAATGAGTGTATCGAAATCAGTTTCTTCTGGCATAAAATCGGGTTGGAACATGTTGGGGTTTCCGTCAATGAAATAGCTGCTGAATGAGTACTCGGAGGAATCTATTGTGTCATGATCCATTTTTGTGAGCTTAATTGGTTAGAAGATGATGGTGGTGGTGAACTAACACAAACTAAAATACATGCACTAACATTTTAAGAAAGATGTATGTATATATAATAGAGATTGTTGTGTAAAGGGAATCACGGAGAAAGCATCTGCTGTCAATTTGGTTATAAAGAAATCAAGAGCTGATCGATGCATTGACATTGGCATGTTATTTATTATATGGAGAAATATGTCTTATTTTTATAATACATCACAGGATCTGGATAAGATCTTCGTTATTATGTCCTTATTAGTGTCTATGAAATACATTTATCTATACAATCATTGTTATAGCATACTTCATCTTCATCTATATAAGAATACACCTTTTTCTAAATTTTGTTAATTTTTCAAAAACATTTGATATCCGACTCTCTTTCTTTAACTATTTTCTTACTCACAAACATTTATTTTATTATTTTTCCCTTTTCTACATACTCACAATAAAAATATAGAGTGTTGAATATGAATATCTAAATATAAAGGTGTGCTTCACTTTTTATATATTTTCTCTATTATAGAAATTCCAATGTGGTGGCATTTTTGTTGTTTCTCTATTCTTCTTTCTATATTATATAGAATAGAGGCTCCAATGTGAATGTTGTTACGCAAGGTTGAATCAGAGACGTTGTCATGCTAGAACCCAATTCCAAACCTTGATCCCGAACTCAATTACTCAAGTTGTAGCACAACTTCACGCGACACTTTTAATTAAGAAAAACTTCAAGAAAATTGATTAGAAGGGTACACAAAACCTAGACCTCAACATGGTGTTTATACTAATTCACTATCTTGTTAAACACGTAAATTGAAACCGACCCCAACACTTAAACATCAGAAGATAAACAATACATAGGGTAAATTACATTTTTCGTCCTTTATGTTTGTAGTGGGTTGCAATGGATGACCTTTAACTTCAATAATTACAGTTACAATCATTTATTTAGAAAACTCATTACACCTTTAGTCCTTTAGCAATAACAAGGTTAAAAATTTAAGTTAAATCCATTCACTTAAGGGTTTCATGGTCATTTAAGCTTTTATTTAATTTTTTTTAATAAATAAATCCAAAAAACGAAAGTTCACAAAACGTGAGGGACGATTTCAGTAAATCCAATCCAAAACTTGCAGTCCACTAGATCTCTCTCGATCTCCACCACTGTTGCTTCCATACAACCCTACCCCCAATAATCTCACACAATCAAACCCTTGATCCCCACCTTCACAATCACCACTCTCAATTCCAATCAAATTGCTTCAAAAACCTCAATCAAATTGCCTCAGAAACCTCGATCCGATTCCATACCATCATCCTTCAGTAGCGGCTGTAATTCATCGGCGGCGGTTCCGGCGACGACTCCGATCTCCGACGAGTAGGCACAAGGGTTTTCCAGAATTCTTTTCGTGGGCAAGGGAGAAGAATCTTGGGGGAATATGTTAAGCTGTTGTTTTACATCAAAAAGGGTTTTCCAGAATTTCTTTTCCACAAACTACCACCACTCGCAACCCCACTTCCTTTGAGGTCTCATTGTTTTACATCAAAAAGCTCAGGCCTATTTGATGGTAAAATGTAAATTAGGGAAGAACAGGGAACCAAAAGGCAAAAACCATCTCTCTCATAAAGGTCCGTTGATTGTTTTTTCAAGTGTGCAGAATACTTTGGTGCATTATGACAAAGATATTGTTGCCACTTTAATTTGTTAAAGCAGGTGTGTAGATAAGTAGATATCTTTGACTTTGTTTGAACTTAAAGAAAAATAGAAATGTGTGAAGGTCATTACTTATAAGGTTAAAGCTTTGAAACTATATATAAAACTTGAGATTTGTACCAAGGAGCAGCTAACCTACTGATATATTATTCACAAAGGTGGGGTTATATGCCATAGATGCAGGATCTGAGTCGTGTTTTGCTTTCGTTCTTCAAAATGAAATTTATGACCATTGATACTAATGTTTGAGAGTGTAGAATGTAGATGATGAACTTTATGTTTGAGAATTGGGTTTTTCTCTGTAGACGTTGAAAAAGTTTAAGAGAAAGAATGAAAGGTAAAAAGTTACAAAAATTGTATTTTAGTCTTGGTTGTATTTTAATCTTAGTAAATAAATACTATAAATAATAAAAAGACTAAACTGCCCTTACATGTATAAACTAAACTGAAAATTTTAACCTGGTTAGTGCTAAAGGACGAAAAGTGTAATGAGTTTTATAAATAAAGGACTGTGACTCTAATTATTGAAGTTAAAGGCTATCAATTGCAATCAGATACAAACATAAAGGATGAAAAGTGTAATTTACCCCAATACATAAATTCATTTCTATTCTAATATGGACACCGACTTGAATACTTATCAACTCCGGGACTCAAATGTATCTGTATCCGAGCATCGACTCAAGCCGACGCCCAAGTGTCGACTATGTTGGGGCTAATGGTTTTGATGAAATGGGTGTGTGAGTGAAGTTGAGCTTTTATGAAGGGGAAAGTGGTGGGTGTAAATGATATCAAGAGGGGAAGCATATGCGTAGGGACGAAAGTTATTTTAAGTGGAAGATTTAGTATTTATGGTAGTTTTATTTTATTATTATTTGGTTTCCTAATTCTAGTCTAGGTATGTTCTTGGGCATCAAGGTTTGTTTTGTATAAACAGAAGTTATAGTTTAGAGTTTATGTACCTTCAATTTTAATCAAAAAGTTTTTTCGATCTTGTTAACTTCTTTGTTTGATTATATTGAAGAAGGTCTGATTTCCAACAATTGATATCAAAGCGATTTATCAAATTGGGAGGTTAAGAAGGAAGGAAAAAAGGTTGATGTGATAAAAAAGGCGGGTGTAAGAGGGTTTGTTGATTAAATTGCAAAAACAGGTTGTAGTGATCTAGGTTGTGATCAACAACAGCAAGACCGTTGCAATCAAGAAACAGTGATTGTAGGCTTGATCAAAGGAGAAAACCTAGATGTAGTGTAGTGCTAGATCGGATCAACAACAGACTTCAAAGGTGATGAAGTAGCAAGTTTGATGAAGGTGGAAGAGAAAGGATGTTACCTTGTTTGTGGTTGATTGTTCAAGTGTTTGGAAAAGCTATGGTATAGTCCCAAAGGAGTCAGAAAACAGGGGTGCGGTGTTGTGTCGGCTGCAACAAAAGTGTTAATGCAAAACGAACACATGAGACCGAGTATTAAGATGGAAGAACTTCGGGTCTTACTTGGTATTCAAGACTTAGGAGAATTTGATAAGATTAGGGGGTGATTCTTGGGGCTAATCTTGTCATAACTCAAAAGTTGGATGATGCTTAATGGTTTAGTTTTATTTTAGTAGGAAGATTTAAGATTTATGTTAGTTTTATTTTATTTAGTTTCCTTATAAGAGTATGTTACGTGTTCTCCAAGGGTTGTTTTGTATAAATAGGAGTTATCGTTTAGGGTTTATGTACCTTCAATTTTAATCAAAAAGTTTTTTCTTGTTAAATTCTTTTTTTGATTAGAGTAAAATGCACGGATAGTCCCTGTGGTTTTGTAAAATAACACCTATAGTCCCCAACTTTTGAAAATTACACCGGTGCTCCCTGTGGTTTGACAGTTTGTTACTCGGATAGTCCCTGGAGTGGATGTCCATTAGTTTTCTTCGTTAAATCTATATAAAATGACAAAATTATCCCTTTCTTTAATTAAAATATAAGAAAAAACTAATTAATCATTTAAAATATCAATTAGGCCCCACAATTAATTATTAAATACAATATATATAACACCTCACCTCACCCCCACCCCACATCCCTCTCTAAACTGTGAATCCCTCTTCAAAACCACCACTACTACCACCATGGCACCATGCCACCACAAAACCGCCTGTCACCACCACCACCATGGTGGTTCCACCATCTGAACCACCACCATCTCTACACCTATAAAGTACATCCAACGGCAAACTCACCTCTTGAAGATGTTTTACGAGAAACTTAAGTTTCGCATCTGATTCTTCATAATCTCTGGTCAAATAGGACCGCATCTCCCCAATCGATTTATCAATGTTATCTATACTATATTATAATACATGAGGGAAGGATTCCCAAAAGTTAAGAACTTCTTCCCCCATTATTTATAAATAAACCCCTAGAATGAGGGTAAAGTGGTCTTTTAAACCATAATTATTTTTTAGTCCCTCAATCTATTACATTTAAATCCTTGACATTTAACATAATTATGGGTAATTAGTTACACTTCCCCCTCTTTAATTCTTTAATGTATTCCTGCAATATCTTACAACCCGTAATGTTTTAAAAAATCCGAAGGTACCATGACGATCGGCACATTTTTTTAAACGTTTCGATAGTTGTCTTTTTTAGTTTCGCCGTGCGTTCATAAAGTACAAATAGCCGATGCGTAAATGTACAATTGATTAAAGCCAACATTTGTTTTTTACCCAAGCCAACTTTGACCATTACCTAGCTACCGTGCATTAACATTTGTTTTTTACCCAAGTTTTTTGTTTTGAACGACATTAATAAACTAAAATATTCCCTAATTTTACTTGTACAGAGTCAGTTTGTTGTGGCATGTTTAATATAGTATAGATAAAACTCACAACAAACTTCCTATTAAACATGCCACAACAAACTAAACATGATATGTGCATCTTATTTAAAAAACTTAAAACTCACAACAAACTTCCTAAATTAATGGATGACCAATCTAAAACTAAACCCTAATGGACTACTATAAATACATAGCAAACACTCACAATTCTACATTTCTATTGCTAAACATATTTAAAATATGGAGCCAGTTCTGAATTCACTTGATGCGAAAAAACAAGCATGCGATATTGATAAATCTAAGGTCGGTTCTATGATAAGTTTTGTTATATCTTAATAATGAATAATTGTTTTCTTTTATTTACTTTTATGTGAATACTAACTTATTTGATTTTTCAGATTCAACACACAAATTTAAACACCCCAGTTGTCGAACAAGCTTTTGTTAGTTTTTAAGTAATATTTTCGCTTATAATCTTTCATATTAACAAGTTCGTTATGTTATTATTTGGTGTTTTATTGTAGAATGATGGTGATAATAGTGTTGAAATTATTTCTTATGGTGCAATGTTCAGTCCATACAAGTCTAATCTTCAACGTCAATTTAGTAAAGAGGTAATTTTAAAATTTATTTAATCTTTTAAAAAAAAATTATTCAATACTTGTTTTTTTATAAAATTTATTTAATCATTTTTTAACTTTTTATTAAATTTTTGTTTTTTAAGGATCGGAAGTATGAGAATTAAAAGAAAAGATCTAAGAGACTCCTTGAATGGAAATGGGTCGAGGTTATAAATTTAGATGATTCTGAGGACGATGAGAAAGAAGATGAATTAGATGATACTGCTGATTCGAGCACAAACAAGAAAAAACGGATCAAAAAAGAAGAGAAATTAGATGAAATATATCAAGTGTTTTTATGTTTTTTTCATTTTCAGTTGTAGACTATCCCATGAATAATAAAGTCTATTTTATATTTGAAGTTTATGTTTTGTGTTATTTTATTGCACTTATAATTTACATCTCGATTCAACTAATATACTTTTGTCATTTGTTTAGTATTTTTTATTAACAAACGAATCTTTACATGTTTAAAACAGTTTTTCTATACTTTATTTATTATTAATTTTTATAACAAAACAAAACTTTGATATTTAGTAGATAGAAGATAAACTATGTTCCAAAATTTTAGGAATTATTTAATACTAATTTACGATATTAGTAGATAGATAGTAAACTATATCCCAAAATTTTAGGAATTATTTAATACTAATTTACGATATTTATTTAATACTAATTTACGATATTAGTAGATAGATAGTAAACTATATCCTAAAATTTTAGGAATTATTTAATACTAATTTACGATATTTAGTAGATAAATAGTGAACTATGTCCCAAAATTTTAGGAATTATAAGTCAACTAATTAGGTCCTACAAGTTAATTATATGGGATGAGGCATCGATGGCGAAACCTCAGGCGATAGAGGCAGTTGATCGAACATTGCAAGACATTATAGGTGTTAGGCTCCTACGTGTAACACTTATGACATATATCCACCACAATAATGTTATCATATACAAATAAGAAAACTACCAGCAAAGAGTGCCGCAATCTAAAGTGTCGCCCCCGCCGCATCGCGCGGGCACCCTACTAGTAACAATACAATTCCAACCGCGAACTACCCTTGAGAACCCGCATATCATTATCCGTGTGTTTCTTCATGGATCTCTCAACAGCCAAAATAATCACATCCTGAGTATCAGAATCGTCTGTTGAAAACACCGATGTTCTCGCATTTTGCTTTTGTTACATTCCTGCTATAATACACCAACAATTATCATCATATAACCAATCAATTTCTCATTAAAACCCAGAATTTAAAAACCCCCTTCAATGTATATAGCCAAAAAAACTATGTTTTTGTTAAATTCTTGCTGTAATCAATTAATACACCAAAAGTTAATTTATTGTCATCATATGTTTATCATTAAAACTCAAAAATCAAAAAAAACCCCTTTAATCTATTTACAAACAGAGCAAAAAAACAACAAAATAAGTAAAGTTGAAGAAAAGAGGACGCACTTTAGTGGTGATTTTAGAATCAGAGTGAGTGTCATTGGATTGACCTTGATTAGCGTAATCTTGGTAAGAACAGAGGATACCATCTGAAGCACCACCATTTGATATCTCTCTCTCTCTCTAAATGTGGTGGATGAAGGGATCTGGGATGGAGGAGGGAGTTCAAGTGGTTGAGATGTTGATGTTGGTGGAGTTGCAAGTGGTGGCGGATGGTGATAAGTGGTGGAGGCAGGTGGTGAGTGAGTGTTTGTGAGAGAGAGACATACAAGGCTTAAGAATAAGAAGGTTGGTGGGTCCTATCTTTAAATTTAATATATCTATTATAGTGTTTTAATTTAATGCTAAGGGCATATTGGTCAATTTACATGGAGTTAACGGAGAAAACTAACGGACATCCACTCTAGGGACTATCCGAGTAACAAATTGTCAAACCACAGGGAGCACCGATGTAATTTCCAAAAGTTGAGGACTATATGTGTTATTTTACAAAACCACAAGGACTATCCATGCATTTTACTCTTATATTGATGTTAGGGGTTAATTTTTATAACTATGGATCACATATCCAGGCCTCTAGTACAGACCTACCGGGGACCCAATGTCTTTTAGGATCAAGGATCCTCAGGGGCTAGACAATC
This sequence comes from Helianthus tuberosus, assembly GCA_030545235.1. Lineage (NCBI taxonomy): Eukaryota > Viridiplantae > Streptophyta > Magnoliopsida > Asterales > Asteraceae > Helianthus > Helianthus tuberosus. Next base: position 164,913,422 of record CM060412.1, on the reverse strand, counting down.
TTGGAGAAGCTCTGAAATTCATGAAGGGGATTTCATCCCTATGCAAACCATTGCGTCTTCTGGCCCTACTATTACACCAGACATGTCTTATCCTAGATACACTACTAGGATACCAACTTCAAACCAATCAGGAAGTAATAACTTTAATACATCTTTTGATACTAACTTTGGTTACATGCAGGATGCAGGAATCAACCAAGCTATGGCCAGAGAGTTGCACAAAACTCAAGGACATGATATCCAGTGTCTCAGGAGTGGTCAAACCAATTCCTGAGATTCCAGATGAAAGTCATAGAATATGTCGCTTTGCACCTCCCATATGCAATGCTGAGATACCAAAGCATTTTCAAACCCCCAATATGAAGTTATACGACGGTACCACTGATCCAGAAGAGCATGTGGCTCAGTATAGAGAAAGGATGGAGATCAACCACATCCCTGAAAGATTGAAAGATGCCTGTTTATGCAAGGGCTTTGAATCCACACTTACTGGATCAGCACTAAAATGACTGCTAAGTCTTCCTCCATATTCTATAACTTCATTTTCACACTTAGTTAAGAGACATCTACAATCGTTAGTCTTGGGCAGTTTCTTTGTGAAAATGCCTTCGTGGAAAGGATGATTCGTTCGGATCGACATGAGAGTCCAACTACATTGCATTGCCAGAATCCATGTTGTATATTTGAAAGAGGTTGACCTCCTTGCTTCTCTCACGGTACAATCCTCTTCCCTAGGAGAGATGCCTTTGCTAAAACTCGAGCAATTTCTTGAAAACTCGCTTCGGATATGAAACTTTGAGTATTCATGGATGCTTTTGTTATTCCCAATAAGACGGCTTGGTAACAGATCGCTTCTTTACGATCTTCATTGTAAATACTCAAATAGTATGTATCATGTGTATAACATAATCTTATATTGCATGTGAGATATAAATGAGACCGTAAATCCGAGCTTCTAAGTTTACTTTTAGAGTAAATTACAAGTTTTGTCCTTTATGTTTGTATCAAATTGCAGGCGGTGTCCTTTGCCTTTAAATTTGATGAGTTTTGTCCTTAACGTTTCAAAATCTTACACGTTTTAACCTTTAGACCAAACCTAGTTAGATTTTTTAGTTAAATATGGTCATGTGCCTTGCACATGGGGACATATTTGTCTTTTCACCATTACATGGACTATTGTGTAAATGCTTAATGTCTAGGGACTATTATGTAATATAATGAAAAAAATATATAATTAAAAAAAACATGTACACACACACACACTCTCTCTCTCCAGCCTACACTCTCTCTAACCTTCAGAGCACAACCTCTCCTCATCCTGCACTTTCTTCGGCACAACCACTGGCGGCCCCATAAACTTCTTCATCGACGATCTCCGTCACACTAGAACAACAACACATCCAATCAAACCGCAACCGACGTTTTGTGTATCATCAGCAGCTCACGATTCTCCATAATCATCACTATCGTCATCGGCGCCGTCGATTCACCGGATTCCGATGCATTCGATTTGTCAAAACCCTTTCCGTTTAGCAACGCAGTCACCAGATCGAGCGCCGAGATCTTCACGGAGTTTGATTGCATATTTTGCCCTATTTTTTCACGATTGAAGAACTGAACAACTGAATAACTACTCAAAAGATTGAATCGATGCGAAAGATGTTTGGGAATGATTATTATATATGCTGGTTTCAGGTGATTTGTTCTTATTCTATACTTGATTTGATGTTTTGAATTTATTTGTGAAAGTGGTTCAGATTTGTTCTTGTTCTTTACTTGATTTGATGTTTTTATAGTGATGCTATGGTAGTAGTGTATGATTTGTTTGAATTGCATTTGTTGTGTATGGTTATGGAGGGGTGCAAACTGAGCATGTAAATTTTTGGTGGTGATGGTGATTCAGCTCTGAGCAATGGAGGCGGTGGTGTTTGGGTGTTGGTGGTGGTGGGAGATGGGATGTGGTGGCTGAAGGTTGGTGGTGGGAGGTTTTGGCGACGGCTGAAGGCTAGTGGTGGGAAGTTGCGGTGATGGGTGTTGGTGGTGGGTGGTGGGAGGTGGATGGTGGTAGTGGGTGAAGAGAAAGAGAGAGAGAGATGAGTGATAGGGAGAGAGAATATGTTTTATTTCTTACACAATTAGTCCATTGAATATCAAATTATTTACTTAATAGTCCCTAAGGAGGTAAAATGACAAAGATGCCCTCATGTGCAAGTCACATGACCATATTTAACAAAAAAATCTAACTGAGTTAGGGCTAAAGGACATAACATGCAGGATTTTGAAACGTTAAGGACAAAACTTGTCAAATTTAAAGATAAAGGACACCGCCTGCAATTTGGTACAAACATAAAGGACAAAACTTGTAATTTACTCTTACTTTTATTAACTAAAATATGTATTAAAATGTCAATTAAAGTAATACCATTTGCTGATAATATATGGATCGAAACTGGAAAGTTAAAAAAATTAAGATCATAATTTATCTAATATCTGGATTGTTCCATATAGACTGAGGAATTCCGGTGAAACTAGTGACCTGAAGAGAATCATAGCTTGAACTCTGTAAAAACGAATCTTTAGATATATTGTTTTATATTTTTAACACCAATATATACAATGTAAATTAAGATTTAAGACCATAAATAGTTTTATTTAATATCTTGATTGTTCCAAATATTGACTTGAGGATTTCAGGTGCAACTAGTGACCTGAAGAGGAATCATATCTTGAACTCGGTAAAAACGATGTATTATGATTGATACTAGGGGTGTTCAGGATTCGTTTCGAATTCGAAAAATTCGAAATTCGTTTAAATTCGATTCGATTATCAAGAATTCGTTTCGATTATAAGAATTCGAATTCGATTCAATTCGAGTCAAGTAAATCGAATACGAATCGAATACGCATTTATAATTTCAAATTCGATTCGATTCGAAATTCGAATAAAAATTATACATTTTTATTTATTATTTTTATATATAATACATATATAACTTTTATAAAGCTATACTATAAATTATTTTTAATTTTTTTTTAAAGTATTAAAATTACCCATTACCAAAGTCACTACATGACCCATAAGTAAAACCTAAGTAACAAATCTATCAATAGATTTCTAACCATAAAAATTTTAACTTGTAATGTGGAGTCATTATTCTCGACTTCTCGTTTTGAATTTTAGACTTGTGGTACTTTATTTGAAACTTTTTAATGTGATATCATGCTTTATGGCTGCTTTAAAATTTATGTTTCATTTTTATAGTTTTTTACATGTTTTAAAGAATCTGAATTAAATCGAATTTATTCGAATTCGATTCGAATTCGAAATTTTAATCGAATACGAATTGGGTTTTTTATTCGAATACGAATTCGAATCGAATTTGATAGGTTTTAATCGAATTCGAATCGAATACGAATTCAAGGAAAAATAAAAAGTATTCGAACAATTCGATTCGAATAATTCAAAAATTCGATATTCGATTCGATGAATACCCCTAATTGATACTATCATTATAAATAGTATGGTTTGTATTTATAATAACGATGTATTGAGACAAATACTCGATCTTGTTACAAAAAAAAATGTGAATATAAATAATAAGTTAGGTTTCGGTATAAGAGTTAGGATATAATAGAAAGTTTATTTGGCAAAGAAGGCTAGGAAGTAATCTTGACCATCCATTTAGTTAATCAAGGGCTAAAATTAAATGAGAGAAACTGAAAGGAAGAAAAGAGACGCGTGGGTTTGTTTATGGGCATTCTAGTCAATCCAAGGCAATAGTTTCTCTCTCCTCCAATTCCACTCCCCCCATTTTTTAAACGTTAATAACTCTTTCATACGACATTATTTTTTTATAAAAATTGCACAAAAAAACGAGCGTTTTTTTATCTTTAAAACGAGTATACTATTCCTATATTTTCGAAAAAAAAATTTAAAACCCAGTTGCGTAAAACGCAATGAAAAAAACCCAGTTGCGTAAAACGCGATGAAAAAAAAACCTAAAAATTGACATTTTTCTAAAACGCAATGCACAAAAAACGCAAATAAATGTCTTATTTGTAAAACGCAATGACCAGAAAACACAAAGAAATGTCCTATTTCTAAAACGTAATAGCCTAAAAACACAAAAGAAAGTGTACTTTCTAAAACGCAATGGACTGAAAACACTTAAAAATGTGTTTTACCTAAAACGCAATGCACCAATAACACAAACAAATGTCTTATTTCTAAAACGCAATGGCCAGAAAACACTTAAAATGTCTGTTTTATAAAACGCAATGGACTGAAAACACATAAAAATGTGTTTTACCTAAAACACAATGCACCAAAACACAAAGAAATGTCTTATTTATAAAACGCAATGACTAGAAAACACTTAAAAATGTCTCCTTTCTAAAACGCAATGGCCTAAAAAAACAAAAGAAAGTGTTATCTCTATAATGCAATGGACTGAAAACACCTAAAAATGTGTTTTACCTAAAACGCAATGACTAAAAACACTTAAAAAATGTGTTTTTCTAAAACGCAATGGCCAGAAAACACATAAAAATGTCTTAGTTCTAAAACACAATGGCCTAAAAACACCAAAGAAAGTGTTCTCTCTAAAACGCATTGAACCAGGACAATAGTTTTATTTGTGCTGTGAATTATCTGAACCAATGCAGTTTACGAATGCAGTTTTCCAGAGGCAATTTACAGAAAATTAACTTTTTCTGATGCATTTTTATTAATGCCAGGGGCTCTGCCCCTTGGACCCCGCCAGGGGCTGCCGCCCCTGGGACCCTGCTACCAGGGGCGCTGCCCCCGGACCCCCGCCAAGATCGTAAAACGCAATGACTAAATCAGAAACCCAGATAATAAAAATGAAATTAAAGAATTTCTTACATGGATCGAAGTCGGTTTCTTCAACGATTGACGAAATTTGAATGATTGAAACACTTATCAGAGATCGAATCGAACGGATCGATTGATTATCTTCAAAATCACCGGAAAAAACAAGATTTTTTTATGAAATTAAACTGGGTTTTCTTCAAAAAAGCTGAAGAACACGTTGATCGGGTGTTTGAATCATTGATTGGTGACGAAAATCGCACTATAATGTAGTGATTATTGAGATAAAATGTAAAGAAATGGTTGAAGATGGTGGGTTTTGAAAATGGTGGGTTTTGATGTTACTGGGAAGAAGGAAGAAGAAAAGGATAAGATTGACTAAAATATCATTCATCTTTATTTTAAATTTTGCCACATGTCCTAATCCTATTGCTTCATATACTTCATAGCCAAAATACACTTCTTATTTGATACTCACCCTTGGGTATAAATAAGTCTTAACATACAAATTGAGCTTAACGTGAGATTGAAGGAGAATTTTTTTAAATCTTTTTTCTTATTTTATTAAGCATGTATTTTAGTCCCGAAATCTAAAATTAAAAAAGGAAAGTACAAGAATCAGAGGTTATAGAGACGACACCAATAGCGACGACAACGACGAGTGTCGTCTCTATAGCTTCCTCTGTCGCGACGACCTGTCGTTTAGACAAGGCAGTTAAAAAAATTCATTTATCTGGCCCTGTTGCGACAACGTATTGTTGACAAATGTTGGGCGAGATTCGTGAAAAAAAAAAGCCCGCCTAATTTGGACCCAGTAGCCACGATATGTTGTGAGAACAAATTAAATTATATTTATTTTTCTTTTTCTTTAATGTGATAAAACATAACAAAACCCTTTTGACCTAAAACAAAACCCCAAATCACAAAACTCTTTTCCCTCCAAACCCATTAGCACCCTCCTCATACGGCAATTGTGGACTTCTTGCTACGGGAATGACCGGAAATTGGACCTCCAGCTAAGAATGAGCATTTGGTATCGGGTACCGGTACCGAACCGTACCGGGTATATTCGGTACCGGAACCGGTACCCACTTTCTCTGTTTTTCGGTACCCGTACCGGTATTTACGGGTAAAACACCTGTAAGTACCGGTACCGAACCGGTGTATTCGGTAAAATGTTGTCAAGTGCTGAAAGAAAAAAACCACAATCAATGGGACGGTTTAACCATAGTGTGTCTGGAGAAGTAATCAAGTCAAAACTTTAAATTCTTAAATCAACCATATGCCTTCACTTATATAAAAGATATATCAGTTTAAGGACAATTGAAATGTAATTAATTTGTGCTTTTAGATCATTGGAAAATAACTACACTTTTATTTGTAAACTAAACGAAAGTTTACAAAATAATTAAAGGGTTATAAAATATTAAGCTAATGAGAATTGACAATGCAAAGTTAAAAAATAGCCACTGGCAAAAGTTTTATAAAATCAAAAGTGTTTTGTAAAAAATAGTTTTAGAAAAGAAATCAAATGTATTGAAATTCTTCTATAAAACTTGTTAAACTTTATAAAATATAAGTCGTTACGAAATGAAAGCATAATTGGTTGAAAGAATCTTGAAATGTCTTCCAACATGTTTTGAAGTATTAAAAAGTAAAGATTGACATTTTCATATTAGACTTAACCATATGAGTATTTGATATTAGTACGTTTCGGTTTGAATTTTTAAAGAAGCGTTTAACTCTTATGTGGGTTCGAATTGCATTCACTTGTTAATTTTTCTATTGTTGGATTTTACTATTGTTATACCTTTTCAAAAACTTCTTTGATTTGTGCCCAAATATTCTTATGAATACAAACTATATATAGACATCTGAGTTTTTCAAACCGGGCTTGAGTTAATTTTGAGTCCTCCTCAATCAAGCCCGAGCTCCAACATATATTAAAAAAACATTATCCAAACTCTAGTTGATTCTGAATTTTCCTTAAATCAAGCCCGAGCTCCAACATATATACATTATGTATACGACTATTTGGTTGTTATGGAGGGAGAAGAACGGCAAGATATTTAGGGGAATCAAGTGATCAGTTGATGAGGTGCATGGAGAGATAGTTTCTACTCTGTTTAATTGGATCAAGAATAGGTCTAAACGCACGAATTGGGGTTGGATGGATTATTGTCTAACTCGTTTTGCTACGTCTAAGTGTTGTTTTGTTTTACTTATGCCGTCTTTTATTTTTCCTTTGTTTCCTCTAGTGCTTCGCTTCGTTGGAGGGTCTTTGTGCCATGTTTTTAATAAGATTGTCGTTCCAAAATTATAATAAAAAATCCGGTCATACTATCTTAATAATTATTAAATAAATTTGTTGTTATTTATTTAAGTTAATTATTTAAAAATTGGTTGAGAAATTGGCAAGATAAAAAATATTGACACCCTTCTTTCTGAGATGAAAAAAGATTGAATGATTTTTCTCTTTTTTATCGTATGAAAGAGAGAGTTGTGAGATGAGTGTGATAAAAATTATGTTCTAAACAATGTTGATATGGTAATTAAGTCCACCGTACTAAGATCTAGTCAAAAGATTATAAAAGAAAACAATTAAGTTCCACTGAATTTATTTGATTAATATTCATGGTTTCTTCTACACACCCACTGAATTTATTTGATTAATATACATGGTTTCTTCTACACACAACCATACATTTTTAATTTAAACTATAGAAGTGCATTGTTTGATTTATTCAATAACAAACCAGTATAATTTTTTTTTTTTTTTTACATCGAATCCAAACAGAACTTTTATATCATATGAAACAAATTACACCAAGATAGCCGGTAAGCGGGCAACAAGTTGCGCCGCTACCCCCTTTTGAATAGCGAAACCTAACCTAGTAAAAACGAAACCCCGATCTCTAGGAGACGAAATGTTGCTGTGAACAACCCGTTGGACCCGTTCAAGAAATTTGATGGCTTCTGGAGCTAGCGAGCCAAAGGTATCAAAGGCAAAAAGGATAAAGGAATGTTGATTATCCTCGCAGGCTTTTGCATGTTTGTCCATTTTCTTCGCTGCCGCCCTTGCAATCGCCTGACCAGGAACAAAACCTGTATCCCGAAAGCCTACAAGGGGGAAACCCCGGTAAGATCAACACAAGCGTGTTTACCTGCATCCCACCCGAAAACTAAAACGTCCGCGGGGCGCAATGTGGATCTTCCTTCACTCGGATCTGTCAAAAAGTTTACGGGGGCTTCTTTCTTCACCGAGATCCCCGCCCGTTTGAGGATGTCTCCCAAGACATCCCGCACCCAATCGTGCCTATACTTAAAACCTGGCAGTTCTTTACAGTGCAGAGCATGCTCCCCAAATTGGTCTAAGCAAGCTTTCCGGCAAATCGGGCATTGCTCATCATCAGGGAACATAGGAATCATGAGCCGATATTTTAAGATAGCACGGTATTCAACGGCTGACATCTTTTGGCCTAAGCCCTCGATGGGGATGACCGATAAAAAATCTTGGGCGTGGGGGCCCCGCAAGCATTCTAGGACGGCGTTCTGACGAGGATTCGTACAGAAATCTGATCCAATATTCTGAGCGATACGACAAAACAGAGCACTCGCCAAAGTCTTCTGGGTCTTCGGTGGGGCGGTGTCCCTGTTAGCGAAACCGCCAATATCCAAATCCGGGAGGTGTCTATGCAACTCCCCCAGAGCCATGTCATAATCCCCATCCATTCCAACAACCCCACTATCGCGCAAGATGTGATCTTGCAACCCCCACGATTGAGCTCGCGAGGCAACAAAACCGTAAATGGAGACATCCATGGTCGATAGAAGCCCCAGCCCCCCATCTTACAGGGCAGAGAAGCAACCCGCCACTGAAAATCCCCAAAAAACGGCCCCCCCACACACCACAATGTCCTCTATAGCCCCCCGTAGCCCTTTATCGAATAAGGATACCGCCTCCTTTACAAACACAGGTTGACAAGTTCGCAGACCAAAAAGGAGCTTGGCGACACCCATGCAAGAGCGCAGCAGGAGAAGCTCACTTTGCGGGTCTCGGAGTTGCGAAAGGCTACTCATAAGGTCCACTGCCCGGGAAGCTCGCCGCGCAGCCAAAGCACTAATGAAACTGGGGTCCCGGCTCACATCTCCCCCAAGGAGTCTCACGCCCCCCGTTGGTCTTCCAATCTCCTTCGGGAATAAACTAGCCTCCAATTTTTCTCCATTGCAAGACGGCCAATATACCTCTGTTTTTTTTTATATTAAGCCGGAGCCCCAAAGGTGGCCCCTCAGATTGAATGATAGCCAGACCCTTTGCTACCTCAGATGTTTTTCCCATAATAGTACCATCATCCAAATACAACGCGTGGAAGGGGAGGGTGCAACTGTCTCGTATACGTTGTGTGAGGGGGTGCAAGACAAGGGCGAACAATAGAGGCCCCAAAGGATCCCCCTGCTGGACCCCCGTGGACGACCCAATACAATCATTACCCACATAAAGCCTAGCGGTTTGCCCATAAAGAAAATGTATCCACGGAAATATAGATGGGCATCGAATCCCAACCTCCTGCAGAAGAGCTGTGCGATCCACTAGGTTGAAAGCAATGGAGAAGTCAACGGTAAGCATGGCGAAGGCCCCATCATCGTGAAAGGCGTTAAGGAACCTGTTCGCGCTATGGAGGATAGCTTCAGCCCCATCTGGTGTCCCAACCCCGAATTGATGATCCCCCAGGTACCTAACCATCTCTTTCCCTACCTTTTTCATCGCTATCTTGGAGACCAGCATACGCCAAATGGCCCCGACCGCAATAGGACGGATCCCCCCATCAGGTTTCAGCAAGGGGGTCAGAGGAGCGGAGGCAACGAACTCAGCAAGAGACCTGGGGCATAACCCCCCCCCCCCAAGAAGACATTGACTACCCCGGTGATGGCTAAAACTAAACCCGAGGAAGTTGAGGACCCCTCTCCACAAAAGCTATCCAGTAAGTGTTGCGCCCTGAGCCCATCTCTCCCGCACGAAGTTCCTTTGGGGAATGACTTAATACACCCCAAAACGCACTCCGCATCAACAGTTAAGGGTGCCTGAGGGATTTTGTCTGCCGGCACAACCGGAGGGGGCGTAACCGGGTGTTTCTCCGCGAGGGCCTCCATAGTGGAGGGCCCAAAGGGGGCAACGCCAGAAGAGGACAACACCTTGACCGCAGCTGTGAAATGACCATCTGCCACTTTACGAAGGCACTACTTAACATTGGTTCGGCCCTCCCGACCTTCGGGAAACGGGTCGGACCCATATACCGCCCCTTTCTCCTTTACATCCTGAAAGAGGGGAAGCAACTAGGTCGCTAATCCCTTCCCCGTCTTTCCAGACAGAAAGAGCCCGTTGGATGCTAAAGCACTGTAACGTTTTCCTGTTCCCGGACCGACGTTCCTGCCTATTGGCAGGGCACACAACTTTTAAAGTACAGCGAGGCAATAAGAGTAGCTTAACCCAATATTCAACCGACCCAGGGGTAGCAATCACCTTCCGCATAGCCGATGTTAAAGCTTGTGCGAACGCCATTCGACAACTAGGAGGAATGCTCTTGACTGTCGTGATGGGAAGAGAAAAAACCCGCTCCAAAAGGGAGCCATCCACACCAACAGAGGCAATGTCTTCCCCTGAAGCCCCCCCTCCCGAAACTTGTGGTTTGGGAATCCCCACAATAAAGTCCTCGGTCCCCCTCGAGCTAGGGACGAATTTAACCAGTATAATTATATTATAATTAGTTATTTATCAATAAATTAACCTATAAGGTTCGGATCCAATCGTTAGATACCAAGGTTCTACGATCCAAAAGAATTTTATAAGTTTTGTCGAGCAACTATATGTGTAACATACGAAGAGTGACCTAATTTATCACACAGACATATATGTGAAGAATCACCCTAGTATAAGGAGTGCCAAAAAAACCCATATATATATATATATAGGATTAGGTTCAAACGTGAACAACATCCCAAGAGTGAACTGCGTGAACAGATCTGGGCCCTTGATTTTTATGATCTTGAGATTAAAGTGAGTGGCATGATGGTAATTATTTGGTTAATTTTTTTCATTTAATTAAATACAAAAATGGTATATGTGTAATTTCAATCATAAATTGATTGCATAAATCTCTCACAAATCAAGTAATCAATTATCCTCTTAAATTGATTGCATAAATCTCTCACAAATCAAATCAAGGATTAGGAAAGATGTAACTTAATTCAATTATTTAAATAAATATTTGTTTAAATGCGATGTACACATGTGTATTCTGATTTTGCCCTATTTTTAATGCGATGTACACATGTGTATATCGTCTGTTTTTGTGATATCTCAGAATTTTTTTTTTATTGAATGTTGATGTACACCTGTGAATTACTGTACACATATGTACGATGCTGAGTAGACATGTGTACTGTTCTATTTATATCCAAGTACACATGTGTATACCGTTGAAATATGAAGGTTACGTGGATCTTAAAAATCAAAATTTGAATTCTGGTGATGAAATATCTGAAATAAAAATTAAAATTGAAATCTGGTGATTTGTTGTTTGTTTTGATAATTATCTTATTAATAAATAAACATAATGTGGATAATGAATTTAAATTAGGAAAGATGTAACTTAATTCAATTATTAAAATAATGATTTAAATCTAATTTTTTATATAATTACAATCCTACCCTTAATAACTAAAAAGGAATCCCTTCCCCGTGGCCCAGTGGTATCCCCACTTGGGTTATGTTGGTCGGCTCCTCCTTTGGGAGGTCACTGGTTCGACACCCACTGTGGTCTTAGGGGGGGGGGGACGTCCCAATGATGGATCGTATCCTATCGAGGCATGGTGCGGTCTTGAGGACAACCCGGTTTTACCCAGTTGTTACCCCAGCGAGTCTCTCGTGTGGGGGCAGTATGGTTTCCGGGCAGAAGTCAGCTTGCGCGGCGGCCGGGGCCCGATCGAACATCGCGTCCGAGAGTGCGGGGCTGACGGGGGATTGTCTTCGACATGAACCCGGTGACCAATAGGTCCAGTACATAGAAAGTCACATTCCAAAAAAAAAACAACTAAAAAGGAAATCAAGGGTCCATATCTGTTCACGCAGTTCACTCTTGGGAGGTTGTTCACGCTGGAACCCTACCCTATATATATATATATATATATATAGGGTAGGGATCATGTACATTAATTCAGAAGTGTGAGAAGTGTATTATAACACTATATATAACACTATATAAACACCGTATAACACTATGTAACACCATATAACACCATATAACACTATGTAACACTATATAACACTATATAACAATATATAACACTATACATCTATCATGGATATGCTATCAGACAAAATATAGTGTTATGTTTGTTATATAGTGTTATATAGTGTTATATGGTGTTACATGGTGTTATACGGTGTTTATATGGTGTTATATAGTGTTATATATAGTGTTATAATACACTTCTCACACTTCTGGATTAATGTACAGGATCCTCAAACTATATATATATATATGTGTGTGTGTGTGTGTGTGTGTGTGTGTGAAAATTCGGGTTATACAGGTTTGTCGTGTTTTGGTTTCCGGTTAAATCGAATTCAATTGGATCATGATTTGGGTGTGAAAAAGTTTGATAAAGTGAGTATAATATATATATATATATATATATATATATATATATATATATATATATATATATTAGGAGTTGGGTGGAAAGTGGGTTTTTCCTAGAAAGTCTATGAAGCAATCAGAATGCGACATGTGGCATTGAAGATTTTTAACTAGAAGGGCAATTGTGTACTTTCACATTCTATTTTTATTTTTGGAATTTATCTTCATTAACTAACTATCCATGTCCATATTTTGTAACCGTTTTTCTCCATGATTTTCTGAATAATTTGTTTTCGAAATCTAAACCAATCGCATATTCCATTGTTCAGAAGATTACTGGAAATTATCAATATGTTCTTGCTGCTGTGTTTTAACAGTTGTTAGGGGAGGATTTTCCAATCCTAAGTATCACAGATCCTCAAGTGCTGCCAGGATCATGAATTCTGTTTGAATTAAGGATCCTCAGTAGGTGTTGCAGGATCAGGATCCAGGATCCTTATTGTTATCCTTATACTAATGATTGTCTTCATTATGCGTGAGCTTGTTTTGCAGGAGTACGTGCATGGACTTGGTCTTGACAATTAGCGGACAGTTAGTTCGTGTGGTTATTTCTAATTTTAAATAGGGGATAACAAGCTTGTGTTAGAACACTTGGCTAATTTTAGCAAAACACACACTCTCGAACAGCTCTCGACAGTTTACTTGGCGATTTCATACACTTTAACACTTTTGCACACTAGTGATCCTTGTAACAAGCTTGTTATCATCCCGAGTTGTAACCTTTTTCTGTTTAATCTTAGTTGGTGATCGGTAGTTTCCATCACCCAAGGTTTTTTATGCCGGAGATCAACTCTTGATCAAGGGCTTTTTCCTCGTATTAATCCTTGTGTCGCCTCTTTATTTGATTTCCAAGTAGTTCAAACAATTGTTCATAGATTCAAGCAACACACCTCACAACAAAAGATTTGGTTGCATTATCCTTGCTTGATTTTTGACCAAAATAGTTTGGCGCCCACCGTGGGGCAATTGGTGCTTCATTCCTAAGAAATTCTTGTTTTTTGTGATCATTTCGGTTCATTGCAACCAAGCAGATGGCTTCTTCAGCAAAGAGCACTTCAAGTTCAATGCCGGCAATGAGTTCTTCACAGGGCGTTCCTCCTTTGCCTCCACCACCTTCTGGATCCCAGAAGAATGCTGAAAATGCTGCAAAGAGACAAAGCCCCATTTTTCCAAAACCACCAACTTCTTCTGTTTCTTCTAATCCTACTACTAGTGATCTTTTTACTTTGATTTTGCAGATGAGGGATCACATACAAGAGCATGACAAAACCAACGAAAGGATCCTCTGGGAGATCGGTGACATCAAGAAACAGAAGAGATCAGGGGAGGATCACTCTCCTCTAATACCGAGGTCATTGGATTTCGACACTCCAGCTATAACTGCCCAGCAATCTGCAGCCTTAGTGTAACACCTCGAAAATTCACGTCCTATAATGTATTGACACGTGTCATAAGCTTTGAACGTGTAGAAGAATACTCTTGATGGACTAAAGTTGACAAACAAGGAAAGTATGTGAATATAAGGGTTCAAAATGTCAACAATGGATAAATATACTTTAGGATAACCCTACATGATGTTTATACCCTTAAACGAATAAATCATGGATCATACGAAATTAATTGTGAAAGAAAGTGAGAGATTACATACTACAGGGGTTAAATATGTCGACATGTTTAAAGTATACCTCTGAGTGACCTTTTAGCAAACCCGAAGCTTTGTAACGATTAATTATGCTCATTAGAATGTATGATAAAAATTTCATCAAGTTTCGTTATCGTATGAGAAAGTTATGATAGAATTCGTATATGAGGGGTTAAAAGCATCAACGTCGAAATTTAAGACTTTTCGGTGATCGTATGATTAACCGGGGACCTAACAAAGTTAGTTTAAGACTTGGAGTCCTTAAAAGTCAAGTTTGGGGGTTACAAGTGCAAGAAAGCACCTTAAAAATCAAGATTTGGAAGTTCAGGGGCCAAACTGTCAATTTTTGAAAGAATGTGTTTGGCTGACCAGGTCCTTACGGACCGTAAGCTGGGAGCCTTACGGTCCGTAAGCCACTCCCAGATGCAGAAAATCGACTGTTGGTTGTTTAGCCCATGTAAACGACACATCTTGCCCTTTAACACCACCAGGGGTTGCCTAAAATGATTCTTAGGCACTAGGGACATTTGTTGATGATCAGGGAACATGTATAGCCTTACTTGTCATGATCTTATTGAATCAAGAACACTATATAAGCCCCATTGTTTGCAATTCTTGTTCATTCATTCACAACTCCTCTCCTGATCAATTCTGGAGCTCAAGGCCCTTCTCTAAGCATCCCTGGTCGTGCATTAGACCTTGGTAAGTACCCTTGACCTTCCTTAATTGAGTTTTGCTTAGTTATTAGCCTAGAAGTCAAACCGTCGTAATTAAGGTTTGACTTATCGATTAATCATTAATGGTCCAGTGATTAGTCAAATTGAAGGTACTTATAAGTTGGTATTTATGTGGGTAATAAACCCTTAGAAGGGCACCCTCTGATTCCCACTCTAACTAGACCATTTGTCGGGTCAAAGTTGATTAGAAAAAGTCAACATAATGCTAATCTTCGAATTAACATGTAATTAGCAATGTAGAAGGCATGTAACCTATTTTATCACTCATATAACTTGGTAATAAGTATAAGAACTGGTCTAAGCTTGTTTGATCCGACAATTTTCTATTTAGACCCGGTTCGGAACCGAAAGTCGCAAAACTTTGACTTTTGCTTTGACTTCAGTTCTGACCCAATTTAGTATGAATTGGAAATGCCTTAGAGCTTCCTTAGGACCAGGTTACATGATAGTATAACCCTTTGTGGTTGGATCGTTGATTGTCCGATTCGTTTACACGTTTCCGTTAATTGCTTAATGTTGACCATAATGCCCTTTTAACCATAAAACGAGAATTTTGGAAATATGAAAGGACAATAATCTTTATTACTGATTTGTAAACTTGTCCCTAAATTTTCACATCAGTTTGAGGTCTAGATTAGGAGTTATGCTCAATGACGTAATTAGAACGCTTTTTAGTAATTAAACGGCGTCATTAGCATAAAGCCTATCTAAACCCAATTTTTGACACCAAACCTTTTACCCACTGAAGTAACATAATATTTTGGGATTTTTGAAGATTTTTATTTTTTTTAACCTGCTCATAACCGAAGGTTATGACCTTGATTCGGTAAATACCGAATATACCCTTTTGTTCATAAAATGAGTTCTACATAATATTTTGACACCAATCCAATTGATACTGATTTTATATAATAAATAAAGTATTTTGAACTTTATAACCTGATCAGAAAACTCAGATTTCCTATATAACCCGGAAATCGCTTAAAATGGCTTTTTGTGCGTATTAAACGCCTAGTATGGGTTTAAAACCATTTTACCACATAAGACTTATCACCAACTAATATAACCTATTTAATTAAGTTGTTTTACTGATTATTTCAGACCCGAGTCCCAAAACTTTATTTAATCTCTTTTATAATCTTTAA
The DNA here is from genome assembly GCA_030545235.1 of Helianthus tuberosus. Lineage (NCBI taxonomy): Eukaryota > Viridiplantae > Streptophyta > Magnoliopsida > Asterales > Asteraceae > Helianthus > Helianthus tuberosus. The sequence continues at coordinate 164,897,370 of CM060412.1, read as the reverse complement.
AATGATCAAAATACCCCTACGGGGCTTAAATTGAGATTAAACTCGTTTTGGGCATAATGGAAGGTATCATACTGATATCACAACATATTTAAGGCATATTAACTTAGGAAACCTGTATATGATTCTTTTGGTTACTCGTTACGCACTTTTCGCGTTCGGATCGGCTTATGTAACTAGTTTGCATATATTAGCCGAAACGGGTCAAACCATATCATTTTTGTCTCAAAATCCAGAATGTGTTTAAGTTACCCATATTAAACAAGCATACAAGCTTTTCGGGTCAAAACCACATTCTAATCCGGTCTTCGCTTTATCATGCGTTTGAACCGTATCTTCCTTTGAAAACTAACCGGTCTAAGTCAAGGCTTAATTAAAGACCCGTTAGGATTCTAATAGGTTATTAAAAACCTTCGTTCCAGATTAGGAGCCCAGTAAAAGCTATCTGTACTTGTTGAATTGATATACGGCTGGGATTGAATTTATATTTAGCTCAGGTAAATACTTTTAACTTATTTTCCCTTATACGGGCTTGGGGTACGGTATATAAAATACCGCTTGGTTGGGCATTCGACCTTAATCGTTTGGTGGTTAAGTATTATCGAGATGACCCGTTTAAAATATGTTTTGTTTGCTTAACGCCTTTGGGGGGTTAATGACCATGTCCCGGATATCCTTGGCATCATTTTACGAAATGGCCACGACCTAAGCGCGGGGTGTAGGCGTACACCCGTCAGTGCCAAAATAAATAATGTGGTGTGTCTATTGATCTTTAACCCGGCACAAACCGGGCTACTGAACGCATAAGGAACATGTAATCCTTTTACAAGTTTATATGTTTAAATAATTATCCCAAGTTATAAAATGTTTTGTGCCACGTGCATTCAAATCAATTTTCACTAAACTTTCAAAATGAGTCAGTTAATTGTATTTACCAGTGTAAACTGACGTATTTTTCCAAAAAGGTTAAGTGCAGGTACTAATCGGAATAGGCTGGCTACTCCTAGCATTAATAAAGAGTCTCGCAAGCTTAGATGCCTAAAGTCTGTTGAACAATGTTTCATTTTAATTTCGATCCGCCTGTGGATCCTTTACTTTCCGTTGTAATACTTGATATTACTTTATATTCGGATTGTAATATATTTATCTTTTGCTTCCGCTGTGCATTTATATATTGTGTTGTTTGACTATGATGATATCAACTACGTCACAATACTCCCTACCGGGCCCACCGGTCAAACGTGGAAATATCAGGGTGTGACAGGTTGGTATCAGAGCCAACACTGAGTGAATTAAATACTAGCCTTTTGTGTTTAATCTCAGTTACACGATTGCACATTTTTATTCTTGAGTCTAGACAAAGAACTTAGGACTATTCCTGATTTGTTTTTGTCCTTTATTTGTTTCCTTTGTTATTTTTCTGATTAGCCCCTGCATGGGCGAGTCATTGTTGTTAGAAGTCCCGTTTAGGGCAACCCTGTACCTATTTAAATTTTAATGGGACGGTTAGATTTAAAATAACATTCCTATTATGAGATCTACCATTATAACAAGATGGCAAAATCTAAAAAGGGACAAGACCTAGCTCATGTGTCGTTTTAAGACAGGGCCAAGACGGTAGTTCCACAATTAGATTCAGATCCTTGATTACATCTCAATTTAGGATTGTTCTGTGTTAAATATTAAAAGAATCTTAAAGGAAAAACCTAGCCTAAATGTCAATGCAGACATGGCCAAGATGGTAAAACCTAGCCTAAATGTCATTGCAGACATGGCCAAGACGGTAAAACCTATCCAAAAGATTCCAATCCCTGTTAACATCTGTAAGTATGTTAACATTTTTGGCAAGCTGTGAATCGTTAAAGTCACACATGCCATCTTTTAGGGTTAATCTAAATTCCCTTATTTGAAATAATCATCCCTTAAGGATGAAGTGCCTACGGGCTATAATTAACATCCTCTGAGACTAAAGACAGTAGTAGCCTATAACTCCCTGTCAAGAAAAGGTGATGAACTGTGATTCAAACCTTAATGCCTCGGTTCTATAAAATCTGGGCTTATAAATTAAACTTGTCTACGTGACTAGGCCTTTTGCGCCATTATTAACTTATAATTTAGGATTTATGATAAGGATCCTGAACAATTATATATTTATCAAATTAACTAAAATGGTTATTAAAAACCATGGGTTATAAATTTTGGTGATTTTACATAAGCCTATTCTAAAGCTTCAAAACCTTGTTTACACCTGTAAACATGTTAACATTCCTGGTAGATGTGATTCAATCACATAATTCATCCTTATACTGGATTCTCCCGAAATCCTTTCTTATTTGGTGAATTAAGCATCCATTAAGGATGTAATACTTACGGGCCATATTCATTATCATACAAGACAAAAGATAGTCGTAGCCTACAACTCCCTGTCAAGAAAGGCAATGAACAACGTTCAAAGCCTAAATACCTGATTCTGCAAAATCATGGTTTATAATTTAAAGCTGCCCTTGTGACTTGGCCTCTTGTGCCATAGTTATATTTTAAATAAATTTAGGATAATTATAAACCCTGAATAAAATAAGTATCATTCCTTTCCTGCCAGTAAATATTAAAAGAAAATCTTAAAAGGTATAACCTAGCTTGAATGTCATTAAAGACCTGGCTACGATGGTAAAACCTGTTTAAAAGAGATTCAGATCTTTGTTAACATCAGAAAACATGTTAACACTCCTGACAAAGGTGATACAATAAAATCACACTTACCATCTTTATATTAAGAACTTCCAAACCCCTTATTTAGCCTAAATGATCAAGAAGAATCATGGCTAATAAAAGCCGAACATGATGAACCCATCAAAACGTCCATTGGAATGTGTGCCTATGGGCAAAGATGCGTACATAGAAAAGATAGTATTATTTCATAACTTCTTGTCAAGACAATGAACTATGAAATTTTCCGATCCAAAGGAATCATTGATTATGTTTTAAAATTTCCCTAGTGACAAGGCATCTGTGCCAATCAAAAGTCCTTTGGAACAAGCCCTTGTGCTATATAAAATGTCGGTACGACATTGACAGTCGTGACTAATGTCCCTGTCTAATAAATATGAAGGATTATATTCCGTTTAAACGCCAAAGATGGTTTATTTAAAAAAAACCTAGGCAAAACATAATCAAATAAATTAAATACTATCTATTCGCCTATATGGCTTATTTGTACCATGGCTATTTAATCATCAAATTCGACAATTCACCATATAATTAAACCAAGTATTACTACTTGGTTTGTAGCCCTCAAAGCTTCACCATGGCTGACTCCTCTGAAGCTCACAATCATCCCATTGATCAGAATGATGATGCAAGACTAAACTTAACAAGCACCGAGTTACAGGCTATGATAAATACAACCGTAAACAACGCTGTGGACCGTGTATTAAAGGATCATAAGCGAAAATGCGATAATACCCCAAATAAGGGTTACAAAAAGGGTAAGACCGGTTCAAGCTATAACCAGTCCAAACCAAAGGAGGCAAAACCCGAATGTAAAACCTGCGGGAAGAAGCACTTCGGAAAATGTTTCTATGATCAGACCAGGGGATGTGTCATCTGTAAGGAGACGGATCACAAGACCCATGAATGCAAGGAATTGAAGGACAAACAACAGACCGGTGAAAAGACCAGATGCAAAACCTGTAGGAAATACCACCTCGGGAAATGCAGATTTGAATCTCAGCCTCTACCCTGTGGAATCTGCAAGTCCAAGGAGCATAAGACCTTGGATTGCAAGAGATTGGGAGACGCAACCTGCTATGGTTGCAATGAAAAAGGGCACATCAAGACAAATTGCCCAAACAAAACCAAGAAGCCTGGGGAGGCTAAGAAGACCAAAACTGGAAGCTCTCAAATGGATGCTCAAGAGGCTATTCAGGATGAAAATGTCACAACAGGTACTCTCTTTACCAATAACACTCATGCTAGAGTATTATTTGATTCAGGTTTAGATAAAGTCTTTCGTAGACAATAGATTTTAAAAATCATTAAATCTGCCTGTTAAAACACTAAGCGTTAAGTATAAAGTAAAATTGACCGATAGTACCTCAGAGACTGCTTCAGCAATTTTAGCTGGATGTTTTATATCCATTAGGAATCATTCTTTTCCACTGTCCTTGTTCCATTAAAATAGCGGGACTCGATATAATAATAGAAGATAAGTTGGTCATCCTATAACCAAGCCCATACTTTGTGTGATGAGAAGCAAGTAGTTATCAAGACTCCTTATGGTGAGCCTTTGACCATTCAAGGAGATACTGGGTATGGATTGCCAAGCACTTGTTAAATTTGGTATTTAATACCAAAGATTCGAGTATGGAAAACTCAGAAAATACAAACAACAGACGCGATGCTGGAGATGCGACAAATGTTAATGGTGCATCCAATGTGAACCTCAATGTTAATGGAGTTAATCTCTAAAACTGTGATTAACGCATCTATTAGAAAGGCTATGAGAAATGCCATGAAAAGGTTCAAGAAGCCAGATGCTGCACGCTCTAAAACACATGTCGCTGCTCATAAGAAGAGCTTTATCCAGGCTTCAAATGCGAAGTATAACCCAAACAAAATCATTTATGGCAAGGAGCCCATTCCTTTTAGGATGTACTTAAAAGTACTTCGTCTCTTGGAAGTCAAGAGACTTCAATAGTAAAAAGGGGCCATCGAATTCAGGAAATTGATGGATGAAGTAGAAACCATTAGGTATATCAGCGGTTATGCTGGAAAGAACATGGTAAGGTATACATCACAGTCATTCGATGGCAATGCCCTTAATTAGTGAGGACATTAATGAAATCCTCAAGAAGGATCCTCTTATACATTGTGGGATGGTCCAAGTTTTAAGGACCTTATTAGAAAAACCTAGTATCCGCTTCGCGAAATGGGAAAAGATGGAATAAGAATTTTATGACCCTCGCCAAAAAAGTTCTAGGCTGTTGACAGTATGTTACAAATTTTAACGCATTGGCTGAGATAGTGCCCAATCAGTCTACCCAAAAATCTAAGCTTAATGCAAATAATTATTTGTGGTTAGCATCGGCAATAAGAAGGCACATTAAGGTTTCAAAGCCTGCTTGTTATAAATCCATTATGGATCTACCTCAGCTACTCACGTTATATAGATTAAGAAACGACCAGTCAAAGCTGAGACTGCCCTGAATTTGTCATAGATTTTGCAGCTAAGTTTAAAAGGATTAAGAATGGAGGCGCCTAACCCTCCTGATGTATGAATAGAGGCAGTTCACATTAATAATGACACTAGATAAATCCCTTATTGTGATTTATTTGCTAAGAGTTACGTTTGGGTTCAGGTGCTGCTAAGTCTCTCATAAGACCATAAGCTTAGCAAACTTTTAGAAATTTTTCCCCTAAGAAACCCAGATATTAAGTATAAGGTAAAACTCACAGGCAAATCATAAGAACCATTTCTTCGGTTCCTGCCAGAAACCTTCAGTCATAGAATTTTAGAAGTATCCCCTCTCTAAAAAGAAGTGCGTCAGCATACGTAGTTGATATCTCTTTGATCTCTGTCGATTCCACATACCCGATGGTATGATAAAAGCGTCATATGAGGATTGGTGTATCTTAATAAGTTCCATAGATTGCTTCCATGCCTGATCAGTATGGAGGTTTAATGCATGGGACCACAAAGATACTCCGATAGGTCATATGGTGCTAAAGTCAACTAATGGTATTCAAAGGAGATATCCAGAATGGAATTGTCAAGTAAATGTTCCCGATTAAGGAATTCGTGGACTTGTAACATAAATGTGTCACTTATTTGACACAAGCAATGATGAATGAATTGGAGCCTGAGATTTGTAAAAATCTCTGTAACCTCCTAGTATCTTGATTATCTTCTCCTAGGATTACCCTGTCTACCCCTGAGAGGCAGGAAGTGTTAAGATTTATATCCCATTTAAGGCTGTATTATTATGAAATCTCCAAGACGGCTAGTACCATCATTGGAAGAATCGAAACCCTGATTAACTAAGTTTTAAAACAGAGGGTTCATATAGCCTAACTCAATATCCTGAGAATTCAGTATAGTTAACTATGAAAAACGGTTCGTTTTGCTTATGCGTTGTTTACCGCAACCCTAATTAGGCAACGATTAAGAATCGCCATCAGCTGCCCAGGATCGTCGATATGTTCGACTAACTGTAAGGATTAGCTACTCCTTAAGATTAGTTTTGAGCAATGGTTGGAATAACCATCTCACCTTAAGATAAGTTTTTCTATAATAGTTGTTATATAAGTATCAAGATGGCTCCTTTGGAGAACTTGTATAGATGAAATATCAAAACATCCATTGGATGGACGAGACTTTGGGAAGTCCACTTATCAGGATCTGAAAGTTGCATTGGAAACAACGAATAAGATCATACAAATCCCTAATCATCTGTAAGTTGCCAGTATTCGGCAGAAAACCAAGAATTTATGAAACTAGCAACCCTCCTAAACTCTTGTTAAGGAATAAGGTTCAACAAAAGATATCACCCAGGAAGGGTGTGCCAAATTTGTTAAAATTATCAGGATAGTTAAGCTCTGAATATATAGAATCATCCGAAGGAAATCGAATGTATCAAGATCAAGTATCTTATAAGCTAAAACCTATTTAAGGGGCTTGGCGGAGCTCGCAATACATTAACACACTAACGATTTAAGGATGCGTTTCGCCAATAAGTCAAGAAACACTATCGCATAATGATATGCAGACTTATGATGTGATAAGCATCCTGTATCGATTGAGGATCGGCAAGTTAAGAAGCTCCAAAAGGATACATGTACCTAATATAGGGATCACTTTGAGAGCTTGGAAAGGTTCCAGATAAACTATGGAAGTCAAGTCCATTATACGACAAAAAGTACTTCCATAATTTTAGCAAATCTCGAGGTCGAGATTTCTTTTAAGGGGGTGAGGATGTAACACCTCGAAAATTCACGTACTATAATTTATTGACACGTGTCATAAGCTTTGAACGTGTAGAAGAATACTCTTGATGGACTAAAGTTGACAAACAAGGAAAGTATGTGAATATAAGGGTTCAAAATGTCAACAATGGATAAATATACTTTAGGATAACCCTACATGATGTTTATACCCTTAAACGAATTAATCATGGATCATACGAAGCTAATTGTGAAAGAAAGTGAGAGATTACATACTATAGGGGTTAAATATGTCGACATGTTTAAAGTATACCTCTGAGTGACCTTTTAGCAAACCCGAAGCTTTGTAACGATAAATTATGCTCATTAGAATGCATGATAAAAATTTCATCAAGTTTCGTTATCGTATGAGAAAGTTATGATAGAATTCGTATATGAGGGGTTAAAAGCGTCAACGTCGAAATTTAAGACATTTCGGTGATCGTATGATTAACCGGGGACCTAACAAAGTTAGTTTAAGACTTGTAGTCCTTAAAAGTCAAGTTTGGGGGTTACAAGTGCAAGAAAGCACCTTAAAAATCAAGATTTGGAAGTTCAGGGGCCAAACTGTCAATTTTTGAAAGAATGTGTTTGGCAGACCTGGTCCTTACGGACCGTAAGCTGGGAGCCTTACGGTCCGTAAGCCACTCCCAGATGCAAAAAATTGACTGTTGGCTGTTCAGCCCATGTAAACCACACATCTTGCCCTTTAACACCACCAGGGATTGCCTAAAATGATTCTTAGGCACTAGGGACATTTGTTGATGATCAGGGAACATGTATAGCCTTACTTGTCATGATCTTAGTGAATCAAGAACACTATATAAGCCCCATTGTTTGCAATTCTTGTTCATTCATTCACAACTCCTCTCCTGATCAATTCTGGAGCTCAAGGCCCTTCTCTAAGCATCCCTGGTCGTGCATTAGACCTTGGTAAGTACCCTTGACCTTCCTTAATTGAGTTTTGCTTAGTTATTAGCCTAGAAGTCAAACCGTCGTAATTAAGGTTTGACTTATCGATTAATCATTAATGGTTCAGTGATTAGTCAAATTGAAGGTAGTTATAAGTTGGTATTTATGTGGGTAATAAACCCTTAGAAGGGCACCCTCTGATTCCCACTCTAACTAGACCATTTGTCGGGTCAAAGTTGATTAGAAAAAGTCAACAGAATGCTAATCTTCGAATTAACATGTAATTAGCAATGTAGAAGGCATGTAACCTATTTTATCACTCATATAACTTGGTAATAAGTATAAGAACTGGTCTAAGCTTGTTTGATCCGACAATTTTCTATTTAGACCCGGTTCGGAATCGAAAGTCGCAAAACTTTGAATTTTGCTTTGACTTCAGTTCTGACCTAATTTAGTATGAATTGGAAATGCCTTAAAGCTTCCTTAGGACCATGTTACATGATAGTATAACCCTCTGTGGTTGGATCGTTGATTGTCCGATTCGTTTACACGTTTCCGTTAATTGCTTAATGTTGACCATAATTCCCTTTTAACCATAAAACGAGAATTTTGGAAATATGAAAGGACAATAATCTTTATTACTGATTTGTAAACTTGTCCCTAAATTTTCACATCAGTTTGAGGTCTAGATTAGGAGTTATGCTCAATGACGTAATTAGAACGCTTTTTAGTAATTAAACGGCGTCATTAGCATAAAGCCTATCTAAACCCAATTTTTGACACCAAACCTTTTACCCACTGAAGTAACATAATATTTTGGGATTTTTGAAGATTTTTAATTATTTTTAACCTGCTCATAACCTAAGGTTATGACCTTGATTCGGTAAATACCGAATATACCCTTTTGTTCATAAAATGAGTTCTACATAATATTTTGACACCAATCCAATTGCTACTGATTTTATATAATAAATAAAGTATTTTGAACTTTATAACCTGTTCAGAAAACTCAGATTTCCTGTATAACCCGGAAATCGCTTAAAATGGCTTTTTGTGCGTATTAAACGCCTAGTATGGGTTTAAAACCATTTTATCACATAAGACTTATCACCAACTGATATATCCTATTTAACTAAGTTGTTTTACTGATTATTTCATACCCGAGTCTCAGAACTTTATTTAATCTCTTTTATAATCTTTAAAATGACCAAAATACCCCTACGGGGCTTAAATTGAGATTAAACTCGTTTTGGGCATAATGGAAGGTATCCTACTGATATCACAACATATTTAAGGCATATTAACTTAGGAAACCTGTATATGATTCTTTTGGTTACTCGTTACGCACTTTTCGCGTTCGGATCGGCTTATGTAACTAGTTTGCATATATTAGCCGAAACGGGTCAAACCATATCATTTTTGTCTCAAAATCCAGAATGTGTTTAAGTTACCCATATTAAACAAGCATACAAGTTTGTCGGGTCAAAACCACATTCTAATCCGGTCTTCGCTTTATCATGCGTTTGAACCGTATCTTCCTTTGAAAACTAACCGGTCTAAGTCAAGGCTTAATTAAAGTCCCATTAGGATTCTAATAGGTTATTAAAAACCTTCGTTCCAGATTAGGAGCCCAGTAAAAGCTATCCGTACTTGTTGAATTGATATACGGCTGGGATTGAATTTATATTTAGCTCAGGTAAATACTTTTAACTTATTTTCCCTTATACGGGCTTGGGGTACGGTATATAAAATACCGCTTGGTCGGGCATTCGACCTTAATCGTTTGGTGGTTAAGTATTATCGAGATGACCCGTTTAAAATATGTTTTGTTTGCTTAACGCCTTTGGGGGGTTAATGACCATGTCCCGGATATCCTTGGCATCATTTTACGAAATGGCCACGACCTAAGCGCGGGGTGTAGGCGTACACCCGTCAGTGCCAAAATAAATAATGTGGTGTGTCTATTGATCTTTAACCCTGCACGAACCGGGCTACTGAATGCATAAGGAACATGTAATCCTTTTACAAGTTTATATGTTTAAACAATTATCCCAAGTTATAAAATGTTTTGTGCCACGTGCATTCAAATCAATTTTCATTAAACTTTCAAAATGAGTCAGTTAATTGTATTTACCAGTGTAAACTGACGTATTTTTCCAAAAAGGTTAAGTGCAGGTACTAATCGGAATAGGCTGGCTACTCCTAGCATCAATAAAGAGTCTCGCAAGCTTAGATGCCTAAAGTCTGTTGAACAATGTTTCATTTTAATTTCGATCCGCCTGTGGATCCTTTACTTTCCGTTGTAATACTTGATATTACTTTATATTCGGATTGTAATATATTTATCTTTTGCTTCCGCTGTGCATTTATATATTGTGTTGTTTGACTATGATGATATCAACTACGTCACAATACTCCCTTCCGGGCCCACCGGTCAAACGTGGAAATATTGGGGTGTGACACTTAGATATCCAGTACCAAACTGAACCATTGGGAAGGCGTTATGGAACAACAACGATGAGTCAGGATTTTGGGTCTCACTTTCAGCCTTCGGGATCCTCTTTCCAGCATCCGGGATCCTTCGTCAGCTCAGGAGGATATATGGGAGCGCATACGGTTCAAGGATCCTCTCAGGTCCAAGGATCCTCTCAGGTCCAAGGATCCTCTCAGGTCCAAGGATCCTCACAGGTGCAAGGATCCTTTCAGGTTCAAGGATCCCCTTCCAGGTTCAAGGATCCAACATCTTTCAGGATCAAGGATTCTTGAGAAGTGTACAACCCCCAAGCACAGATGTTCATCAAGGAGACTTCATTCCAATGCAGACCATCGCCTCTTCTGGTCCTTCAATCATACCAGAATCCCGTCAATATGGATTCACATCTGCAATTCCAAACTTGAATCCCCTAGTAGGTAACACTTTCAATAATTCTTATAACACTAACCATGGCTCTATGCAGGATACATGTATCAATCAAGCTATGGCTAGGGAATTGCAGAAGCTGAAGGATATGATATCTAGCGTTCCAGGAGTGGTTAATCCCATCCCTGAAATTTGCAGATGGGAGCCACAGGATATCTCGTTTTGCACCACCCATTTGTGATGCTGAGATACCCAAAAGGTTCCAAATACCAACTATGAAGCTGTATGATGGTTCAACAGATCCAGAAGAACATGTAGCTCAATATAGAGAAATGATGGAGATCAACCCCATCCCAGAGAGGTTAAAAGAAGCATGCCTATGCAAGGGTTTCGGATCCACAATCACAGGATCTGCTCTTAAATGGCTGCTAAGTCTTCCCCCTTACTCTATTACTTCATTTGCTAATCTAGTTAATCTGTTTAATAGTCAGTTCTCATGTAGCAGAAAATTTGAACGTTTAACTAGTGATCTATATAGGGTAACACAAGGTCAAAATGAATCACTTAGAGATTACATCACTAAGTTTAGTAAATAATCCTTAGATATCCCTAATCTGGATATAGCTACGGCTGTGGAAGCCTTTAAAATGGGTTTGCTTAGGGATTCATTATTCTATGATGATCTTGTTATGACCCCATGCTGGAATCTTGATGAATTGAGAACCAGGGCCCTTAGATTCATCCGATTAGAGGATGATAAAAGGATCTAGGAGAGATTGGCAGGATCCTCAAAACAGGAAAAGCAAGGATCCTACTTCAAGAATAACAAGTTCAAGTCCTACAACAAGTCTGATAACCAGAATGTGCATGCAGTAGACAAGAAGAGGATGATGAGGATTATCCTCCAATTTCTGAATACTGTTTTTCTGTTGATAACAATGAACTAATTCTTGCAATGCAGAATCTAGGTGAGAAAGCAAGATGGCCAAGGAAAAGTGATAAACCAGCTGCTACAAAGGACAAGTCCAAGTGGTGTGCATATCATGAGGATTTTAGGCATCTCACTGAAGAGTGTATTGCACTTAGAAAAGAAATTGGTTACTTGTTAAGCAAGGGGCACTTGAAAGAGCTTTTGGGAAGAAAAAAGTCAAGGATCCAAGATCCTGAAAATGTTCCAGAAAGAGCTCATGCCCCTCCAGCAGATGCACAAGTTATAAACTTCATTTCGGGTGGATCAGACATTTGTGGTTCTTCCTTTTCAGCAGCCAAGAGACATGCTAAGGAAACCAAGATGGATAATGGGGATAGACCCATTCGAACCTCTACTGTTACGCAGGAGAAAGTTATAACTTTTGATGAGGATGATCGTGTTGATGTTCAGGATCCTCATCATGATGGTCTTGTTATTACTCTGTTTATTTCTAACCATTTTGTTCGCAGGATCCTAATCGATGGAGCAAGCTCGGTGAACATCATTCAGCTTGATGTCCTCAAGAAAATGAACATTCCTGAATCAGACATTGTCCCAAGATCCTCAGTTCTTGTGGGATTCAGCGGAGAAACCAAGAATACATTGGGGGACATCAAACTCCCCATCTATATTGAAGGACTTCATTCTTATAAAAAATTATGTGTTATAGATTGCTTATCCTGTTGTAATGTTATCCTTGGCAGGCCATGGATACATGACATGAAGGCAGTCCCATCTACCTATCATCAGTGCGTGAAGCTTCCTAGTCCATGGGGGTGGTGAAAATTGAGAGCGATCAACAAAAAGCTAAGAATTGCTACACGTCATCAATGAAGCCACCCTCAAGACCAAGGGAGCAATAGCAATTAAAGCATCCTCCAAGAGATGTCTTGGAGGTAAGAGAACAGGACGTGAAAGAAATCCTTATGGATCCTCATGATCCTGAATCCATAGTCTTCATAGGATCAGGGATCCTTAGCAACATTGAACAGGATCTAGTATCCTTCCTTAAAAGGAGAAAAACTACCTTTGCCTGGAAGCATGAAGACATGACAGGTATATCTAAAGATATAATTGATGTGTTCAAAATGTAACATATAAATTTCATCAAACGAGGCATAAAACTAACTTTTTTTTAGTACTAATGTTGGAAAAAGTGTGCTTTTGTCTTCCTTTTGTAATTTCAGGATTAAATGAGCTCAAATTGACAAAAGAAGCAAAAAGACATCAAAATCTAACATAAATACAAGAAAAGGGACAAGACGTGACATGCCCGACCCCACAATAGCAACTTCCCAAGCAAAACAAGAGATCAGAAGCCTGAACACGCCCAGTGCTCAGCCAGCACGGGGGCGTGCCCAAGTGTCAGCAGAAAAGACAAAGTGGTAGAAGCTTCTATTGCCCACCACGGGGCCGTGCTCAGAGGACACGGGGCCGTGGTCAACTATAAGATTCGCACAATCCAGCAAATCTGCATAGTACAAAGATTCTTCTGCACCACGGGGTCGTGCTCAGCGGACACGGGGGCGTGGTCAACTAAAAAGACAAAACTGCATTTAATGAAGAAAGAGAAGGATGTGGACACGGGGCCGTGCCCACTGGACACGGGGCCGTGCCCGAGCTTCTGTTCAGCCTATAAATAGAAGTGCTTGGCTCAAGCTCAAACCATCCCTTGGTACACCACCTCTCTCACACTTCACCCACCACCCACCACCACCATAACACCATCATCCACCACCATCATCCATTGTCCATCGTAGAGTGTGTGAGTCGTCTCGGGATCCAAGATTGATCGTAAGAGTTCTTGACAATCAAGGCCATGTTTGCCTAAGTCTCTTACATCACTTGGTGAAGACAAAGTGTCTAGTGTAATACTTTTTATTTCTAATCTTTTGCACTTTTTATTTGGTTTTGTATTAATGACTTTAATAACTAGTTGCTTATGTTGAAGGTGATCTTTCCTTATCGTTTGTCCGTGGTGTCTTGGCATTATTTTACTGTCTATATAAAATAAAAGATTTTCACCATTCATATCTCCACGGTCTATATGGAGGTATGTTGGCTACCTGGTCGGGGGTTAAGGGAACAGTTTGGTAAAGGTCTTGCCATTGTTCAGCGTTTAGAGGTCCTGCAATGGACCTGGGTCAAATTTAGTAGGACCTCCTTCAATACTTCACGGTATTGGATGGCGGGGGTCCAAACTCTTTGATCCCCTCATAAGTTAACTACTATTAATACTATAACCCGGCTATTTAGGATTGTATCCCTGCTGACTCAGACTACTTAGTCGAGGGTAACGTCACCTCCAAAAGAGGGGCCTACCATAATTTGCATTAATAACTTAATTAATTATCTTCCAATAATCCACCCTTTTAGGATTGTATCCTTGCTGACTCAAACTACTGGGGTGAGGGTAACGTCACCTTCAAAAGAGGGGCCTACTACAATAACTAAGATAATCTCTTAATTATGTGCAAAAGTGCGGAAATAATCAAAGGTTACACTAGATACGAGTCGGAACCAAGTGATTCATCTTGTCTATCTGTTTTTCTTTTATTTTTATTTTCAGCATTTTAGTTAGTTTTATTTTTTTTCTTAGTTTAAAACATTTTTCTAAACTTTTTGATTTGATTAGATGTTGAGGATAAACCGGTACTAAAAGCTCTTGTGTCCTTGGACGACCTCGGTGTCTTACCAACACTATACTACGCTCACGATGGGTGCACTTGCCCATATGTGTGTCTAGTATTAGTAAATATCGTGTTTTATAAATTTAAAACTTGACTAAAAAGTGTTAAATGGCTTAAAATATACACCTAATAAATATAACACTTCACACGCATCAAGTTTTTGGCGCCGTTGCCGGGGACACAAGGATTTTAAGAAAGCTTAAAATCGACGGCCTAATCAGTTTTTCAAAACCTTTTTAATGCGCGCATTTTTCTTCTGCATTTTTTTAGTTTAGTTTTGCATTTACAGTAGCCTGTACACGGGGCCGTGTTCACTGAACACGGGGCCGTGCTGCGCATTTTCATAAAAACACCCAGTAACAGAAGCTTGAACACGGGCCGTGCTCACTGAACACGCCCCGTGCTCAACGAAATTAGTAAATTTAATTAAAACGCCCAGATACAGATTCTGAACACGGGGCCGTGTCCACTGAACACGGGGCCGTGTCCAGCCTCTGTTTCCGTTTTTATTTTTTTTTTCTGATCTCGAGACTCAGTTGTGGTCTGCTGAGTGATTCTTATGGATCAATACTCAGGAGGTTACAACTACACCTATGAGGAGGATGATTATAGGGGTAATTATTGCACTAATTGTCGTAACTCACGCTCGGTTCAAAATAATCGCTCATATCAACCATCCAATTCATACACCTACTATGAGGAGCCCAGGTACGAGCCATCAACTTCATTCACATCATATGAAGACCAAAGGTATGAGCCTCCATACTCATACTTTGAGGAGCCAAGATATGAGCCATCACCTTTGTATGCTTATTATGAGGAACCATGGCGTGAACAACCCACCTCATATGAGTATTATGAAGAACAAAATTACAAACCTTATCCATCATATGCTTACAATGAAGAACAATGGTGCGAACCATCTACTTCATATGGGTATTATGAGGAACAAAGGGTCGAACAACCGGATTCAAGCTTAGAAAATCCCGATCCTTTTTCTATAACCGAAGTAACCGATAGGATATTAGAACACATTAGAGTTATCGATCGTTGTATAAAAGAATCTCGCGCAAGGGAAGAGCAGTCCCGCGCAAGAGAAGAATTAAAAAAGGAAGAGATAACTGAAAATGTAAAAATGGAAGAACAAATAAGTGAAAAAACCGACACATGAGTTAAACAACGAAAAAGGTGAGTCCGAAAACGCTAAAATTCAAGAAGAGTCTAATTTTGAAGAAATTAATCTCTTGTCACCTTCTTTTGAAAATCATTGTTTAGTACCCACTCATGCTAAGTTTTTAAAAGAGTTAAACACTAACACTAAAATTGAAGAAACGGTAAGTGTTAAGTTAACTCATGATCAAACTTCGCTAATAAAAGAAGACCCATTTGAAATTAACATTACACCGGTTCCATGTTTCTTTCAAAATTCGTTTATTAGTAATGTCACAATCGATAAAGATCTTTGTGTTAACATAATGCCTAACTACATTTTCGAAAAATTAAGTATTAGTGATTTTTCTCCACTTCAAATACCCATTTTTCTATCCAATCGGAAAGTAATAAAATCAATCGGTATAGTTGAGGATGTCTTGGTTCAAACAAATCAAATGGTAATCCCGACCGACTTTGTTATCCTCGATGACGCTCCTCTAGTGTTGGGGTGACCATTTGTAAAAACTCACGAAGCTTTGAAAAACCGGAAGTTCAACAATCTACCTCTTCAATTAGGGGCATTTAAAAGAAGTGTCGATCTCGAACGATCAATGAAATATCCATTCGGCAATAATGACCCCCTAATTGAAGATGAAGATGAACCACCCGATACAAGTGAAGAGATTGACCACTTTGTTGAAGAAGAGGTCGCCATAGAACAAACTTTTAATGTTCTTGATCGAAATGAGCAACCAAATAAGGAGTCTCCTAAAGACCCACCACTTGAGCTCAAAGAACTTCCAAAAGGTTTGGAATATGCTTTTCTAGACAAAGAGGGTAATTTACCTGTAATTATTTCATCTAAATTAGATAGCTTAGAAAAAGAAAAATTAATTAGTCTTTTGAAAAAACATAAAAATGCAATAGCTTAGAAACTTGTAGACATAAAAGGAATTAGTCCTTCTATGTGCACACACAAAATTTTGATGAATGATGACTACAAATCGGTCATACAACCACAACGTCGAGTGAATCCAAATGTTCAAGAAGTAGTTAAAAACGAGGTCATCAAGTTACTTGACGCCGGACTTATCTATCCTATCTCCGATAGTCCTTGGGTGAGTCCCGTCCAAGTAGTTCCAAAGAAAGGAGGTATGACGGTAATAACTAACGAAAAGAATGAATTAATACCAACGAGAATCGTCACAGGATGGAGAGTATGTATAGATTATAGACGATTAAATGAAGCAACAAGAAAAGGTCACTTTCCTTTGCCCTTCATTGATCAAATGTTAGAAAGATTATCCGGTCATAAATTTTATTGTTTCTTGGATGGTTTTTCAGGTTACTTTCAAGTCCCGATAGCACCCGAAGACCAAGAAAAGACCACTTTCACATGTCCCTATGGAACTTTTGCTTATCGACGCATGTCGTTTGGTCTATGTAATGCCCCAGCAACATTCCAACGTTGCATGGTAGCTATCTTCCATGACATGATAGAAAAGACAATGGAAGTCTTCATGGACGACTTTTCTATCTTTGGGGAATCATACGACCAATGCCTCGATAACCTTGAACGAATGCTATCCCGATGTGAGGAAACCAACCTCGCCCTTAATTGGGAAAAATGCCATTTCATGGTAACGGAGGGAATAGTGCTCGGTCACAAGATCTCAAGCGAAGGAATGGAGGTGGATCGAGCCAAAATAGATACCATTTCTAGATTACCACCTCCATCCTCCGTAAGAGCTATCAGAAGTTTCCTAGGGCATGCCGGATTTTATAGACGGTTTATCAAAGACTTTTCAAAAATCTCAAGGCCTCTAACGAAATTACTTGAAAAAGATGCCCCTTTCATCTTTGACAAGGATTGCAATCAAGCATTTCTAACCTTAAAAGAAATGTTAGTCAATGCACCTATCATGATAGCGCCTGATTGGAAATTTCCTTTCGAAATCATGTGTGATGCTAGTGACTTTGCAGTTGGAGCTGTCTTGGGACAAAGAAAAGAAAAGCATTTCCACCCAATTTATTATGCTAGTAAAACACTTAATGATGCACAAGAAAATTACACAACAACTGAAAAAGAATTACTAGCTGTGGTATTTGCGTTTGATAAATTTCGTTCTTATCTTGTTCTTTCTAAAACTATAGTCTATACAGATCATGCAGCCATTCGATATCTCTTCAAAAAGCAGGACGCAAAACCACGTTTGATTAGGTGGATTCTACTCCTCCAAGAATTTGATATTGAAATCAGAGACAAAAGAGGAGCAGAAAATACCACAGCAGATCATCTTTCGCGCTTAGAAGACCCAGCTTTGGAGGCAACCAGGGACGAGCAAATCAACGAAAAATTTCCAACTGAGTCCCTGGAAATGGTGGAATATAAGGAAGAACCATGGTACGCCGACTATGCTAACTACCTAGCTAGCGGTATAGTCACAAAAGGATGGTCACATTATCAAAGAAAAAAATTATTTGCCAATGTGAAACACTATTTTTGGGAAGATCCATATCTTTTCAAAATGTGTGCCGACCAACTCGTCCGACGATGCGTACATGGTAGCGAAGCACGAAGAATTCTCCGCCATTGTCATGAAGGTCCATACGGAGGGCATCATGGTGCCGCTAGTACCGCACGGAAGGTATTTGATTCAGGATTTTATTGGCCAACCATTTACAAAGACGCCCAAAGTCTTGTCAAGACATGTGATGCTTGCCAAAGAACAGGTAATATTTCTTCCAAGAACGAAATGCCACAAAATGGCATTCTTGTTTGTGAAATTTTTGATGTGTGGGGACTCGACTTTATGGGACCTTTCCCACCATCGAAAGGAAACAAATATATACTTGTGGCAGTAGACTACTTGTCTAAATGGGCCGAGCCGAGGCACTTCCAACAAATGATGGAAGAGTTGTGGTAAGATTTCTGAAAAAATTATTCTCTCGTTTTGGCACACCTAAAGCATTAATAAGTGATAGAGGTACCCATTTTTGCAACCATCAACTCGAAATTTTTTTAACAAGATATGGGGTCTATCACCGGGTCTCAACAGCATATCACCCTCAAACAAACGGACAAGCCGAAGTGACTAATAGAGGTTTAAAACGAATACTCGAAAAAACCGTAGGGTTAAATAAAAAGGAATGGGCAGATAAATTAGACGATGCTTTATGGGCTTTTCGAACTGCTTATAAAATAACAATAGGTACAACCCCGTATAAGCTAGTCTATGGAAAAAGTTGTCACTTGCCAGTAGAAATTGCACACAAAGCCTACTGGGCAATTAAAAATGTAAACTTAGATTTAGAATTTGCTGGTAAAAATCGATTTTGTCAATTAAATGAATTAGACGAGCTTAGAAATTATGCATACTCAAACTCTGAAATTTATAAGGAAAGAATGAAAATTTTGCATGACAAACATATTAAACCTAATGAATTTCGGGTAGGAGATCTAGTTCTTTTGTTTAATTCACGACTTCGATTGTTTCCTGGTAAATTAAAGTCTAGGTGGTCAGGACCTTTTTCCATCACCCATATTTTCCCACACGGTGCAGTAGAAATTAAATCTCGAAATGGTCCTCCATTTAAAGTCAATGGCCAACGGCTGAAACTCTATCAAGGATTCATTGAGGATGAAGAAGAAGAGATTTCGCTTCAAACGGTGGAAGAATAAAACATCATGCCTGGTAAGTTACGAACGATTGAGACAACAAATAAAGCGGTAAGTTTTCTAACCAAAGCTTATGGGAAAAAAAGGGCACTCACACGAGCACTATAAAAAAAAAAAATTTCAAAACCTTGCTCGGCACGAGGCCGTGTCCGCTGGACACGGGGCCGTGTCCGCGCTGCAGTCGGGATAAATCCCCTTTTTCAAAACAGTTACTTCATTCCACACGCCCCGTTTCCCCGAAAAAGCTCTGGTTCCAGGCGATTTTTCGCAAAATTTCAACGTCTCCTATCATTCTAACAATATCAAGGTATGATTCTATCACTCTTAGTAGTTAGATTAGTTACTTGCATGTAGTTAAAACACCAAAAATTTGGGAAAAATCTAGGGTTCTTGATGTTCATCCGGATCGAACCTCAAATTTTTTATTAGATCTGTTTGCATTTAGTTAGATTAGTGTTATGGGAAGTAAATACACTTGTATTCTTCATAGATTCACCCGATTTCCAACAAAAACCCCAAACCCTTGTTCTTGAACCGAAAAAGATAAAATTGATAGGGTAAACGGGACATTTTGGGAAAAACGGCACTTAGGGTTTCATTTTCGGGGGAAACCGCACCTGTTGGACCAAAAATTTTCAAGTTTTCGAAACCGGGTCGAAAAATGAAATTTTTGAGTAACAGACGCCTGGACACGGGGCCGTGTCCGCTGAACACGGGGTCGTGTCCAGCCCACTATTTGCAGTTTTGTCCGAAAATATTTCTGTTTCGTGCTAACTTTTGGTGTATTCTTTCAGATGGCTAGGAAGTTCACAAGATTCAACGCCACTGAGCTCGATGCTAGAACTCGATACGAGACACTTCAAACAAGGCCAGAGGGATACCCGAGGCAAGCGTGCACGGACTTGCTAACCTTAGTGAATCAAATTGACCGTTTCAACAACATTGTAACGGGACCACTCAGAGTCGCCCTAACAACTCGACTCCGTTCCGTCCACGAATGCACATTGGAATTCTATAGCACTTTCACATTCAACTCGAGGTGCGACCCGTTCGACAATGACGGGGTATCATTCCGATGTGGCGGAACGAGATATTCGATCTCTATGGCTCAGTTTGGATCGATTGTAGGGTTGTATGCGGAAGAGGATGCAGGAAACAAAGAAAATACTGGAGGAATGAGAGAGATAGGTGAGAACGAACGCCAAGCCATGTGGGCTCAGATTGGAGAAGGGTACTACAATCCGAGCAGCACTAAGACTACAAAGTTGAGGGATCCGCTATACAGATACGTCGTTGGGTTAAGAGATTTGGTTGTCCTCCACTGCATCCACAACCGCAGGCCGCTCGATGTTCCGTTCCTCATGCTCCGAAACATGCATCACAACCACCTTGCTAGTGCACCGACTCCTATTTTCTTTGGGGGATGGGTGTACCGTCTCTTCAGGCACTTCACCCACATACCAAGGTCATTTGAGAGGAGCCCATGGTCGGGTATGGTGGATATACACATATGCCGCTCAATGAACCTAATTTATGAGGCGGAAGACGGGACGGTGAGCTTTCAAAGGATGCAAGGTCATGCATGGAACCCGCAAGAAGCGCTTGTCATCCAAGCTCCGCAACATCATCAATACCAATACCAACCCCATGGTGATCCGGGCCAATCATCCTCCTCCGGAGGCGGTTTTCCTAATTTCCAAAGTTTGCATGATTTGTTGCAGGAAAACCTTATGTGCACTCGGAACACTTACAACATGGCGAGCAACACCTATCAACGGGTCGGAGCTATCGAAAGAAACATATCCGATATCCAAGACGATGTTGGATATATACGAGACCACAGTGCACGCCATGGAGGGGATGATGACGATGATGATGATGACGATGCTATGGAGTAGGCGAGAGGAGCGGAGGAGGAAGCGGTTGGTTGATGACTTCCCAGGTTAACCCTTTTTAATCTTGAACAATTGATGGCCTGCGTGCCAAGTGTTGAACAATTTACTTTTCCTAACTTCTTTTATTTTCTGCATTTATTTTCCTTTTAACTTTAACATGGATGTTAGCTTTGGTAAAAGTAGGATGTTTGCTATGGTTTGGTATGGTGTTTATTGAATAAGCAGGTACATACAAGGCTTAGAGTGCTAAAACATTAGTACTACTAAAGCCGGGACAGGAAAACCGACGAAAGAAACCTGTTTTTCAACTTTGCAGACTGTCCACACGGGGCCGTGTCCAGCTGACACGCCCCCGTGCCCATTCCCCTGAACCTGCTGTTTGTTTAAATTCTGCAGACCTTGACAGACACGGGGTCGTGTTCAACCAACACGCCCCCGTGTTCACCTTCTGTAAGTTTTCGTTTCTGGCACCTGAACACGGGGTCGTGTTCACTCAACACGGGGTCGTGTCCAGGTAACCAGTAACACAAATTTTTGCTTTTTAAACCTTTTTACACATTCAATCAACCTAAAAACTTATTTTTGGGACACATTGAGGACAATGTGTAATTTAAGTGTGTGTGTGTGGGGGGGGGGGGGGGGGATGCTAAAACCTTGAATCTTGCAAGTCCTAAATACAAGCCTTACACAAAACTCTATTGGAACCGCTAATCACCCCAAATTTTTTTCAAAAATTTTCATTTTTTTACTTGTCTAGGTTTAACTCGGGAAATTCAAGTTCTAAAAAAGTTATATTTTTACGAATTTACAACCGATAGCGTCGTGATAAAAAGAACCAACATAAGAAAGTTATGAAAAGGCATGACAAGCTTAGTTAAAATTTAATTATATATACTTGATCACATAAAAACCCATTCCCACAAAAGTGAGTTTTGAGCCTTTATTGAGCAAACACTTACATATCATTTGACTAAATGCTCATTTTCGTTTCTTGTGTGAATAGCCGCTTGGTTCTTACGACTCTAGAACTTGCCATGACGATACATTCCCGGTCCTTACCAACTTAAACCCAAGTAAGTAAATGATGGAGGCATTAGGACTAACCATTTTTATTTCTACACCATTATTTTTCTTTTTTTTAACCACCTACCCAAAATCCCCCTAGTTAGCCCCTTTGAGCCTAAACCTTTTCATTTCATAACCCAAACCAAACACCCTTTTTACCCACCAAAACCTTTTTCATTTTTAACCCTTTGTTTTAGTAACAAATTCGGTTCTTCATATAACTTTTCAAAAAAAAAAAAAAAAATTGATGATGAAGCAAAAGGAAATAAACAAACAAGTTCATCAAAAATAACTTTGTTTGAATAATAGCTTCATCAAAAATAAAAGTTACGAAAATAGAAAGTCTTACGAAAACCGACACTTGTTACGCTTTTTAACCCTTTTTCTACTAACCACTAACCACCAACCCAACCACCTACCTTTAACCCAAGCCTAACCCTTTACCCACAAA
Organism: Helianthus tuberosus; assembly: GCA_030545235.1. Classification (NCBI taxonomy): domain Eukaryota; kingdom Viridiplantae; phylum Streptophyta; class Magnoliopsida; order Asterales; family Asteraceae; genus Helianthus; species Helianthus tuberosus. Next base: position 164,874,721 of record CM060412.1, on the reverse strand, counting down.
GTCCTCTTGATATCTACAAAGGTATATAAGTTAAAAAGGAGGAGGATTGATTGTTTGGCAAGCCTATGGTAGGAGTAAGTTCCATGCCGCTCTCGAGTGATCCACAAAAATACATTTTCGGCCGAGTGTTGAGTGATCCCCGTGAGGTATGCGAACTTGTATATAAATAGAATTTTACAAAGGCATGTTATGCCCTAATAAGTAATTTATCTTATGAAAAGTTTTAAATAAATCATGACGAATAGGATTGTAAATAAATAAAAATAAAATTAAATAAAGAATCTTGGAAATCCCGACACTCTACGACAAGCCCAAAACCTTCTTTTCTACCCATTCCATTTGGGAGTGTAAATAGCCACATTAAAGAGTTTTGCTTGAGGACAAGCAAAGATTCAAGTGTGGGGGTATTTGATGTGTTCAAAATGTAACATATAAATTTCATCAAATGAGGCATAAAACTAACTTTTTTTAGTACTAATGTTGGAAAAAGTGTGCTTTTGTCTTCCTTTTGTATTTTCAGGATTAAATGAGCTCAAGTTGACAAAAGAAGCAAAAAGACATCAAAATCTAACATAAATACAAGAAAAGGGACAAGACGTGACATGCCCGACCCCACAATAGCATCTTCCCAAGCAAAACAAGAGATCAGAAGCCTGAACACGCCCCGTGCTTAGCCAGCACGGGCGTGTCCAAGTGTCAGCAGAAAAGACAAAGTGGTCAACTATAAGATTCACACAATCCAGCAAATCTGCATAGTACAAAGATTCTTCTGCACCACGGGGTCGTGCTCAGCGGACACGTGGGCGTGGTCAACTAAAAAGACAAAACTGCATTTAATGAAGAAAGAGAAGGATGTGGACACGGGGCCGTGCCCACTGGACACGGGGCCGTGCCCGAGCTTCTGTTCAGCCTATAAATAGAAGTGCTTGGCTCAAGCTCAAACCATCCCTTGGTACACCACCTCTCTCACACTTCACCCACCACCCACCACCACCATAACACCACCATCATCCATTGTCCATCGTAGAGTGTGTGAGTCGTCTCGGGATCCAAGATTGATAGTAAGAGTTCTTGACAATCAAGGCCATGTTTGCCTAAGTCTCTTACATCACTTGGTGAAGACAAAGTGTCTAGTGTAATACTTTTTATTTCTAATCTTTTGCACTTTTTATTTGGTTTTGTATTAATGACTTTAATAACTAGTTGCTTATGTTGAAGGTGATCTTTCCTTATCGTTTGTCCGTGGTGTCTTGGCATTATTTTACTGTCTATATAAAATAAAAGATTTTCACCATTCATATCTCCACGGTCTATATGGAGGTATGTTGGCTACCTGGTCGGGGGTTAAGGGAACGGTTTGGTAAAGGTCTTGCCATTGTTCAGCGTTTAGAGGTCCTGCAATGGACCTGGGTCAAATTTAGTAGGACCTCCTTCAATACTTCACGGTATTGGATGGCGGAGGTCCAAACTCTTTGATCCCCTCATAAGTTAACTACTATTAATACTATAACCCGGCTATTTAGGACTGTATCCCTGCTGACTCAGACTACTTAGTCGAGGGTAACGTCACCTCCAAAAGAGGGGCCTACCATAATTTGCATTAATAACTTAATTAATTATCTTCCAATAATCCACCCTTTTAGGATTGTATCTTTGCTGACTCAAACTACTGGGGTGAGGGTAACGTCACCTTCAAAAGAGGGCCTACTACAATAACTAAGATAATCTCTTAATTATGTGCAAAAGTGCGGAAATAATCAAAGGTTACACTAGATACGAGTCGGAACCAAGTGATTCATCTTGTCTATCTGTTTTTCTTTTATTTTTATTTTCAGCATTTTAGTTAGTTTTATTTTTTTTCTTAGTTTAAAACATTTTTCTAAACTTTTTGATTTGATTAGACGTTGAGGATAAACCGGTACTAAAAGCTCTTGTGTCCTTGGACGACCTCGGTGTCTTACCAACACTATACTACGCTCACGATGGGTGCACTTGCCCATATGTGTGTCTAGTGTTAGTAAATATCGTGTTTTATAAATTTAAAACTTGACTAAAAAGTGTTAAAGGGGCTTAAAATATACACCTAATAAATATAACACTTCACACGCATCAATAATTACTCATAAACTTGGCATTGACAGGTCATTCAAGCCAATTCATCAAAAAAGGAGGAAGTTTGCACCTGAAAGGAATGCTATTATCCAGGAAGAAGTAGATAAACTACTCCGGGCAGGTATGATAAGAGAGGTTAAGTATCCAAGGTGGTTAGCCAATGTGGTTGTTGTTCAAAATAAAAATGGAAAGTGGAGGGTATGTGTCGATTTCACTGACTTAAACAAGGCATGTCCCAAGGATCCTTTCCCATTACCCCACATTGACTCCATGGTGGATGCTACCGCGGGTCATGAGTTGTTGACTTTTATGGATGCTTCATCTGGATTTCAACAGATTCAGATGGGACCATCTGATCAAGAGGATACAACCTTTATGACCCCAACTGGTATATATTGTTATATTGCTATGCCATTTGGACTAAGAAATGCAGGTGCTACTTATCAAAGGATAGTCAATATGATATTCAAGGAATAAATTGGACACACTATGGAAGTCTATATAGATGACATGGTGGTTAAGTCTAAGAAAGCTGAGGATCACCTTCGAGACTTGGAGGAAGCATTCAATATCCTTGATAAGTTTAATATGAAACTAAATCCTTCCAAGTGTCACTTTGGTGTTAAAGCAGGTAAATTCCTAGGCTATATGGTGACAAAAAGAGGCATTGAAGCAAGTCCAGAGCAAATTAAGGCAATTGTGAATATCAAATCTCCTGCCAATGCCAATGATGTGCAAAGGTTAACAGGGAGGATCGCGGCCTTGAACAGGTTCATATCCAAGTCATCAGAAAAGTGCAAGGAATTCTATGACATATTGAGAAAGAACAAGAAATTTGAGTGGACTGAAAAACATAAAAATGCTCTCAAAGCCCTTAAGGATTACCTATCCTCAGCTCCTGCCTTGATGAAACCAGAAAAATGGGATATATTATCCTTATACCTGGCAGTATCCTCTTAAGCAATAAGTGCGGTCCTTGTTAAGGATCACGAAGGTACACAACATCTTGTCTATTATGTAAGTAAGAGTTTGCTTGATGCTGAATCCAGGTATTCACATTTAGAGAAACTTATCCTTGCATTAATTATGGCATCCACTAAATTAAGACATTATTTTGAAACTCATGCAATTATTGTTAAGACTAATTTTCCAATTAAGAATGTTCTCAGGAAACCTGAAATGTCAGGAAGGATGGCTAAGTGGGCAGTGAAGCTCAGTGCTTATGATATAAGATATGAGCCTAGAACTGCCATTAAATCCCAAGCCTTAGCTGACTTTGTGGCAGATTTCAGTAGTGACTTGCAAAGGGAAGCTGAGTTAGAATTCCAACAGCTTGAAGAAACTAAGGATCCTTAGATACTCTTCACTGATGGAGCCTCTAATGTCAAAGGAACTAGACTTGGAATACTACTAAAATCTCCACAGGGGGACATAATACCCCACTCCATAGCTTGTGAGTTCCAAACTACTAATAATGAGGCTGAAATGAGGCCTTGATAGCTGGTTTGCAAATTGCCAAGCATATGAGTGTTTTGGTCAAAAATCACACAAGGATAATGCAACCAAATCTGATTTTATGAGGTATGATGCTTGGTTAATTGTATGAACAACACGTGTATGAAATCAACGATGAACACCGAGATTTATACGAGGAAAAAGCCCTTGATCTTTAGAAGATCTCCGGCATAAAAAACCTCGGGTGATGGAAACTACTGATCACCAACTATATTGCAAAAACAACAGTGATCCTTGTACAACTTCAGAAGAAAACAAGCTCAATACAATGAATTTCTAGTGTAAGTGTGTGTTTTCGCTAAGTGTTTGCAGAGAATTCGTGTATTGTGTGTATTTTCTGTGGTGTGCACGACTTATATCTTTTTTTAGCTTGTTTCCCCTTAAAAAGATTAAAAAAAAAAACAACTAACTAACTTCCCGAAAAAGGTGGAAGTCACCCATGACCACCACTAACGGTTATCTCCTCAATATGCACGTGCCTAAAAGCATATTCCACGAGATTCCAGCAAAGAAGTGGTCCACTACGTCCATTACCCGCATTTACACATTAAAAACGTGCAAAACATAAGTTCTGTTAAGGATCCTGATCCTCAGAAACGTGATCCTCAGACGCGTGATCCTCAGACTCGTGATCCTCAGACTCTGGATCCTCAGACTGTCTGCATCATCCATTAAGCATCCGTGATCCATGCCTAGTCTCAGGATAGATGATCCTTAGCATAAAATTCATGCCCTAACAATTGCCCCCAATATGGCAGTTGTGATAAGGATTCACAGCTGTCATATTTCCGTCAGAAGCGGACTAGCCGTTGCTGCTGGTAACTAGTGGTTACACTGCCTGTCGTCACTGATAAGACCTGCTATAATGATCATTGCAAAATATAGAGTTAGAGATAACTCCTCAAGTGCCTTTACAGATCAGAAGATCCTTCCATTCGTGGAGAATGAATCCTTCTACACAGTTTGCTATTAACCTTCCTGCGCTTTAATTTCTGCATAGACACTTTAACTGTTAGATAGCCTTATCCGGCCTGGGTGGATGGTCCACGGTTTTGTTGGTGAAATCCAGGCCAGATGATTTGATACATAATGAATGGGTAATAACATTAAACTTTTTTAGCTACATCTATTGTTGTTTCTTCCCTTTTTATTTTTCATGTATGCTTTCTATTTTCAAAAATATCATCACCAAACAACTGGAAAGTTATTGAAAATCTGATGATAATGTTACACTTTTAACAGAAAACTTGAAGTGTTCATATAAATGTGGATCAATGATCCTTAACCAAAAAGGATAAGAGACAACTTACAGCTTCGAAAAAGTCAGAATATAACATACCAGAGAATCCAATTTAGGATTCTATATCCTTGTAAATTATTGCTGAATAAGCAAACTATGAAAAGTAAAGCTTCTAGGATCAAGGGTCCTTATCGTCAGAACTTGTATAACTTTAGACAGTAGTTTCTAGGGTGAAGAATCATGGATCCTTGAATAATAGGCAGGATAATGGGTGGTAGATGGATCCTCTGTTTGGGGGATGAAGCCACTCGTTATCCTTCCGTCTTTTATTTTCTGCACTACAAAGACCCGTAAACAATGGACACCCTTTGCCAACCCATGTGGACGGGCCACGTTTTGCTGGTTGAAACGTGGGTTGGCAATTTTGACAACCGTAAATGGTTTAACCTTTTGTGAATAAAATAACTTGAACTTTTTGGCTTATTTTGTGTTGATATCCTTGTTAATATCTTACTTTCCAACTGTTGTAATGTTCATTCCGTTTATACTTATCAAGCCTTGAAAAATTAAAAAAGATATCCAAAAAGTTTAGGATATGATCAAGAATCACATATCCCATAACCGATAAGTTCTAAAAAGTGATATAGTTTAAGAATCACAAGTTCAGTTGTCAAGTATAAGGGTTATTCAAATGAATAATGAATAAAATCAAAATAGTTAAGGATCATACCTGAGAATCCAAGTTAGGATCCTAACCTTTATCATTATAAACAGGATAACCATAAGACAAACCTTAATGGAAGGTAAGGATCAAGGATCCTTGGTCGTTTGTCTCCAAAAACCTGAAATAGGATACAACTTGGGACTAAGCCAATATAAGATAAGAGTTAGTAACTGGGGACAAGCCCAACAAACTGGGAACAAGCCCAAATAAACTGGGGACAAGCCCAAATAAACGGATGTAAACTGGGGTCAAGCCCATATAAACGGATGTAAACTGGGGTCAAGCCCATATAAACGGATGTAAACTGGGGTCAAGCCCATATAAACGGATGTAAACTGGAGTATGGCCCTCACTGGCAACTATCCAAACTTGAGCGACATGAAAATGCCGAAACCTTAGCTAACGTGAAAACGTTAGAAACCTTAGCTAACGTGAAAACGTTAGAAACCTTAGGAACGGATGTATGGTACGTCTACCATTATACGTAGGATCCTGGGTACAGCCAGTACAATGAAATTGTCAGCCCCTAAAACGAGTACTGGTCGCACTGCCTTGAACTGCACCAGGATCATCGTGCGCTACTGGCGAAACTGGGGACAAGCCCAAACTGGGGACAAGCCCAAAACTTTGGAGAGTTGGCCAACCACTTTGATCTTCTGTAAAATGATAACAACTCTGCAAAAGCTTAAACTTTGTGAAAATAGATGTTAACTGATTAACATCTTTAACTTATGATAAGTAATAAGTATAAAATGAATGAAAATGAAAATGAAAATGAAAGTAATGTGTTACCAAATGTAGAATCATATATCCTTTGAGGATCCTGGATCCTTAATCAGAATACCGGTATCGCCAAGGATCCCTGATCCTTCTTACTTAAAGTATTTTTTGAGATGAACAGCATTCCAAGCTCTTGGTAGGAGATCACCATCCATTGTTAACAAATGATATGCCCCCTTTCCTGATTCAGCTTCAATTAGATAGGGGTCTTCCCACTTTGGTGCTAGCTTGCCATCAGAAGGATTTGTAGTGTTCTGGAATGCTTTTCTTAGCGCAAAATCACCAACTTGAAATCTTCTAATACTGACATTCTTGTTATATGCTCCAGCCATTCTTTGTTGATAACTGGCCATTTCCTTTTTTCTGACTTTGAGCAAAAGCTTCTTCTTAGGATGCAGATGTTATGTTGGTTGGTGTAGAATATTACTGTGTCTTTGACAAGCATCACATTTCTTTGTGTATTCCACAGCATACATCTTCATGATAGGCCAATAGTATCCTGTTCTAAGGATCCTTGAGAATAGTGCTCTGCCCCCAGTGTGCTTCCCACAGTCTCCTTGACTTTGAAAGCTTTAGGATTTTGTCCTGTAGGGATCTCTCCATGTTGTATATATCTTAGGATTGGAAGGATCCAGGATCCTGAATTCGATTGTGCAGGATCACCAGGTATGATTGCAGAATCCTCCACTATCTCCATGGCTACGTGATCCTCAATTACAGGAGTTAAAACATGGGTGATGAGTATTTTTCACATCTTCTTGCATCTTTAGGAATGATCCAAGGTTAGTTAAAGCGTCAGCTTCTGCATTTTCTTCCCTGGGTACCTGTGGTAGACTGAAAAAAGCAAAAGAATCTGCCAGTTTCCTGACTCATGATTAGTGGTTTGGAATTCCATGCAGTGGATTGGGGTATAATGTCCCCCTGTGGCGATTTTGGTAGTGTGCCTTGTCAAGTTCCTTTAACATTTGAAGCTCCATCCATGAAGAGTGTCTAAGGATCCTTGGTCTTCTCAAGTTGTTGAACTTTTAATCCAGCTTCCCTTTGTAGATCACTACTGAAATCAGCCACAAAGTCAAGTAAAGCTTGGGACTTGATTGCCCATTTTGCCATTCTACCTGACATTTGAAGTTTCCTGAGAACATTCTTGATAGCAAGGTTAGTTTTCACAATAATGGTATGAGTTTCTAAATAATGTCTATGTTTAGAAGAAGCCATAATTAAATCAAGAATTAATTTCTCTAAATGAGAGTACCTGGCCTCAGCATCAAGTAGAATATTACTTACATAGTGTTTTGGTCAAAAAATCTGATGAGGATATTGCAACCAAACTCTTTGTTTAGGGGAATGATGCTTTAAATATGTAACAGCGATGAGGATCACTTCAATGTAAAGTGCACAGACAACACAAGGATTTATACGGGGAAAAAGCCCTTGATCAAGAGTTGATCTCCGGCACAAAAAACCCCGGGTGATGGAAACTACCGATCACCAAGCTGAAATAAATGGTTAAATGTTTACAACTTCGGATAGTAACGAGCTAGGTACAAGGATCACTACGGTGGAATGTGTAAAAAGTGTATGTAATTGCTTGGTATTTGAACGAGAGCTTGTATGAGTGTTTGTACGAGTGTGTGACTGCAAAAAAAATGACTAAGTGTGTTCTACTAGCTCGTTACCCCTTTTTAAAAATAGAAATAACCACCTAAACTAATTATCCGACTTTCGTGCCAGGCCTCCACGTTCTCCACAACGTTTATTTTTGGTCAAGCACGTGCAGAATAGTTTAGGAATATTCTCCAGGAATGTCGCCTAGACTTGGTCAAGCTCGTTATACCTGCGAGATAGTACAATACATAAATAAACAATCGTCAGTACGAGGATCCTTAAAGTGATCCATGATCCTGATCCTGAAGCTCTTCTGAGGATCACCACCTGTCACAGAAGTAAGGATCACCAGTTAGGATAACAAATAAGGATCACTAATTGTTAGAAAATCCCCCCCTAACAATTGCCCCCAAAATATAAGGAGTGAAATTGTAAAATTAGCGAGTTATGTTTTCTTGATCTTATCCGTAACAAACTAACGGATATATAGCCGTTAAAATAGAACTAGCCGTTGCGATGATGATGTCACGGAAGTGACAATCCTGCAGAATCATAATTATAAATAGAGATATAGATAGGATCATTATGCATTCAAATTCGAAAGAGACTCCCTTTAAATTCTCAGTCGACGAACAACCAGGTAATTCTTTCTCATCTTCCTTCCTTCTTACTCTGTTTCTCTATCTTTATCTCCGTCACTTCGAAAATGTTGCTCCGAAGTTCACCGGGCAAGGATCACCCAAAGAACAGTCCTCCGAAAAGCCAGGGGATCATTGAAGATTCCATTAAAGAATGATGCTGCTTCAATGATGCTCAGATAGATAGGATTCGCCACTGCTTTCCGGCGAACACCGAATTCAGGCCTTTTGACCCCAATGCCTTGAGCGATCATATCTCCGATAAGTGGGTTGCTTTCCCCGTCACTCCTTTCACCATAGGCTATACATATCCTTTTCCAGCCTTCACCCAATCTTTCTTCTCCCTAACCGGCATCTCTTATATCCAAGCCATGCCGATGATTTGGAGGGTTTTGCACACCCTTGAAAGGATCATCGATCAGGAGGGAATAGATCTAGGAATGGCAGAGCTGGGAGAACTGTATGATCTTACCACCTTTGGCTCTCACCGTTATTTGTTCAAACGTAAACCTGGTGAAGAACACCCGATCTTCAAAGCCACCAAGAATGATGCTAATTGGAAGCGGCGCTTCTTTTTTATCAAGAGAGATTCCATCCAGGATGGAAAGGATCTTCCTAAAAAATGGGCTACCCATGGTAGGATGGAGGATCCTGAGAAGGATCACCAGGAACTTTCTTTTGATGTAAGGATAACTGATATTTTTGCTTTCTTGTTATGCAGCTATCACCGTTTCACACCTCAAACTGTCCCCTGCTGCTAAGGAAAGACTCCTCGCTTTCAAGAGACTTGATCCTGAGACAAGAACTTTCAAGACAACAACCCAAGATTCACAGGAGGTATCCTCAGGCTCTGTCACAATGTCAAGTAAGTATCCTTGTTTAAAATTTAAATATATAGTGAAATATGAACTAGGAAAAGATACTTATCTTGTTTTAATTGTGTAGGTGCTGGAAAATCTGCCAAGCCTGTATCCCAATTCAACACGGCTGACCTTGATGTCGTACGATCCAGGAAGAAGAGATCCACCACCAGTCCTAGCATTTCCATTCCAAAGGCACCCACTAAAGGAAAGGGTGTCAAGAAGAGGAAAACTTCTGATGCTGAGGATCTTCAGGGTCTACCACTGATCCGCCACCAGTTCCTTGAATACTTCAATGATGTAAGGATCCTTTATTCTGCCTATGTATCCTACTCGTATGAGGATCACTTGGTCTTGAACTGCTTTTATCCTTTTCTTTTGCAGAAACTTGCTGAGATTGAGGATTATGTGGGCCACGTTGAGGATCAAGATAAAAAGATTGCCGACCTCCAACAGGTTGCCGTGCTCAAGGATCTTGCACTTGCTGATGCTCGGAAGGAACTCCTAGATGAGAAGACTAAGACAGCCAAACTTCTGATCGACCTTGACTATGAAAAGCATGACCTTATTGAAAATGCTAAGGTCTCTGTCGCCATTACGATGTACCAGACAAAATTGAAGATGGCCCAGGAAGCTCAAGATCCTAGCTTTGATAAAAACAGCTGGGATGTTGAGGGTTGGAAGGCAAGGTTGGCTGATCTTGAGGATGATGAAGAGGAGGCTACTGAGGTCTTGGCGATTGAAGCAAGTGGCAGTGGAAAGGATCTTACGAAGGATACCGCAGCTGGAGGAGATGATGATGCAGCGAAGGCTTAGGCTGCATGATTGGGCGATGATGGAAACTTCTAGACATAGCCGGAGCCCAATTTTTTTTAAGTGTGATAGTTTGTTTTGGTGATGGTGTTTTTTGTTGAACAATGATGTATGGTACTGAACAATAGGTTTTTAGGATTAAGGATCATGTATGATCCTTTGGACAATAGGCAGGATTGCAATCGGTGGAGGGATCCTCTGTTTGGGGGATGAAGCCATTGTGATCCTGCCGCCTTTATATTCCTGCACTACTTTTGAACTCATTATCATGGACACCCTTTACCTACCCCAGCGGACGGGCCACGTTTTGCTGGTAGAAGCTCGGGTAGGTAATTTTGACAACCTTTAAAGGGTTAGCCTTATGTTAATAAATAAAAACTTAACCTTTTGTCGCTTATCTTGTGTTGTTATCCTTTTTAGTATGTTACTTTCCAACTGTTGTAATGTTCATTCTGTTTATATTTATCAAGCCTTGAAAAATTGGAAAAGATATCCAGAAAGTTTAGGATATGATCAAGGATCACATATCCCATAACCGATAAGTTCTAAAAAGTGATATAGTTTAAGAAACACAAGTTCAGTTGTCAAGTATAGGGGTTATTTAGAAGAATAATGAATAAAATCAAAAGAGTTAAGGATCATACCTGAGGATCCAAGTTAGAATCCTAACCATAATAAGGATAACTATAAGATAAACCTTAGAGTGAAATAAGGATCAAGGATCCCTAGCTGCCTATCTTCAAGGACCTGAAATAGAGCATAACTTGGGACTAAGCCGATATAAGAAAAGAGTTAGCAACTGGGGACAAGCCCAAGGATAACTGGGGACAAGCCCAAGGATAACTGGGGACAAGCCCAAGGATAACTGGGGACAAGCCCAAGGATAACTGGGGACTAGCCCAAGGATCGTATGTAAACTGGAGTATGGCCCTAACTGGCGACTATCCAAACTTGGTGACATGAAGATGCCAAAACCTTAGCTAACGTGAAAACGTTAGAAACCTTAGCTAACGTGAAGACGTTAGAAACCTTATGAATGGATGTATGGTACGTCTACCATTATACGTAGGATCCTAAGCATAGCCAGAACAATGGAATTATCAGCCCCTAGAACGAGTACTGGTCCCAAAGCCTTGAACTACACCAGGATCATCGTGCGCTACAGGCGGAATCTGGGGACAAGCCCAAATAACTGGGGTTAAACCCAAAAGACGGATTGCTTCTTTGGATAACCAACGTTGTGCTAAAGATACCTGAACTTTCAAAACTTGAACTCACGTGAGGGATGGATAAAGGATACATGATCCTTATCCTTATATGAGAAAATAAAGAAATGAAATAGTTCAAGATTAGGATATTACCTGAGTAAGGATCACCGATACTTTGAGGATCCTTTAAGGATATCCCTATCGTGAGGATCACCTATGCCATAAGGATCCTGCTTACATGAAATATTTCTTCAAGTGGACAGCATTCCAAGCTCTTGGTAGCAAATCACCTTCCATGGTTAGCAATCTATATGCCCCCTTTCCTGCTTCAGCTTCAATCAAATAAGGGCCTTCCCATTTTGGAGCCAATTTTCCATCAGCAGGATTGGTGGTATTCTGAAATGCTTTCCTTAACACCATATCTCCAACTTGAAACCTCCTGATCCTGACATTTTTGTTGTAAGCACCAGCCATTCTTTGTTGATAACTGGCCATCCTTATCCTAGCCATATCCCTGATTTCTTCAATAGTATCCAGGTCTTGAGCCAAGTTTTCATCATTTTCCTCAGGATCACGGGTAGTTGTTCTAGCAGTAGGAACCACCATTTCTGTTGGGATCACTGATTCTGCCCCAAACACCAAAGAGAATGGTGTTTGACCAGTAGCATTCTTGGGGGTTGTCCTATCAGCCCAAAGCACATAGGGTAGTTCTTCTGCCCATTTCCCTTTCTTGGATCCAAGCTTTTTCTTCAAATTGTTGATGATGATCTTGTTGGATGATTCTGCTTGGCCATTAGCTTGTGGGTGGACTGGTGTTGAAGTTATCATCTTAATCCCCCAGCTGTCACAAAAGTTAGTGGTTCTGCCCCCAATAAATTGGGAACCATTATCACATATAATCTCGGAAGGAATTCCAAATCTAGTTATAATATTTCTTTTAATGAAGGATATAACTTCCTTTTCTCTGACTTGGGCAAAAGCTTCAGCCTCTATCCACTTGGAGAAGTAATCAGTCATAGCTAACATGAATACTTTCCCACCAGGTGCCTTAGGGAGCTTTCCAACTATATCCATACCCCATCTCATAAATGGCCAAGAGGAGGATATAGGATGCAATAATTCAGCTGGTTGATGAAGGATATTGCTGTGTCTCTGGCAAGGATCACATCTTCTGGCATACTCCACAGCATCTTTCTTCATGGTTGGCCAGTAGTATCCTGTCCTCAGGATCCTTGAGAATAAAGCCCTGCCCCTAGTGTGGTTTCCACAATCTCCTTCATGGAAGTCTTTTAAAACTTCTTGAACTTCAGGATCCTCAATGCATCTCAAGTATGGTCCTGCAAGAGATCGTCTATACAACATATTATTTATAATTGTGAATTGAGATACCTTAGATTTGAAAGCCCTAGGGTTTTCTCCTGTAGGAATCTCTCCATGTTGTAAGTATCTCATAATTGGTGAGATCCATGATCCTGATCCTGAATAGGATTGAGTATCCTCACTAGGGATAACTGCAGAATCATTTTCTATCTCCATAGTCTGGTGATCCTCGATAGCCGGGGTCGGGATATGGATAATAGGAATCTTGATATCCTCTGGGATCTTCAAAGATGATCCTAAGTTAGCCAATGCATCAGCTTCTGTATTTTCTTCCCTTGGTACCTGTGACAAACTAAAGGAAACAAAAGAGAGTGCCAAACTTTTGACTATCTCCAAATATTTGGTTAGCTTTTCACCTTTAACAGCATAGGATCCATTAAAGTGGTTTGTAATTAACAAAGAATCTACATGTACCTCAAGATACCTGATTCCCATATGCTTAGCGATTTGCAAACCAGCAATTAAGGCTTCATATTCAGCCTCATTGTTAGTGGTTTGGAACTCACAAGCTATAGAATGGGGTATTATGTCCCCCTGTGGCGATTTTAGTAGTATTCCAAGCCCTGTGCCTTTGACATTTGAGGATCCATCAGTATGAAGTATCCAAGGATCCTTGGTCTCTTCTAGCTGCTGGACTTCTAACTCAGCTTCTTCTTGTAAATCAATACTGAAATCAGCCACAAAGTCAGCTAATGCTTGGGATTTGATGGCTGTCCTAGGCTCATATCTTATATCATATGCACTTAGCTTCACTGCCCACTTAGCCATCCTTCCTGACATCTCTGGTTTCCTGAGTACATTCTTAATTGGGAAATTAGTTTTAACAATGATAACATGAGTTTCAAAATAATGTCTTAACTTTGTAGATGCCATAATTAATGCAAGAATAAGCTTTTCAATGTGTGAGTACCTGGATTCGGCATCAAGTAAACTTTTACTTACATAATAGACAGGATGTTGTGTACCTTGATGATCCTTAACAAGGACCGCACTTACTGCTTTTGAGGATACTGCAAGATACAAGGATAACACATCGCCTTTTTCTGGTTTCATCAAAGCCGGGGCCGAGGATAGGTAATCTTTGAGGGCTTTTAAAGCATTTTCATGCTTCTCCGTCCACTCAAATTTCTTGTTCTTCCTTAGGATATCATAGAATTCTTTACACCTCTCGGAGGACTTGGATATAAATCTGTTCAAGGCTGCTATCCTTCCTGTTAGCCTTTGAACATCCTTAGCATTGACCGGAGATTTGATATTCACTATTGCTTTGATCTGTTCCGGGCTAGCTTCAATGCCTCTCTTTGTCACCATATATCCTAAGAATTTACCTGCTTTAACACCAAAGTGACATTTTGAAGGATTAAGTTTCATGTTATATTTGTCAAGGATATCGAATGCTTCCTCCAAGTCTCTTAGGTGATCCTCAGCTTTTAAGGATTTTACCACCATATCATCTATGTAAACCTCCATAGTTTGTCCAATCTGATCCTTGAACATCATATTCACCAGCCTTTGGTATGTTGCACCTGCATTTCTTAATCCGAACGGCATAGCAATATAGCAGTATATACCAGTTGGAGTCATGAAGGCTGTATCCTCTTGGTCGGATGGTTCCATTTGGATTTGTTGAAATCCAGATGAAGCATCCATAAAAGTTAACAGTTCATGACCCGCGGTTGCATCCACCATGGAGTCAATGTGGGGTAAAGGGAAAGGATCCTTGGGACATGCCTTATTTAAATCGGTAAAATCGACACATACCCTCCACTTTCCGTTTTTCTTTTGAACAACAACCACATTGGCCAACCATCTTGGATACTTGACCTCTCTAATCATACCTGCCCGGAGCAATTTCTCTACCTCTTCCTGGATAATGGCATTCCTTTCTGGTGCAAACTTCCTTCTCCTTTGATGGATTGGTTTGAAGGATCTGTCGATGCCGAGCTTGTGAGTGATAACATCTTTGGATATACCAGTCATATCTTCGTGTTTCCATGCAAAGGTAGTCTTTCTCCTTTTGAGGAAGGATATGAGGTCTTCTTTCATTTCGCCAAGGATCCCTGATCCGATATAGATTTTGGATTCAGGATCATCAGGATCCATGAGGATTTCTACCACATCCTGCTCTTTTGCCTCCAAGACATCCCTTGGAGGATACTTTGATTGCTATTGCTCCCTGGATTTCGAGGCTGGTTTCATCGATGAAGTATAGCAATTCTTAGCCTCCTGCTGATCACTATCAATCTTTACTATTCCCCAAGGACTAGGGAGCTTAACACATTGATGGTAAGTGGATGGGACTGCTTTCATATCGTGTATCCAGGGCCTGCCAAGGATAACATTACAACAAGATAAACAGTCAATAACACAAAATTTTTGATAAGAGTGTAGGCCTTCAATATATATTGGGAGTTTAATGTCCCCCAGGGTGTTCTTAGTTTCGCCACTAAATCCCACGAGCACGGAGGATCTTGGTATGATCTCTGATTCAGGGATACCCATCTTCTTTAGAACATCAAGCTGGATAATGTTCACTGAACTTCCTCCGTCTATTAGGATCCTGCGGACAAAATGGTTAGATATGAAAAGAGTAATAACTAAACCATCGTGATGAGGATCCTGGATATCAACACGATCCTCTTCATCAAAGGTTATGACTTTTCCTTCGGAGACACTTGATGTTCGAACTGGTCTTTCTCCATTATCCATCTTAGCTTCCTTCGCATGCCTTTTAGCTGCTGAGAAGGATGTGCCACAAATGTCGGATCCTCCAGAAATAAAGTTTATCACTTGTGCATCTGCTGGAGGAGCTGGAGCCTTCTCAGGGATCCTTTCAGGATCCTGAGTCCTTGACTTTTTTCTTCCCAACAACTCTTTTAGATGCCCTTTGCTCAACAAGTATCCAATTTCCTTTCTTAATGCAATGCATTCTTCTGTAAGGTGCCCAAAATCTTCATGATATGCACACCACTTTGATTTATCCTTAGTTGCAGCCGGCCTGCCATTCTTTCTCGGCCATCTAGCTTTATCACCTAAGTTCTGCATAGCAAGGATTAGTTCATTGTTATCAACACTAAAGCAATATTCAGAAATTGGAGGATAATCCTCATCATCCTCTTCTTGATCAACAGAATGCACGTTCTGATTATCAGATCTGTTGTAGGATCTGAATTTGTTGTTCCTGAATGAGGATCCTTGCTTATCCTGCTTTGAGGATCCTGCTAACCTCTCCTGGATTCTCTTGTCATCCTCTAGCCGAATGAACCTAAGTGCTCGGGTTCTTACCTCATCTAAGTTCCTGCATGGTGTCATAACAAGATCATCATAGAAAGACGAATCCCTAAGCAATCCCATTTTGAAGGCCTCAACAGCCGTAGCTATATCTAAGTTGGGAATGTCTAAGGATTCTTTACTGAATTTGGTAATGTAATCCCTTAATGATTCATTATGACCCTGGGTTATCCTATATAAATCACTAGTTAATCGTTCAAATTTTCTACTACAAGAAAACTGATTATTAAACAAGTTAACTAGGTTAGCAAATGAGGTAATAGAATAGGGAGGAAGACTTAGCAGCCATTTGAGAGCTGATCCAGTAAGAGTGGATCCGAATCCTTTGCACAAGCATGCTTCCTTTAACCTTTCTGGGATTGGATTGATCTCCATCCTCTCCCTGTATTGTGCTATGTGTTCTTCAGGATCCGTCGAACCATCATACAGTTTCATAGTAGGCACATGGAACCTCTTGGGTATCTCAGCATCACAGATTGGTGGTGCAAAACGAGATATCTTGTGGCTCCCATCTGCAATCTCTGGAATAGGTTTGACTACTCTCGGAACACTCGATATCATATCCTTTAGCTTTTGCAATTCTCTGGCCATGGCATGATTGATACCTGGATCCTGCATAAGACCATGGTTAGTAGTATGAGAATTATTAAAAGTGTTACCTCCCATTGGATTCAAGTTAGGAAGAATGGATGTTAATCCATATTGTTGAGACTCTGGAATGATCGAGGGACCAGTAGAGGCATTGGTCTGCATTGGAATAAAATCTCCTTGATGGACATCTGAACTTCCTGTTTGCAAACTCCTCAAGGATCCTGGCATCTGGAAGGATCCCTGAAACTGGGATGATCCTGGAACAAAGGAGGATCCTTGAACCTGGGATGATCCTGGAAAGAAGGAGAATCCTTGAACCTGGGATGATCCTGGAACGAAGGAGGATCCTTGAACCTGGGATGATCCTGGGACGAAGGAGGATCCTTGAACCTGGGATGATCCTGGAACGAAGGAGGATCCTTGAACCTGGGATGATCCTGGAACGAAGGAGGATCCTTGAACCTGGGATGATCCTGGAACGAAGGAGGATCCTTGAACCTGGGATGATCCTGGAACGAAGGAGGATCCTTGAACCTGGGATGATCCTGGAACGAAGGAGGATCCTTGAAACTGCTGCATTCCTGAATATCCTCCTGTACTCGTGAGGGATCCCATATGCTGAGGATAGGATCCCGCTGGCTGGAAATATGAACCTAATGCCTGGGTCATAGCTGTTGTTCCGTAGTGCACTCCTTTTGGTCCACCCACATATTGAATGTCTGGAACCACTGACGGCTGAGAAGTAATCACCGGAGTATCAAAATTCAAAGATCTGGGCATCAGTGGGGAATGATCCTCTGCCGTTTTCTTCTGTTTCTTAATTTCGTCAATCTCCCGGAGGATCCTTTCGTTGGTCTTATCCTGTTCTTGTGCATGATTCCTCATCTGCAAAATCAAGGCATAGAGATCATTAGTAGTAGGATTAGTTGAAACAGAAGAAGTAGGTGGTTTTGAGAAAATGGGAGTTGGTTTCTTCGGAGGATTCTCAGTGTTCTTCTGGGATCCAGAAGGTGGTGGAGGCAAAGGAGGGACGCCTTGTGAAGAAGTGAATGAAGGCATCAAGTTTGAAGTATTCTTCGCCGAGGAAGCCATTTGCTTGGCTGTAGTGAATTGCAATGAACACAGCAATACGAATTTTTTCTAAGAATGAAGCACCAATTGCCCCACGGTGGGCGCCAAACTGTTTTGGTCAAAAAATCTGATGAGGATATTGCAACCAAACTCTTTGTTTAGGGGAATGATGCTTTAAATATGTAACAGCGATGAGGATCACTTCAATGTAAAGTGCACAGACAACACAAGGATTTATACGGGGAAAAAGCCCTTGATCAAGAGTTGATCTCCGGCACAAAAAACCCCGGGTGATGGAAACTACCGATCACCAAGCTGAAATAAATGGTTAAATGTTTACAACTTCGGATAGTAACGAGCTAGGTACAAGGATCACTACGGTGGAATGTGTAAAAAGTGTATGTAATTGCTTGGTATTTGAACGAGAGCTTGTATGAGTGTTTGTACGAGTGTGTGACTGCAAAAAAAATGACTAAGTGTGTTCTACTAGCTCGTTACCCCTTTTTAAAAATAGAAATAACCACCTAAACTAATTATCCGACTTTCGTGCCAGGCCTCCACGTTCTCCACAACGTCTATTTTTGGTCAAGCACGTGCAGAATAGTTTAGGAATATTCTCCAGGAATGTCGCCTAGACTTGGTCAAGCTCGTTATACCTGCGAGATGGTACAATACATAAATAAACAATCGTCAGTACGAGGATCCTTAAAGTGATCCATGATCCTGATCCTGAAGCTCTTCTGAGGATCACCACCTGTCACAGAAGTAAGGATCACCAGTTAGGATAACAAATAAGGATCACTAATTGTTAGAAAATCCTCCCCTAACACATAGTATACCGGATATTGAGAGCCTTCATGATCTTAACTAGGATCACACTTACTGCTTTAGCTGAAATAGCTAAGTATAAGGATAACGATTCTCCATTTTCTGGTTTCATCAGGGCTGGTGCTGAGGATAGATAATCCTTAAGAACCTTAAGTGCAGCTTCATGCTTATCAGTCCACTCAAACTTGCCTTGAGCAATTTGTCTACCTCTTCTTGGATAATGGCATTCCTTTCAAGTGCAAACTTTCTCCTGTCATATCTTCATGTTTCCAAGCGAAGGTAGATTTTCTTCTTTCCAAGAAGGATACTAAGTCCTGCTCAATACTGTCTAGGATCCCGGATCCTATAAAAAATTTGGATTCAGGATCCTCTGGGTTCAACATAATATCCTTGATGTCTTGCTCTCTTGCCTCCATGATGTCTTGCTCCTTGGAGGCTGGCTTCATTGAAGAAGTGTAACAGTTCTTTGCCTCCTGCTGATCACTTTCTATCTTTACCATATCTCATAGAGTTGGGACCTTGACACATTGATGATATGTTGAGGGGGAATGCCTTCATATCGTGTATCCATGGCTACACCGTCGTGATGAGGATCCTGAATGTCCGCACAGTTATCCTCATCATATGATATTACTTTCTGCTGGGTAAGGATGGAGGTCCGAACAGGTTTGCCCCCATTCTCCATCTTTGTTTCCTTTGCACGTCTCTTAGCTGCTGAGAACCTCCGGAGATGAAATGGATGATTTGAGCATCGGATGGTGGAGGAGGAGCTTTTTCAGGAACTTTCTCAGGATACTTGATCCTTGACTTTTTCCTTCCGAGCAATTCCTTCAAGTATCCTTTGCTCAAAAGATAACCTATCTCCTTCCTTAATGCTATGCACTTATCTGTGAGATGACCAGAATCCCCATGGTAAGCACACCATTTCGATTCGTCTTTGGTGGTAGGCGGTTTGTCATTCTTCCTTGGCCACCTAATCTTGTCACCTAAACTCTGCATAGAAAGGATTAGTTCAATATTATCAGTAGAAAAACAATATTCAGAAATAGGAGGATAATCCTGATCATCTTCCTCTTGTTCCACAGCATGCACACTTTGGTTGTCACGCTTGGAGTATTGCTTAGATCAGTTATCCTTGAGATAGGATCCTTATTTGTCTTGCTTTGAGGATCCTGACAATCTCTCGTGGATCCTTTTGTCATCCTCTAAACGGATGAACCTAAGGGCCCTGTTTCTTTCCTCATCTAAGTTCCTGCAAGGGGTCATGACAAGATCATCATGGAACATTGAATCCCTAAGTAAACCCATTTTAAAGGCTTCTACAGCCGTAGCTATATCCAAATTAGGGATATCTAAGGATTCTTTACTAAACTTAGTGATGTAATCTCTAAGTGATTCATTTTGACCTTGTGTTACCCTATATAGATCACTAGTTAATCGTTCAAATTTTCTACTATATGAAAATTGGCTATTAAACAAATTAACTAGATTAGCAAATGAAGTAATAGAGTAAGGAGGAAGACTTAGCAGCCATTTTAATGTTGATCCGGTAAGTGTGGATCCAAAGCCCTTGCACAAGCAACCAGATTTGGTGTCTGAAACCTCTTCGGTATCTCTCCTGAATGATTCAAGTTTGGAATTCCAGATGTGAATCCATGTTGGCGGGATTCTGGCATAACCGAGGGACCAGAGGAAGCAATGGTCTGCATTGGTATGAAGTCTCCTAGATAAACATCTGAACTTCTGGGTTGCACACTCCTTAAGTATCCTTGATCCTGGAAGATGTTGGATCCTTGAAGTGCTGTGAATGTAGGTCTCGGAGGATAATCCATGGATCCGGAAACCTGAGATGAAGATCCTTGAACCTGGAAGGAGGAACCTTGAACCTGAGAGGATCCTTGAACCTGGGAGGAGGATCCCTGAACCTGAGAGGATCCTTGAACCTGAGAGGATCCTTGAACCTGAGAGGATCCTTGAACCTGAGAGGATCCTTGAAGTGCTGTGAATGTAGGTCTCGGAGGATAATCCATGGATCCGGAAACCTGAGATGAAGATCCTTGAACCTGGAAGGAGGAACCTTGAACCTGAGAGGATCCTTGAACCTGGGAGGAGGATCCCTGAACCTGAGAGGATCCCTGAACCTGAGAGGATCCTTGAACCTGAGAGGATCCTTGAACCCGAGAGGATCCTTGAACCTGCGAGGATCCTTGAACCTGAGAGGATCCTTGAACCTGTGAGGATCCTTGAACCTGATAGGATCCTTAAACCTGCGAGAATCCTTAAACCTGAGAGGATCCTTGAACCTACGAGGATCCTTGAATCTGAGAGGATCCTTGAACCTGAGAGGATCCTTAAACCTGCGAGGATCCTTGAACCTGAGAAGATCCTTGAACCTGAGACATTGCCGATGATCCAGAACCTATTCGTGTTGATCCACCCTGGTATTGGACATGGGGAGCTGCAAAGTGCTGGGAAGTTATGACCGGAGTGTCGAAATTCAGCGACCTCGACATCAAAGGGTTGTGATACTCTGCTGATTTTATCAATTTCGCGAAGGATCCTGCCATTAGTTTTGACCTGCTGCATGTGATCCTTCTTCTGCACGATCAAAGCATAAAAATCAGTGTTAGTAAGTGTAGAGGAAGAAACAACAGTTGGTTTTGTGAAAACGGGGGTTGTCTTTTTCGGAGAATTCTCAGCATTCTTCTGGAATGCAAGGGGGAGATGATGCAAAGGCGGAATGCCCTGTGAAAAAGTGACCGCCGACATAGAACTTGGAGAAGTTCTCCCTGAGAAGCCATGTGGTTGAAGGTAATGAACCGAAACGAATGGAATGAACAAAATTTCTTAGAATTGAAGCACCAATTGCCCCACGGTGGGCGCCAAACTGTTTTGGTCAAAAATCACACAAGGATAATGCAACCAAATCTGATTTTATGAGGTATGATGCTTGGTTAATTGTATGAACAACACGTGTATGAAATCAACGATGAACACCGAGATTTATACGAGGAAAAAGCCCTTGATCTTTAGAAGATCTCCGGCATAAAAAACCTCGGGTGATGGAAACTACCGATCACCAACTATATTGCAAAAACAACAGTGATCCTTGTACAACTTCAGAAGAAAACAAGCTCAATACAATGAATTTCTAGTGTAAATGTGTGTTTTCGCTAAGTGTTTGCAGAGAATTCGTGTATTGTGTGTATTTTCTGTGGTGTGCACGACTTATATCTTTTTTTAGCTTGTTTCCCCTTAAAAAGATAAAAAAAAAAAAAAAAAACAACTAACTAACTTCCCGAAAAAGGTGGAAGTCACCCATGACCACCACTAACGATTATATCCTCAATATGCACGTGCCTAAAAGCATATTCCACGAGATTCCAGCAAAGAAGTGGTCCACTACGTCCATTACCTGCATTTACACATTAAAAACGTGCAAAACATAAGTTCTGTTAAGGATCCTGATCCTCAGAAACGTGATCCTCAGACGCGTGATCCTCAGACTCGTGATCCTCAGACTCTGGATCCTCAGACTATCTGCATCATCCATTAAGCATCCGTGATCCATGCCTAGTCTCAGGATAGATGATCCTTAGCATAAAATTCATGCCCTAACAATGAGGATCAGGTATCTTGAGGTACACGTAGATTCATTGTTAATTACTAATCACTTTAATGGATCCTATGCTGTTAAAGGTGAAAACCTAATCAAATATATAGAGATAGTCAAAGAATTGGCACTCTCTTTTGTTTCCTTTAGTTTGACATAGGTACCAAGGGAAGAGAATGCAGAAGCTGATGCATTGGCCAATCTAGGATCATCCTTGAAGATTCCAGAGGATATCAGGATCCCTATTATCCACATCCTAACCCCCGCTATTGAGGATCATGTAGCCATGGAGATAGGAGAGGACTCTGCAATCATCCCTAGTGATGATACACAATCTCATTCAGGATCATGGATCCTTCCAATCATGAGATATATCCAACATGGAGAGATTCCTACAGGAGAAAACCCCAGGGCTTTCAAAATTAAGGTATCTCAGTTTACAATATTGAATAATATGTTATATAAACGATCTCTTGCAGGACCATATCTAAGATGCATTGAAGATCCTGAAATCCAAGAAGTCCTAAAGGATTTTCATGAAGGAGATTGTGGAAACCACACTGGGGGCAGGGCATTATTCTCAAGGATCCTGAGGACAGGATACTATTGGCCTACTATGAAGAAGGATGTTATGGATTATGCCAGAAAGTGTGATCCTTGTCAGAGACATAGTAATATCCTTCACCAACCAGCAGAGCCCTTACATCCTATATCCTCTTCTTGGCCATTTATGAGATGGGGAATGGATATAGTTGGAAAACTTCCTAAGGCACCTGGTGGAAAAGTATTCATGCTTGCTATGACTGATTACTTCTCCAAGTGGATATAGGCTGAAGCCTTTGCTCAAGTCAGAGAAAAGGAAGTGATATCCTTTATTAAAAGAAACATTATTACTAGATTTGGTATTCCTTCTGAAATTGTTTGTGATAATGGATCCCAATTTATTGGGAGTAGAACTACTAACTTTTGTGACGGCTGGGGGATTAAGATGATAACATCAACACCAGTCCACCCACAAGCTAATGGTCAAGCAGAATCATCCAACAAGATCATCATCAACAACTTGAAGAAAAAGCTTGGGTCCAAG
This sequence comes from Helianthus tuberosus, assembly GCA_030545235.1. Classification (NCBI taxonomy): domain Eukaryota; kingdom Viridiplantae; phylum Streptophyta; class Magnoliopsida; order Asterales; family Asteraceae; genus Helianthus; species Helianthus tuberosus. Next base: position 164,851,365 of record CM060412.1, on the reverse strand, counting down.
AAAGGAAAATGGGCAGAAGAACTAGCTTATGTACTATGGGCTGATAGGACAACTCCCAAGAATGCTACTGGCCAAAATCCATTTTCTTTGGTATTTGGGGCAGAATTAGTGATCCCTACAGAGATGGTGGTTCCTACTGCAAGAACAAGCATCCGTGATCCTGAAGGAAATGCTGAAAACTTGGTTCAAGACTTGGATACTATAGAAGAACTCAGGGATTTGGCAAGGATAAGGATGGCTAGTTATCAACTAAGGATGGCTGGGGCCTATAATAAGAATGTCAGGATCAGGAAGTTCCAAGTTGGTGATATGGTATTAAGGAAAGCATTTCAGAATACCACAAATCCTACTGATGGAAAATTGGCACCAAAGTGGGAAGGCCCCTACCTGATTGAAGTTGAGGCTAGAAAGGGGGCATATTGATTGTTAACAATGGAAGGTGATTTGCTACAAAGAGCTTGGAATGTTGTCCACCTGAAGAAGTACTTCATTTGATAAGGATTTGTGATCCTTAGAAATACTCATGATCCACATCCTTGAAGGATCCTTAGAGGATGGATGATCCTCATTTTGGTAATGATCTAATCTCAAACTATTTCATTCTCTTATTATCCTATATACAAGGAAAGGGATCCTGGATCCTTTATCCTCCTTTCACTTGATTCTGAGTTTTGCAGAAGGTTCATATATCCTTAACGAAGAATTGAGTATCCACAGAAGTCTCCAGTTATTTGGGCTTGACCCCAGTTATTTGGGCTTGACCCCAGTTTTTTGGGCCTGTCCCTAGTATTGCCAGCAGCGCACGATGATCCTGGTACAGTTCATGGCAATGGGACCAGTACCCGCTTTAGGGGCTGATAATTTCATTGTACTGGCTGTATCCGGGATCCTACGTATAATGGTAGATGTACCATACATCCGTTCCTATGGTTTCTAACGTTTTCACGTTAGCTAAGGTTTTGGCATCTTCATGTCACTAAGTTAGGATAGTCGCCAGTGAGGGCCATACTCCAGTTTACACAAGATCTTTTGGGCTTGTCCCCAGTTTTTTGGGCTTGTCCCCAGTGTATTGGGCTTGTCCCCAGAATTGTTGGGCTTGTCCCCAGTTGCTAACTCTGCTCTTATATTGGCTTAGTCCCAAGTTATGTTCCATTTCAGGTTTTTGAAGTCAAACAGCCAAGGATCCTTGATCCTTACCTTTTACTAAGGTTTGTCTTTTGGTTATCCTGATTGTAAATGTTAAAGGTTTAGGATCCTAACTTGGATTCTCAGGTATGATCCTTAATTACTTTAATTTTATTCATTATTTATGTAAGTGACCCTTATCCTTTGACAACAGAATTTATGATCCTTAAACTATACTACTTTTTTGAATTTATCGATTATAGGATATTTGATCCTTGATTATATCCTAAAACTTTTTGACATGATTTATTAAACCTTTATTCTTTACTTATAGATTCATAGAAAGTATATAACAACAGTTGAAAAATGAAGAATTCACAAGAATAACAACACAAGAAATAGCCAAAAGATTAAATTTTTATTTATTCACCAAACGTTAAACCCTTAAAGGTTGTCAAAATTGCCAACCCAAGCTTCTACCAGCAAACCGTGGCCCGTCCACTTGGGTTGGCAAAGGGTGTCCATTGTTAGCAGGTCTTAAAAGTGCAGGAAACAAAAGTTGGCAGGATAACAAGTGGTTTCATCCCCCAAACAGAGGATCCCTCCACCACCTATTATCCTACCTATTGTTCAAAGGATCCATGATCCACAACCCTAATAGCTATTGTCTAAAGTTATTACAGACCAACTATTGTTTGATAAAGACATCATAACCAAAAAACCACTACCAAATCCTAAAAAATGGGCTCCGGCCGCGTCTAGAAATGTCCATCATCGCCCATTTCTGCAGCTCACACCTTGGTTGCATCACCACCAGCATTATCCCCACCAGCTTGATCCTTCCCGCTGCCGCTTGCCTCAATCGCCAAGACCTCAGTAGCATCCTCCTCATCGTCTAGCTCAGCCAGCTTCACCTTCCAGCCCTCTTTGTCCCAAGTGGTCCTTTCGAAGTCAGGATCCTCAACCTCCTGGGCCATTTGCAGCTTGATCTTATACATGGTGATGGCAGCAGAGACTTTAGCATCCTCCAGCAGGTCGTGCTTCTCATGATCAGAATTTATCTGGGCCACGACCACCTGCTGCTTTGCCAAAGCGAGATCCTTCTCAAGGCGAGAGATAGTCTCATCCTTAGCCAGGAAGAACTTTTGGAACTCCAATTGCTTCTGCTCCGCCTCCTCAACATATGCATCAAACAGCATTTCGATCTCGGCGAATTTCTGCAAAAAGACAAGGTAAAGTTCAGGATCCGTGATCCTCAAATGGGCAGGATAATCAAGTAGAGTCAGTGATCCTTACATCAGCAAAATATTCCTAAAATTGGTGGCGGATCAGAGGCAAACCTTCCAAATCCTCAGCCTCGGCGGCCTTCCTTTTCTTTCCTCCTTTTCCCTTGGAGGTAGTGGGCTTAGACACTGGAACGACGGGGCTAGCAGCAGTCTTCTTCTTCCCGGAACGAGGAGCTACAGTGCTGAGATCACTGATGCTGAAGCGGGTGGCCGACCTTGAAGATTTTCCAGCGCCTACCAATCCAAAACAACAGATAAGTATTCTTGTTTCATTCTCATTTAAACATTTAACCATATATAAACTTGAATACTTACTTGACATTGTAACGGAGCCTGATGATACTTCTTGAGAATCCTTGGTGTTTGCTTGAAATGACCTTACTGCAGGATCAAGATTCCGGAAAGCGGTGATCCTCTCTTTGGTTGCAGGTGATGGAATGATATGTGAAACAGAGATAGCTGCAAAATAGAAACAAAGGGGTTAGTGATCCTCAGCAGAAACAGGGTATCCTATGATCCTTCTATAAGGATCCTCTATCCTACCATGAGTGGTCCACTTTAAGGAGAGATCCTTCCCATCCGGGATAGAATCCCTCCTAACGAAGAAGAAACTTTTCCTCCAGTTGGTGTCATTTTTGGTGGTCTTGAGGATTTGGTGTTCTTCACCGGGTTTGTGTTTGAATAAAAAGCGGTGTGAACCATGGCTCACAAGGTTGTATAGTTCGGCCAATTCCGACATTCCCAACTCTATATCCTCATGCTCAATGATTCTCTCAAGGGTATATAAAACCCTCCACATCATTGGCATAGCCTGAATATAGGATATGCCGGTAAGGGAGAAGAAAGACTGGGTAAAAGCAGGGAAAGGATAGGAGTATCCAATCAGAAATGGGGTGGCCGGAAAAGCAACCCAAGTTGCAGAACTGAAGTCACTCAAGGCGGTAGGGTCAAAAGGTTTAAAGACAGAGTCTGCCGGAAAGCAATAACGAATCCTGTCGATATCAGGATCAGTAAAGCAGCAACGTTCCTTCGGAGAATCTTTGATGATCCCTTGGCTTTTCAAAGGACTATCTTTCTGGTGATCCTTGGCAGGGGATGATCGTAACTTCATTGTGATTCAAGGGTTTCGAAGAAGAGCAGGGTAAGAAGGTGAAGAGAGAAAGGAGAAAGAGAAGTACCTGCTTGATCTTCGAATGAGGATTTAAAGGGAGTATTGCTCGAATTTAAATGCACATTAGTCCTTATCTCTAACCTATATATAATGATGATTCTGCAGGGATGTCGCTTCAATGACGTATGATCGGTAACGGCTAGTTCGATCCTAACGGCTACATATTCGTTAGTTAGTTGCAGATAAGATCAAAAAATATAACTCGCTAATTTACACTTGACTCCTTATATTTTGGGGGCAATTGTTAGGGGAGGATTTTACAATCCTAAGGATCACGGATCCTCAGTAGGTGTTGCAGGATCAGGATCCAGGATCCTTATTGTTATCCTTATACTAACGATTGTCTTCATTATGCGTGAGCTTGTTTTGTAGGAGTACGTGCATGGACTTGGTCTTGCCGATATTCGTGGAGCATATTCCTTCAATATTCCGCACGTGCTTGGCCCTTGTGAACGTTGTGGAGATCGTGGAAGACTTGCACAATTAGCGGACAGTTAGTTAGTGTGGTTATTTCTAATTTTAAATAGGGGATAACAAGCTTGAGTTAGAACACTTGGCTAATTTTAGCAAAACACACACTCTCGAACAGCTCTCGACAGTTTACTTGGCGATTTCATACACTTTAACACTTTTGCACACTAGTGATCCTTGTAACAAGCTTGTTATCATCCCGAGTTGTAATCTTTTTCTGTTTAATCTTAGTTGGTGATCGGTAGTTTCCATCACCCGAGGTTTTTTATGCCGGAGATCAACTCTTGATCAAGGGCTTTTTCCTTGTATAAATCCTTGTGTCGCCTCTTTATTTGATTTGCAAGTTGTTCAAACAATTGTTCATAGATTCAAGCATCACACCTCACAACAAAATATTTGGTTGCATTATCCTTGCTTGATTTTTTACCAAAACAACAGTTTACAGGGCTAAAGTCAATTTTTTATAGATCCCACAATATAAAGATGGTAAAACACAGGGTATGAATCTGCTTGTTGTTAAAACACAACTGTATGAATCTGAATGATAAAACACCACTGTATGAATCTGCTTGCTGTTAAAACACAACTGTATGAATCTGAATGCTAAAACACAACTGTATGAATCTGCTTGCTGTTAAAACACAACTGTATGAATCTGAATGCTAAAACACAACTGTATGAATCTGCTTGTTGTTAAAACACAACTGTATGAATCTGCTTGCTGTTAAAACACAACTGTAATGAATCTGCTTGCTGTTAAAACACAACTGTATGAATCTGAATGCTAAAACACAACTGTATGAATCTGCTTGCTGCTAAAACACAACTGTATTAATTTCCTTGCTGTTAAAACACATCGTCAAGAAAACGGAGATGATAAGAACAGTATTTGAATGGTGATGATGAACTCGGAGATGGTGGAGATGGAGAAGTGTTTTAATTTGATCCGGTGCTCTCAATCCTTTCTAAAGTTATCTTATTCCATGATTGTAGCTATTTTTGGTAGGGATTGGGGTTTCGAAGATGGGTTTGGAGAGAGAGGGGGGGAAAATCGCGTGAAATTAGGGACTGGGTTTGACTGACGGTTAACTAATTAATTTAAAACACGATATATTGACAAAATTGCCCCTAGTCTTTTAAAAAAATGAATTAAATAAACTAAAAAATTACAAGATTGCCATTGGCTTCATCTTAACCATTAAACACACCCATTGGATGGCCCAGATCGCTTCTTAGACTTTCTAGGAAAAACACACTTCCGCAGGATCCCTACGATATATATGGATATGCTATCAGACAAAATATAGTGTTATGTTTGTTATATAGTGTTATATGGTGTTACATGGTGTTATACGGTGTTTATATGGTGTTATATAGTGTATTATATAGTGTTATAATACACTTCTCACACTTCTGGATTAATGTACAGGATCCTCAAACTATATATATATATATATATGTGTGTGTGTGAAAATTCGGGTTATACAGGTTTGTCGTGTTTTGGTTTCCGGTTAAATCGAATTCAATTAGATCATGATTTGGGTGTGAAAAAGTTTGATAAAGTGAGTATAATATATATATATATATATATATATATATATATATATATATATATATGGGAGGGTTATTTTGAGAACGCTAAATATTGCGAGAACTGTGAGAACGAATGAAAAACCAATCAAAACCGAATTTTTTAATACAAACCTCATTGTAATTAAAATACAACATCAAATAATTCATTTCACTCTCAAAATCATTGTTACTAGAATTTTTTTACGCATTTGTAAATATAACAAATTTACACATGTGTAAATGACAAACTTACACATGTGTAAATTTTCTTTATTTACGAATTCACGAAAATTTAAACGTTTAAATTTAATTTCTAACATTGTATTGGAACAATAATGATAAGTGTAAAAAGAAATTTTGAGTTTGAATTGTTTTTGACAAAGTTCTTGTGGTTTTTCATTTGTTCTCACGGTTCTCGTGATATTTAGCGTTCTCATTTAAACCCTCCCCTATACACACACACTATACACACACACACACACTTATCCTGAACATTGGTGTATTTGCGAACTGAGTGAACTAATCATGGTCATACACATGTGTAAATAAATGACCAAGATTTCATGATAAAATACACAAGTTATTTTACTTTTTGATTATGAAATCCTAGCCATACACGTGTGTAAATCAATGGTCAGGATTTGTTCACTCCGTTCGCAAATACACTAGTGTTCACTGTACAACCCTACCCTGTGTGTGATTATATTTATATATGTAGGGTGGGGTTCTAGAGTAAACACTAGTGTATTTGTGAACTGAGTAAACAGATCCTAACCATTGATTTAAATCATCAAATCGTAAAATACACTACTGTATTTTCATTATCAAATCTTGGCTATTGATTTACACTTGTGTATTGATAATCAAGAGCTAGAATTAGTTCACTAGTGTTCATAATCAAAAGGGTTGTTCACTTATGAACCTAACCCTCTATATATATATATATATATATATATTCAAACAACACAAAACCAAATAATTAATAGCCCGAATAATGACAATGAGGTGTAGTTCAACTGATATTGTCGGGGAAGTGAAGATCCAGGTAAAAGGTCACACGTCTTAAGTTTGAATATGATCTCAACAGGATTTACTGTTGCGGGCTTTCCAGCGATAGGTTTTCCCCGGAATTAGAGAGGATGGCTTGGCAGCGCCATATACGCTCACAAACGTACGTATGAGATTGTCTTTTACCATTAAGTTAACTAAGTGGGCTTTTATTTTTTAACCGTTAAAAAAAATAAAAATAGCCCTAATAACATCCTTGACTCTACACCCAATACTGGCCAGTAAAACAACTTGACCAACCTAACACCTATGTATTAAATAGAATTTGCATCCAAGGTTTATTTCAATAATCATTGCCGTTTATGTCAGGATAATTTAAAAAAGGAATAACGAATTTTAATAAGCCTAATTTTTGTTTGTTGACCGGCAATGATCACAACTTTAAAAATTCCTACCGACGGTCTTATCTTTTTACATATTGGTCTTCAACGGACCCTGACTAACAGAACCCAAACGTCGTTAGTCTCTGGTCGCCGAAAAACGTTTTTGGTCGGAAAAAGATTCCTAAAGGTCCGATCTATGGTTACAAACATGTTTAGGACGAAAACTTTGAGTTTTCTGACTAAAAAGTTGAGTTTTCCGGCCTAAAAGAAGTTTTCCGGCGAAAAAAAGAGTTTCTGGCAACCCTTAATAATTGGGGCTTTTTACTAAAAAAAAAGGTTCCTAAAGGTGCGTAATAAGGTTACAAAGAGGTTTAAGACGAAAATGTTGAGTTTTCCGGCCAAAACATTTTTCCGGCGACCAGAGTTTAACAGCGTTAAGGTATCGTTAGTCAGGGTCCATTGAATGCTAATATGTGAAAATATGGTACCGCCAGTAAGAATTTTTTAAGTTGAAACCATTGCCATCCAACGGGCAATAATTGAGATTACTAAAATTTATTATTCCTTTAAAAAAAAGGCTGTAGTTATTTTAAAAGAGTAATCTCTTACCAGTTATAGAAAGTCAAAAAAACATACGAGCACTGAGAATATTTTAGTTCCTTAATTAAATATTGGAAGGGCATGAATCATACATCAGTAGTGTTAGTATTTAATTTTTTTTTTTAAATTTAATTGATTTGATTCTTAGTATTTAATAATCCTGATGTTGTGATTGCAGCCAATATTGGGTGTGAGGGTTTTGGCTTATATGAATGACAATTAATATTCTATGTGATATTTGTTTTTAAGGTTTGAATTTGGACAAACCCATGCTATTAAAAGGCTTCCATTTCACTCCCTCATTCGCCTTTGTTGCTAGAAATAAAAAATAAAAATAAATCTTCGGTTCTTATCAGATTCTTGTCTCCTCACAACATCTCTTATTTCCCGACACAATTTTACAAAATGAAATATGATTCTCTCCCATGTTCCCAACTCACAGATCGACCGAATAGCCGTGGGGGTACCACGATGAAGTGCAATACCCCGGTGCCATCAAGACATTTGTAGCTGTGCTCATAAGCACACTTATCTTCGTGTTCGCCAGACTAGTGGTGGCAACACTAACCCGTGCTTTTGGGTTTTTTGTGGCCAGTTGAGGAAGCTAATATCTCCGGCCGCGTGACTTTAGGTGCCTTTGTGGGTGGAAACATCACCTTGCTCCGTGGAATCGTTTACATCATTGCCCAACTTCTTGGGTCGGTTGTCGCTTGCTTATTGCAATTTTAAGTTAATTACATAAATGGTTTAATGCTTAATGAATAACATCTTTGGGATCTAACTTTGAAAACTAACAAAACTTTGAGGTTTAATTAATGCTCACTTCTGTTAAATATTGTGTTAATTTCTACAATTTGACGATTTTACCGTTTCAGTCAGTTGCATAAACAGTAGGGGTGTTCAAAACCGGATATCCGAAAATTCGGATATCCTCCGTTCGGATAGTGAAACGGATATCCGAATTTTAAAAGAAAAAAAAAACATATTTTTTTTGGGGAAAAAAACAAAATTTCATGAGATTGTTTTGAATTTTCCCCAAATTTAGATGGAGTATGGAACTATGGATATGCAGAAATCATTTTTTTAAAATTACGGAAGTTTCTAACATTTTATGGATAGCCATTTTTTTGAAATGTATAGTGGATTAAAATGGTTACTGGTGCTCCCCTGTTTATAAAACTGTAACATTTTATGGCTGCCATTTTTCATAAGACTGTAACATATTACAATATGTGAAGGAAAAACAGAATTTTAACAATAAACATTGAGCAAACATTAACAGAAGTACTACTGGTTCAGATCGATGAAGATATTGCAATCTGTGAAGGTAATACATATGATGAGTTCGGTTGCCGGAATGATGACAGGGATGCGTTCAGATCAACGAGATGATGAGTTCTCTTCTTCTCTCCACTCGCCGTCGCTGAATAAACCAGATCGACAAAGTACTCGTTCAGATCGACGAAGTAGTGGTTCAGATCGACGAAGTATTGAAGTGACGATTCAGATCGCCGGAGTGAGATTCAGAAGCGAGTTGGAGAAGTGGCGTATCTGATTTAGATCTAGGGTTTAGGAAATAAGGAAACATGGGTTTATATATTTTATATATAAAATAATAAAAATTATCATTATTTAGTATTCGGATATCGGATATCCGAAATATCCGAAACTTTTCAAAATCAATATCCGAATCCGAATCCGAATTTTCGGATATCCGAGTTTCGGATATCCGAATTTTCGGATATCCGAAAATTCGGATTATTCGGATTCGGAATTTCGGATTCGGTTTCGGGTTCGGATTTTTTTGAACACCCCTAATAAACAGTCCTTGTGATTTACATTTGATTTGTAAGATACTTGTGGTCTACCACTGTTAAGTTAAATTTTTTTTTAACAAAAAGGGAATCCATTAACTTTAACCAAACCATCCTCTAGCCAGAAATTTGGATAACTAATTTTTATTTGTAGTTTATTTCTAGGATCCGAATTTTACATTTTAATTACAGAAGTTTAGATAACTAATTCTTATATGTAGTTTATTTCTACGACCGAATTTTACATTTTAATTATCACTTATTTTTAACTTTTTAGGATCGTTTTGTGACTGAATGCAATTCTAACTTTTTAAATATTTGTGAGCGTTTCGAGACCTATATTTAGATGTTTATTTGGGTCACAAAAAGCTAAAAACAAAAATATTATTCGATCCCAAAAGGTTGAGAAAAAATTATATTTTTATGTTCGGTTTTAAAAATAAAGTAAAATTAATATTAGATAAAAAAAAGTAAAAAATAAGTTATTATTAAAAAATAAATTTTGATTGCAAAAGTAAACTAAAAATAAAAATAAGTTTTAATTATATAAAGAGTAAATTATAACTATTTAACTCAATTTGTTATCATCATTTTAACTATTATTTGAGTTCAATTTCAAAAATTTTAACTACCTTCTAATTGCGCCTATTTAATTCCAATTGACTAATACCTTCATAAGATATGTTAGTTTTTTTTGAAAAGACAAAAAAGCCCTTATCATTCAAAAACAAAATAAAAATAGAATAAATAATATATATACTTGTCTACAAACCAGAACTCTAATCCTCCTAACTCATCCTCACCACTAAAACCATCATACACTAGTAACACCACCAGCACCATATACCACCATCGCCAACTCCACCACCACAATACACTACCTCCGACGCCTTCTCACCTCACCACACCGCACCACCCTCCACCACTCCCCACCTAAACCACAACACCAGTGTTCCCCTCCACTGCACCACCTAAACTACCTCACCACTGTCCCCCACCATCGCCTTCTCACCATACCTCATTAGTAGCTACAGTCGAACCCTCTACAGCCCTAACAGCTTGGAGCGACGACTAAGATGACCTCAAACCACCTCCTGGCGTCGGCGAAAGTTGTAGGGGTCTAACCCTTGTAGGTCTACGGCCGTAGGAGGTTCTAGGCTTTGATCCGATGAACAATGGTAAGTTCTTAAGGAAAATCAGACTTTTATGGTGATTTTCTGATTATCTAGGTAAGAATCCAACTCCCTTTAGGCCATTTCTTATGTTGCAAAACTTAGATCCGATGTTTGATGTTCGATTTTTGTGATCTGGAACATGTTGATAGTGATTCGTGGTGGTGGTCGTGAGTGTCGGCTGTGGAGGTGACCTCTGGCCGCCGGACAAGTTAGCAGCGGATGGTGTCGATGAGTAACAGGTTTAGGTGTTGGAGGTGGGTAACAGGCCGCTGCTATCCCTGGCAGCAACAACAATGGTTCTTTGTGGTGATGATGGTAACGATTCGAGGTGGTGATTAGCGACGATTAGGCCAGGGTGTCACACCCCAAAAACGTCGCAGCGGAAACACAAACCTGACGGTGACGGAGGTTGGTACCCATAAATATCTGAGTAGACGATGCAATGTTTATTTTGGACATACAACTTATTTAACACATGAGTTTCGAGTTTAAGGTTTAAACACAATCCCCAACCACAACATAGTTGTCTTGATCCTTATGGATCCAAATACACACGGTCCTAAATTAGTTTCAAAAGTTGTCCAAAACATTTTTAAACACGACAAGCATCACTACCACAATATATGCCAAAATCCCGAAGCCGAACTCAAGTACCTGAAGAACACGTAAAAATCAAGTGTCAACACAAAGGAAGGTGAATTCACATATTCACATTCGTAACAATTTGTTTAAGGAAAACTTTCTTACTATGAATTTTTATAATAAAACATCCATATAATTAAGAAAGTAAATTTTATTTCCTTCATCAAAATCCGAGGGTCAGCTATCGTGAGCGTTTTCAAAAAAACCTCAGATACATATCATTTTCCCAATGTTTATATATTAAATTTAAGCGCCAAATGTCCGGATTCGCAAGTTTGCAAGACATTATGAACTATATATCAACAGTTAGGGTATAATCAAGCTAGACACTTAAAAGAATATAAATTCGCCGCTCGACTTGACACGGAACTACCGGTCACGACGAGGTGGTCAACCTAATAGATCTATCAACAATTCCACGCATGCAATATTAATGATTAAATTTGTTGAATTTGCGCCAAGTGCCACGTAATGGGTCACTCAATATGCCAGACTCAATGAACAATATATATTCTACTAATATGTTAAATTTACTATTTGGTGTTATTCATTCATCGTCATTGTTCTCGTTTCCTTCACGAAATAATTATATAATCATTTAAACCTCCAAAACAAATTTTTCCTCAAAAACATAACATATCGTTTTCAAACCATATTTTCCTCAAAAATACATTTATAATTTATTCAAAGGCATATTTTATACAAAAACGTATAATTATCCTTTTTAAAGCGTGTTCTTCCCCCAAAACAATGTATAAAACAGTAAAAGAGGGGTTAGTGACACTCACCTTTGGGTGCGTTTTTATATATTAGCGCAATCCCTCAAATTGGTCTACACGTCCTAAATTAAGTAGGAACGATTTAATAACCAATTACTCTACAAATACCTAATTTTCTACAATACTTAGAATTTTCACATAACTTTGAGATTTTCTCGAAAAGTCTATATTTTGATTATGTTGGCGTATATATACACATATATATATATGTGTGTGTGTGTGTGTGTTCATATATATAGGGAGGAGTTAAAATGAGAACAACTACGAGTTGTGAGAACCTTTTGATCCGGTGCGAGTTGGGCCACAAAAATTTTTCACCAACGTAGATCAAAACATTATAAGCACATCTGTAAAAAAATAGTAAAAAAAATTGTCGAGTCGTTAGTTTTTACTGATTCAAGTTTTTTTTACGCCCTAATATAAAAATAGTTATCAACTGTAAAATTTTACGCCAGCGCATAAAAAGAACTTGCATCACTCAAAACTAATGCCTCGACAATTTCTTTTACTTTTTTATAGATGTGTTTATAATGTTTTTATCTACGTTTGTGCAAAAAAATTTGGGCCCAACTCGCGCCAGATCAAAAAGTTCTCACGGTTCTCACAATTCGTAGTGGTTTTCATTTGAATCGAATCCTATATATATGGGCAAGATTTAGGGAAAACGCCTAAAAGAGTGAAAACGGTGAGAACGCCCCTCATCCGTTGGATCAAAACAATCTATGGACTAGATTGGCGCGTTGGCGTTTTCGTAAATAACATCAACTTTGTTACTTGGAACGTGCTTCATTAAGGGTAAAAGGGTCTTTTTACTGCTCTAATTCAAAATGCCAAACTAATGAGCCAACGCCATTCAAAACGAACAAAACGCAATTAATACAAAACGCCAAACCTTAATGATAAAACGCGATGCATATTTAGCAGATAGATGGAACAACAGTAACTGAAAGTTAATAATTAACATTTATTACAAAAAAAAATCCCTCCTAACCTACGCGCCAAAAACATCATTATATAAAGGATGTTACCATCGCTTCCATCATCACTTCCATTGATACTAAAAACGACATCTTTACCAAAACGCCAAATTTAAAAAAAAAACTGAAAGGAAGAAAAATGGCAACCATCGTTTCGTGGGGATACACCCTCAGAATCAGAAGATTCGTGATCCGTTTTGACAATAGAAGAAGAGTGTTCGTTAAAATAATCAAAGTCATATTGAACATGGAAGAAGAAGTACAGAGGGGGATCATAGCACTTGGCGTCTCTCTTGATAGCCAATGTGATAAAACACATATGGTTATAAGGAGATTAACCTTAAATTTGGACCAAACAAGGCAAATGCAAAAATGGACCCAGTCATCAGATCAAGGCATTTTGATGAAGACACTGACATGGTGACTGTTGTATGTGAAAACGGGCAGTAGGTAGACTACATGCTTGAAAACATCATGACCAAGCAGGGTCTTGGGTTTGTGGAGGAGTTACACAACGCAACATGTTTGAACACAGACATAAACATAAAAGTGGCGTTGTTGCAGGACATGTTCAAATGTAACATAACCTCGTCTAGCCTCCAACACCTAGTTAACTCTTTCCATGTTGGGACGGCTCACCTGGGTTACTCTTACTTGGCTACTTGAAGACTTATTAGTTAGTTGTTTGTTTCTTTTTCATTCATGACCATCCAAATCATCCATGTGATGATTTGTGTATTGGTGAATCATACAATGAGGTTAATCCGCCATGCTTGACTTACATGACAATCTATGATACTCTTGAATGGACTTAGTTTTAGGATTATTATATAGTTATATATATATACATACATACATACATACAAACATGGCCGAACTCATGATGATAATCGGGTTATGATTATTTGTCATGAACTTAGGCTACTTTATCTATGATTCTAAGTCTCTCGTTGTTGATTATAATGGGCAAACTAGGACCCATGAAATCACGTACAACTTAGTGTCAAAACGAGTACTTAGTCTAGATATACTTTTATGCATACATACTTTTGTACTTGAATTCTAAATCCCGAATCTAACAACTCCATAAACACCGTATGACCTTACCTTCGATTCCCCATTCTCAAATAACTCGTCACTCACGGATAATCAGAAAGCTCTTGCAAAATTGTGAGTATACGTGACCCCTTTTTCCTTTTACACTTTTGGGTGCAATATGTTATACTATTTAAACACATGAAATCATATTTTACGCTTAAATCACAAACACAAACAATCCAATCACACATGCTTAAATACGTGATACTTTATTTGTATACTTGGAAGATTCTTTTGTGTGATTTACTTGTCATTAACTTCGTACGAGCCTCCCTTTAACCTGTATAGCGCTATAGGAGTAATGCACCGCCCATAGTCTTGTGGTCATGTTAAGTCTTTAATACTTGCGGTAATCAGAGGATTGACACGTATAATTGCATGCGATGTTTACATTAATCTCGTTAACTATTTTTGTCATGTGGATTATTCAAACTCTTATACATACATGCTAGTACTCAAAACTTGTATACTCGTCAATACTTTTGTATTGAACTATACTTTAAAACGTATTGCAGGATTTTGATGATGATGATGATGCACGGAATCTAGTAGGATGCCTAGAAACACACCAAACTTTATTTCATGTATATTAGTTTAGTCATTCGATAATTGTTGAAATTCATTTTGTTTCAAACTCGATGTATTCTATTTCAAAAAATGTACTTGATGTTAGCAATGAAATGAAAATGTTTATTAAATACCTGTCACCTTTAGTGTTATGAAGTCTCGAGCAAATCTCGTTCGTCCCACTCTGATGTTTTCGCCATCAGTTGGGGTGTGACATAACATACGTTAGTTGATAACTCAATGAAGATGCCATTTGGTGTAAAGTTTGAAGTTGTTATGGGGTTTAGTAGAATATGTGGCAGTAAATAATGCAAGATAATTGTGTTTTGGAGGTTTTGTAACCATGTAGTCGTGGTCTGTAAGCAGACGGAACATTTCATTTAAAGCTAAGGGAGTCAGGAGAATCAATACATTTGTTTTGGAACCACTATATTTGTCACGTAATTTATTTATCACATGTAGAACTAAATCTTTATCTTTCACAAGTTCACCAATGTTTGCAAATGCGGATGTTATCTCTTGTCCACGACTAAGGTAAGTGAAGGGTCTTTCATCCTCTTTCATTTTAACTTGAGAAGCTTTATTCTGATTGTGTATTCCTTAGAGGCTATGTGTGGAGAATAGGCTATAATAAAAGAGTCGCACAGTTCACGAATGGTAGTTCCTTGAACATGAGCAAACGGTGCTTCATTGACAGAGGAGATGACTATCATGCAAACATGAGTGTTGTTTGAAATCCAGGATTGATAGTTGGGATTATATGTGACAACATATGAGGATTCAAAAGATGTGGTAACAGTCGGCTCTAGGAAAGGGATGGAACCATTAATATAGCCAAATAAATTACATGTGATCAAAAACAGTTTAACATGGTCTTTGACGTGAGCGAGAGTGTATATTTTTAGCCTTTTTATTAGGGATGGCAAAAAAGCCCAAGCCCGACGGGTATACCCAAAACCCGAAACATACGGGCCGAGTATACCCGAAGCCCATTGGGTATGGGCCGGGTACGTGCTTAAAAAAAGAAAAAAATCGGGTACGGGTATGGGATTTAATGATACCCGCCTGATACCTTGCCCATTTACCCAAATAATACCCGAAAGTATCATATTATAGATTTCCATATATATATATATATATATATATATATATATATATATATAGGGTCTGGATTTAGAGAAAACGGTAGAATGTGTGAGAACGGTGAGAACGCTTATCGATCTTTCGATCAAAACAATCTATGGACTAGATTGGCGCGGTGGCGTTTTCGTAAATAACATCAATTTTATTACGTGGACGCGCTTCATTAAGGGTAAAAGTGTCTTTTGACTTTTCCACACAAAACGCCATCTTATGAAATAAAACGACAAAAACAAAAATCACAGACCATTCCAAGTAAAAACGCCATTATATATAAAACGCCAAACTTAATTATAGTAAAATCCCGCCTAAAAAAACCGCCAAAAAATCCTATATATACAACATCTCAGACCTTCAATGAAAAACACACACAAAAACCCAAACGCCATATTTGATATATCCCATTCGCCTTACAAACGCCAAAAAACCCAAACATCAAATACCTTCTAACCCAAAACGTTTTTTTGAAATTCAGTTTGGTTGTCTGTAAGATTTCGCTCAATGAAATGGACAAAATCCTTAAGTGAGGATGTTGTCCATTTCATTGAGTAAAATCTTATTGACTAATCCTCAACTTCCATCCAATTTATAACGCCAAAAACATACAAAAAAATTATTGAGCTTTTTTGTCAATAAAGTTTAGCTGTATGGGGTGGACAACATTGTCAGTTATCTTTCTTAACCGAGAATTAACAATGTTGTCCATCTCATACAGCAAAACATTATTGATTTTAGCATGATCAAATTTTGGGTTTAAGGTGCTCTTATTTCGTGGCGTTCTTTTTATCGGTAAAACGCCAAAAATGTTAAAAAATCAAACATCGTTCATTGTGAAATTCAAGATTGTTGGCTGAAGGGGTCTAAACTCAATAACATTTTGCTGCATGAGATGGACAAATCTTCAAGAAAAAGATGCTGATGTCAGACTGTGTGCTTCCAAACAGTCACACAAAAAACTACTTTAAAAACAAAACAAAAAAATAAAATGAATCATACGAAAGTCGAACCAGCCAGTTAACATGATTCAAAAAAGAAGAAAGAGACTGGGGACAGTAAAGATTTGGAAGATGATTTGTTTATGTATTCTTTTTTTTATTTTCCTTTTCAGTTGATTGTTATATAATAAAAACGCCATATATAATAAAAACGCTAAAACAACCAAAATGTTTGTTTAAACGATATCATCCCGTTAAACGCCCCCAAAATCTCCCAAACTATAATAAAAAGCAAACTTGAAAATGTAACTAGAAACAGTAAATACAAATCAGTAATACTGAAGATAGGGAAAATTTATTATATTAGAATCTAAAACACCAAACTTGATAGATGGGACGTGTTACAGACTTTAGAGATAAAACTTATCAAAAACAATAATTACAAACAGTAACTGAAAAGATGAATACTTTATTATAATAATGCACCGCCTAACATAGGCGCCAAAAAGACATCCTATAAAATGATACGTCTCAGCAACTTCCATTTGATCAAACAAAAAAAACAAACGCCAATACTACTAAATACCACTCACTGAAAAACGCCAAAGAATAAAAAAAAATCACAGATGGCTAATATGCTTTCTTGGATATTCATAATTGTTCTTCGTGAAGTTTCATTGGATGAATTATTATTAGAAGGGAGTAACTCAAAAAGATTTTGCTGCATGAGATGGACAAAAATTCAAGAAAAAAATACTGATGCCAGTCATATGGCATTTTGTATTTTTAGTTCTTGAAGAAAGTTTGGATGAAGAGAAGATATCAATGACACTGAAGAGTGAGTTGATTATAAAGATGAAGATCAAGATAAAGAAAAAGCGAAAAACCCACTCACATGTCATAGATCTATATCCACAAACATTCACAAAAAAAATTCAGTTCAATAGACGAGGAGGCAAAAATAATCAAACCAATGGGTTTTTTAAGTTTTACATAAAACGTCATATATTTGGTGACAGTTCTGGTACTATTAAAAAAGAGAGAGACTGATGACAGTGAAGATTGTGAAGAGAGATCCGATTAGGATTTTTAATTTATTTTCTTCGCTTGTATTTTTTTCCTGTGGTTGAAATATAATCTAACAATAGTAAAACGCCAAGATAACACAAACGCCAAAATGTTTATAAAAAATAATAGAACAATGGGCCATCTTGTTTAAAACGCCTTGGAAAACGCCATTCAAATAGATTTCCTGACCCCCTGGGTTCCAATGGCATACGATTTGAATAAACGCCATAAACGCCAAAATGTTAATACAATGAAACCATTAAACGCCATTAAATATTGAATTTGGTTAACGTCAAAAATATTAAAAACCAAAAATTAAAACAATATTGGGAAAAGCGTAACTGGAAAAGCAGAAGATGATAGGACAAAAAAGTTCCTCCGCCCTTTTTTAAGCGGCGTGACACGTGTTGGGCCAGGAAGCGTTCTCACACTTTTGAGCGTTTTCTTCTGATCTCGTTTCTATATATATATATATATAGAGAGAGAGAGTACATGTACTTATTACCTTCTCTATAGTCATATGTGGATATGTATTTGGCAGGTGCTTAGTGAACAGATAACTTATTTTTGAGCATGTATATTGGATATGGAAGCTATCACCATTTATTATGTGGATTTTATTTAATTAGGTGGTCCTAATACAATTACTTACTTAGATAATCGTTTTGATTTAGTTTGGTATATGTGGTCTGAATATGATACGTAAGTTATTAATCTCGTTTGTAATAGTCATTAAAATAGTAAATTATATAAACATCAAAGTAAAAATTGCATATTTGTCCCAACGGGTATTTTTTATGAAATTAACGGGTATACCCGATACCCGACGGGTAATGGGCCGGGTATGGGACAAAGAATTACAATTGGGTACGGGCTTGGGATTACCAATACCCGGCCCAAGCCCGGCCCATTGCCATTCCTACTTTTTATATATTTGTTCAAGTTTTAATATTTATGTAAACACGATAAAGTACTATCACTCTATGCTTCACGTTGGGCAAGTACACCCATCATTGGCGTAATTGTAAGACCCGTCTCTATTAATCAATGTTATAATATTAAACACGCATTTTATACGAAAATGCAAGCTTACAAAAACTTTTCCAAGTTAAACTTCTTACATTATTTAAAGCATTCCAAAATATAATTTCAAGTGTTTACAATATCCACTTTTTAAACTAGAACAAAATAAGATCGTTGCGGAAGCTTCGAGACATGTGTTCGGTTCTCCTTTCTTGCTTGATCCTCATCCAGAGTTCCATAAGACATTCCTAAAATCAAAACCAACATTAAAGTTAGTTTTGACAATTTCACAACAAGTTATAAACATATTTCCATCCAATTTATTCATCCATAATTCAAAATTATTGTTTCCTTCGAATTCAAATTTCCGGTTCTTAAACCGAATTATTCGACCCGTTATGGGTGTTTCTGTCAAAACTATAATTTTATCAACTGTTATAAAAAAAACTCTTATTTCCTCCAACCATAATCCATATTATGGTTGGTACATGTACCCTTCACGAGAGTATCATTCCTTGTGCGTACCTGGCACGGGTCAACATTGACTCGTTTCTAATACATTGCATTACTTTTCGCTAACCTTGGCAAAACATGCTCATACTTTCCGCTTGCCTGTATTTGTATCACTTAAAAATACATAATATTACCAAGCGTCATTTATATTATTATACAACTTCTGACCAAGTATTGAGTCAAAACTAAGTGTTTAAGACCCCGAAACAATTTCTGCAAGTACGGACCTGCTTGCTGTCAACAACTATTTTGTTGACAAAACGTTCGCAAAAACCACGTTAAACAACTTCCGAAAAATATATGAAAATTACCAATCATCATTTATATTGTTATACCACTTCTGACCAAATATTGAGTCAAAACTAAGTGTCTAAGGCCTCAAAACAATTTCTGCAAATACGGACCTGCTTGCTGTCAACAACTATTTTGTTGACAAAACGTCCGCGAAAACCACTTTAAACAACTTCCGAAAAATTTATAAAAATTACCAATCATCATTTATATTGTTATACCAATTCTGACCAATTATTGAGTCAAAACTAAGTGTTTAAGGCCTCGAAACAATTTCTGCAAATACGGACCTGCTTGCTGTCAACAATTATTTTGTTGACAAAACGTCCGCGAAAATCACGTTAAACAACTTCCGAAAACTTTATAAAAATTACCAATCATCATTTATATTGTTATACCACTTCTGACCAAATATTGAGTCAAAACTAAGTGTTTAAGGCCTCGAAACAATTTCTGCAAATACGGACCTGCTTGCTGTCAACAACTATTTTGTTGACAAAACGTCCGCGAAAACCATGTTAAACAACTTCCGAAAAAGTTATAAAAATTACCAATCATCATTTTTGTTGCTATACAACTTTTTACCACATATGGAGTCAAAACTAAGTGTTTAAAACCCCAAAGCAGTTTTGCAAATAACGGACATGTTTGCTATCATTAACTATTTTATTGACAAAATGCCCGCGAAAACCATGTCCATTTTATTATTCACAATGCTATCCATTATACAAGTAAGTATTCTATTCTAGAAGGTGTAAGCTTTACTTACCTCGCATCCAAATTACGTTTTTCTTCTCCTTCTTGATTCGTTTGACCCGCTTCCTCCTCCAAGCTTCCACCTAGCTTGTTAGCGTCAAACTATCATCATCGTTTACAAGGTGGTTAGTTTAATCATAATTTAATACAATTATTCCACCTTACACGTTTTATATCTAAAATTATCATTCATCGTATTCTAGGTCAGTTTGACTTTTTAAAAGTCAAATGCCTATTAGTATATAAAATGCACATTCAAGTTCATTACTAGTTTAGGCATTCACAATTTACCCGGTAGGCGTTCTTTTAAGCCACCGTTTTAACTAATCTTTTAACCCGGTTCATTATATTTCCAACACTTCATCTAGTTCAAGCGATTATCAAAGCTAACTTATTTATTCATTTCACAAGAACTAAGGGTCCTCATCTATTAGTGAAATCCGTTTCGTCATATCATTAGCATTCATCCGAACACCTAATATAATCGAGTTTTACATATCAACTAGTAGATATCATGATTTCAAACATCCATATTCATGAAATAAATTACTAATTTCATTACAACATTCAAGACCCATTTCGAATCATGTATGGTCAAGTACTCAAACCTGAAGTTAGTTTAAGTACCTTGCCTTTACTATCAAATATGATGATTTTAATCACTAGTTAGGCACTAACATCATCATTTTACAAAAACCCACTTAGCTCATACTTGATTAGTTGACTAATCACTAGTTCATGGCACAAATTCAACAAGTTTGCACCTATGGTTTTGTTCCTAGACTTATACTCACATCAATTTCACTAAAACATTCAACTTTTATACAAGAATTTCGTTCATGCATGATTATCAAAATTTCAAAATATCACCAAAATATAAATTTCGACATACCTTACGATCCCCTTGACTTGGTGATCGTTTATATATATTCAAATCCGAATTTGGCCTTCGATTGATCCTTCAATTTGGAGATTTGGTTGAGTTAGGGTTTCACCCTTTTTTGTCTCCTGTTGTTCGATCCAGAACACACACTTGGTCTGTGTGTGTTTTGTTTTAAATTTTCTTTTAATAATTAAACTTCCAAGTTTTTCCCACTTTGGTCCCTTATGTTTAGTTAGTTATGAAGTAGGTCACAACCTACTTAATTCCAACATTATCTCTTTTTACTAACTTGGTTAAAAATTCCTAGTTAACTTAGTGTGTTCGGGGAAAATATAACCCGTTTTATTTTACGTCCCATTAACCCGGGCTTCTTACAAACTTTGTTTTTCTCTAAGTGTTTATTCTTCTTTTTAATTAATATTTAGGATTATTTATTTAAATCCTAATATTCACCGGGTTAAATTTTACCACTAACGGTATTTCACCTGTTCATTAATATTAACATGGTTTGGCTATCGAACCCGTTTTCGGGGTGTTACAGTAATATAGTGATATTAAGATACCGGGGCCGTCTAAGGATACAACAATTTTTACTACCGGGTCGTCGTCAATGTCTAGCCAAACCAAAAGTAAAAGGCTTAAAGTGGCTCATAAAATAAACAAAGAGATAAATAAAAGGTTCGGTAATCAATGATAAGAAAATGTGAGTTTGGGATATGTTACCTCTTGATGCTTCGGTAACTAAAAGTTACCATGGATAACAAGAGCCCGATTGTCAGACTAGAAGTTGTATTCTATTAATGCATAAAGTTGTGGAGCTCTTTTCTAGGAACTCTTACACACTTAACCATATTTCTTTGAATTAGCAGGGAAACGTCACGCAGGGTTAGATTAACCCACAACGATATTGCCAAATCAGCAGGGAAACTAAATACCGTTGTGGTTTAGTATTAAGTAAGAAAAAAAGTTCAAGGGGCTTATTTTACTTCTGACTACGTTCCCTTGGTGAGGCTTCGATTCCCAGAGATTAGTTATTTTTATATAAACCAAATCCTCTGTGCTTTGATCTTATCGCCACACTTTGGCAAGAGCTTACCAACCCAAAGTCCCATATCAAAACCTTTAAGCCCCTTTTGAGGCATCAATATGTTTTGACTCTACATAGACATAGAAAACATGAATGTCCCGCGTTAGCAGACACAAGATAGTTGGTTAGTTTCTAAAGGTCAAGTCGAAAGATTACATGCCCCGTGTTAGCAGCTACATGAATGTTCATTCACTTTCAATAAGAATTTTCTTACCTAAAGTCATTAACACACAAAAAAATATCACCTCTTGTTAGTACATAGATTTCTTTAGTTAACTCTCCATCAAGGGGTTTGTTTCCCCCAAACACCCACAAGAACCTTAGCCAAAAATGACCACGTGGATAGTATTCATCAAACTTAGATTGTATTAATCATTAAAAGGTTGATTACATTAATGATTTTTGAGTAATACTTAGTGATTACAATTATTAGAGATAGTGGGTAGAAGAGAAGTGTGTTATGGAGAAGAGGAAAGAATTGAGCAAGTGAAAATGGAAGCTTTGAGCCTCTATTTATAGGTTGCTAGGAGACCAGACACGGGGCATGCCTTGCGAGCACGGAGCACGGTCGTGTCTAGTAATCTTTACCCGACAGATTATTGTTAGCCAAGCATGGGGCGTGACTTCAGGGCACGGCCTGTGGTTTACTTTGTGGACCCCACTGGATCTTCGTAATCTTTAAGAATCTTGTTTTGTTGTTTTGTGGTCTAGACACGGGGCGTGCCTAACGGGCATGGGTCATGTCTAGATCATTTTTCTTGAGTTCTGTTTTTTTGCCTAGTTTTACTTCCTTTGTTCGATTTTGGTTCGTTCTGTCCTGAAAAACAAAAATAAACCAAAATAATCTATTTCAAATTTATTTATAAAAAAACAAATAAAAAGTGGGTTTACCTTTGGTACTAAAAACATGTGCATTTTTACTCATATTAGTCTTCCAGTAGCCATAATTTGTCGGAGAAAAAGTGAAAGCAAAATTGTGGGAGTTACGATATGCTCATTAAGTTGAGGTAAAAGTGATAAGTTTTGTCATTGTTCAAAAGAATTATGAGTTTCACCGGTAAATGGAGAGCGCCGTCGAAATTGTGAGTGTCGCCAACAATGTGTGTCGCCTGACAACTGGATTGTCCTCAGACAGTGTCGCAGAGTTGGTGTTGATCAGTTTGAACCGTCTTTTATTTTTATTCTTTTACTTTTTTTTCAAAAAGTTTAGAAAAGATAACATTTCTATGTTTAGAACATTTTTTTGTATTTTACTTTTTTTACATATACATAGCATTAATTTACAAGTTTTCAATGCATAATGGTGCTGTTAGTTATGCGTAGGGTGTTTTTTACATATACATAGCATTAACTTACAAGTTTTCATCTTTTGTAATTTTTAACTCAGAAATAAGATTTTTTTTTAGTTTTAATCCTATGTTTTGCATGTTTTGCAATTTAAATTCACAACTTTTTTTACTTTCAAGTTTGATCTCATATACTTTCCATCTTTCGTAAAATTCTGTTTTACGTTTCGTTCTAAATTTTGCGATTTAACACGGTGCAACATAGGTGTGTGATTCAACGTTTTTACATTTCGCTTTACGTGTCGTTCTAAATTTTGCAAATCGAACCCATCTTCCCTCGGCTGGTCTCCACCTCTCCTTCCGGAAAACCTAGATCGAAAACACAGACTTGAGTTCAAGCAAGATTTGATGAAAAGAAGTAGTTGACGTGTTGACCGGTGAAAAACTTGTAAGTGTTGAGATGAAATTGGTCCGGCAACAAGGACGACAAAGAACAACCGGAACAACCTCTAACAATCCAACCAAACCACCACCGTTATAGCATAATTCGAATTTGTATAGCATTACACCATCATCGTTTCATCCCCCATCAAATTGGACTACCTTGTCGCACCCCATGTTTATTGCATCTCCATTCACCATGTAGGTCCACCTGGAGGATCGAGTAACCTCTGTTCCCTGTTTTCCGACAAACCCGAAAGTGCGGAATCCAAACGGGTAAGTTAAACCAAGTTACGAACACGCAAGACACAAAGATTCAAAGATTAACACTCAATGTATTAATGCTAGAAAACGGTTACAATGCGGTGTTTACAAGATAAACTTATAAACTCTCTGTTGTGTGTGTGTTCTCTCGAAATCTATTCAGACTTCTCTCACAATGTTTCTGTCTGTTGTCTGGGCTTATATAGTAACACAGTGACGAAAACCAGTTCTGGACGAAATCGGATTGACGAAATCCAATATCTCGACGAAATCACATGTGATTTCGTCCATCACCTGATTTCGTCCATCATCAGTTGGGCTTCAATCTTCGTCATATGTTGGGCTTTCTACAAGTTATGAGACTTCGTTGCTTATAGGCCCAACAACAAAGGAGATGGCCCAATATGTTATACAATCCATCCATGCACATGTACGTGAGTATATGCTCTGATTTGTAAAGATTAGTCAACTTGTGACATCATCATGACATCATCATGATGATGTCATGATGATGTGTAAACGGGACTTGGCTTGCGGCGCTCCGTGCTTTGCGTGTCGAACTCTAGGGCGCACGACTGAGGAATGTCGTGACGTCGGGCTTGAGTCGGACCTAACCGAGTCGACCCGAACCGAATCGAACCCTGTCGAGTCGCGTCCACATAAAGTGTACCAACAAACTCCCCCTTGGACGCTACTCGTAAGGTTCGTCTTCCGTGTCTTTCATGTCGGAGGATCTTCAAAGTCTTCACGTGACACAATCAGGGAGTGTATCAACAAACTCCCCCTTGAATGTTGCTCGTGAATCTTTTGATTTTCGATAAACTTGAGATCCTTGTGGTGTTGAGGATTGATCAGCGGCAACTCTATCATCTTTATCATTTGAGTGCCTTCACGTCGTGTCTTCATTCCAAATCTTGTCATCGAACATGTTCTCCTCGCCTTTATCATCTGCACATGCAAGAAAGCTAAACGCGTAATGAGAACAACCGCTTGGAATTTTGACAAATTAAACAAATGACACATATGAGATCAAATCTCAATCAAACACCGACCGACAACAGTTTGAAAGTTTAACAAAATGTTCAATTTTAATCCTTTAACTTTCAAAACCTGTTAACTTCGACAGTTTATGAAGGTGCAATTGTTTTCCGGCTTACGATCAGGATTTTGGGTAGGATAGACTCGAGTTCCAACATCAGTCAATCAAAAATAAACTAGAAGCAAAATCTTTTTGGCTTTTATAAAGTTTATATTAAAACACACCTAAAATCTTTTTGAAATTTTTCATTTCTCAAATGTAAAGACGGAAAGCAATAAATAAATATATACAGAGATGCAGAAACTGAAAGCAGTAAACAAATATTTACAGACATTCTTTTTGCGAGTTTCGAGGGTAAGAGAATCATATCAGTGTACGGTCACGCCAAAACGCTCTTTTTGTTCAATTAGTTAACATTTAGATAAGCATCCTATAACAATTATTGGTATTGTTGTCCACATAAGCTCAACTTATCAGATGTAATCATGGCGAGGGGATACGTTAAGGTATGATTTATACTTACCGACCAGTGTTCATCCACACACGACACATTCCCGTATCAAGGTATGCACGAGAGTTCATCTTACCGGTGAGTATATCATTTATCATCTGTTTTGCCGTATATGAAAATGTGAGAAACTCACTTATTTTGATTGAAAACAAGCCTTATGTGATAGAATCACTTATTGATGAGGAAGTTGATTTTCATATGCATTAGGGCACAAGAGCAAGTCCGTGAACAGGTCAGTACTTTCGTAAAGCAGAGAGACGAACTTGACTCCCGCAAAGAATTTGTGATATATTATCACTTGTTTTGTTTGGACATGTGATTGTTGATCACTTATTGAGGTCGTATGCAGTATGTACACGTATTTATGATATCATGGAAGATCTAGACTTCGTCTCCGTTTTGTTTCAGTAAAAGAAACAACCATGATTCCCAGATGATAAACAGCATAAAGACCGAATATCTCAGAACCTCGGCAATCTCTCAAACGAAATTTCGGTACTAAGACCATATGCCAATGTGTGGTTCCCACCTGGTCTTCAGTCGATTTAAGATTTATATCACCCTGCACACTTTAAAATGATTGTGAGCCTACCGATACATCATATATAGAGCTGCTTATCGTTTTTCATTTTGCATTTCAGTTTAAAGATGTTTTAACAGACCACTGATGTACTATCATTTTCTCTTTTGCTCGCCAGGAAACTCTTTTTTTTTCAATGTTTTTGTGCTTTGAATTTTTTCACTGTTTTTGAATTTTTTAATTTTGAATTTACTCCCCCTAAAATGCAACAAACTAAGATAAATTTAAAAGACACAAAGGTATTTACAAAAACGATTTTCCGATGTCGGTTAACTCATGTTTTACCTCAATGCCGTTTACCAAAATAATTTTAATCAGAAATGATTTAACGAATTTTTGGAAAAATGAGTTGGCACGTCGGTAAGTGGTGCGGACCATGACAACATTGACGAGTTTCATAGTGAAACAATCACGTGTGAGGTGATATTCGAGATCAACGTGTCTGGCCAAAGAGTGCTACGAGAGAATAACAATTTATAAAGCAGCTTAAATATCGACAAGTATAGGAGATATTAGAAATTTAAAACCGTATCTTGCAACTGCTTCGTGCATTGCAGGGAATCTGAGCGCTCTCCCAAACTGTATATCCACCCGTTGTGGATTTCAAAGTCGATTTTGTAGCTACTAAGAAATCTCTTCACAGCAACAAGATCAGAAACCTTTGGGTCCGGCTGGTCTTCCACATTGCAACAGCGAAGGTCTTTGTCTTTCTCTTGAGAAGTAGTGTGCGGTTGTTCAATCCATGCCGAGGCATCCGCACACCCGGTTGGTTTGTTCAACAAACACATTTTCTTCAGTTACACCGCGAAGAAATGTACACTGCACGTTCATCTTGTTGAGTTTGAACATCAGACGTGCTGCAGGGGCGTACATTTTGATTGAATCTATCCTGGGGACCCGATCAAAGCCTTTAACAATCAAACTTTGAAATGATTTTCATTTTTTCGAAGCTTTCAATCTCTTTCGACAGACAATTCTGTCTTCTTTTCTTTTTCTCTCCATCAAAGGCAACAATTTCTTTTTGTCGCCGATCTTGTGTATGAATATTCCACTATCAATAATCCTATGACTATCGAAAGTTCCTCCTGGAACATCCTGCACACTCACTCAGAGATTAGTTGGAGAGGGGGACCCAAGCCTTCATAGACTTAGGTTGCCCCTGAGAATCAAGAAATGTAATTTCAAATTTCTTGAAGGTCCTTAAATTGCAAGCCTCCCCCTGAATTCTCACCTGTTTTCGGTTTCCAAGCTTGTTTCCGTTTACCGGATTGTGTATCATTTACAGATTTAGAAATCTCCGGTTTTAACGGTTGTGACAAAATTGGTTTCCTTTTAACAGTTTCTGGTTTTAAAGCCTTTTCGATCACCTTCACATTTTGACGTCGTTGTTTTGTTTCTTGTTCTTTAATCGTACGTTTGTCATTTTTGGGTGAAACAGGACGACTTTGTGAGTGACCGTGTTCAGAAGGGGCTCTTTCCACAAAATTTGGTTTGGGCGAGTTTGTGCAGTCTTTAATGATGTGCCCAAACTTCCCACACTTGAAACAAGTTCTCCTTTCAACAAACTTAGGAGAATCTGTTCGACGACCTGAAGTTGAAGTTGTAGACCCAGAGGTACTAGCTTCACACCCATTTGTGCGTTGAGTGTAATTGTTATCACTATTACGTTTCAAAATGTTGACTTTTTGAACAAAATCGGTATTTGTCTTATTTTCAAAAGTCTCCACTTTATCAGTACCTTTGGAGGCCACAAACTTTACGTCTTTGTTTTTCTTCTTGAAACGAGCTCCTTTTGTTTCAGCCTTTGGTTGTGAACCTTTAGAATTTTGAGCTCGCTGCTGTTGCTGTTTACCCTTAAAAGCGATAGGTTGTTGCTTCGTTAGTGATTTTTTATTTCCAAATTTTCTTCTAACTTCAGCTTTTGGAATCGGATCACACTGAGTTACTGAAACTCTCGGGATCCCCTTTTCCAAAAACTTACTGGTAGTATCTTCAAACACTTTATCAATCAAAGATTGATTGACATTTTTAATTGGAAAAGCTGTGTTTTAATAAATTTTGTCATCACCGACTTAAGTATACAACACGTTATCACTTTTAACGGTAGACACTGTTTTAGTGATAGGATCTATCTCTTGTTTAACAGCAGACTGCATAGTAGGAGTAGGAGGATCACACAGAATATGATTCTCAACAGGGACTTCTACTCCTTTGTTCTTTTTAAGAGATTTATCCTCATCACTCACATCTAGTACATCATCCGAAGAATCATAGTCCTCAACTGTGGGAGGACTTTGATTTGAAGCACATGATGACTTTTCCTTGCTATCAGATGAGCCCTCCGATGAATTGTCCGTTTTGAACCCTAAGCCAGTTGTAACTTCCCCATAATCAAGAGGTACAGTTGGCTCAAAACGCGGCATTTCTTCCTCATCGGGCATGCAAGTATAATTTTGTCTCAAAGGGGGCGGACATTTTTTATACCCAACACCACTCACATTTCCCTTCAGTTGTTGAACATCAATAATGTGATCGAGCACAAATCGGGAGTTAGAATAACTCTCCAACTTTTGCTTGATTGCATCATGCTCGTATTTGGCAATGGCTAATTCCTTTTTGGTTTCCTCAACAATATTAATATAATCGTTAATACTAACTTGTTTATGATAAACAGTTTTTGTCACTTCGGAAACACTTTTCTTTAAGGTTTCAATTACAGATTTAAAATCTTTTTCATTTCTAACCAGAGCCATATTTGCCTCTTTGCACTTTGACAGTTCAATAACCAAACTCTGATTGTGACTATGAACCATTTCAGATTCACGTTTCAATTCAGCACATTCATGTTTCATATCAGCACAATCACTACATATGCTAGGAGTTTCAGATTGTACCTGACTTGTAGAAGCTGTGACATTAGCCATAAAGGCAGTCTGAGAAGAGAAAGATCCATCTTCAGTGAGAATCTTCTCCATTTCTTCTGATGTCGCATCAGCTTTCTTGATCAAGTCAGAATTTTGACATTTCATCTCCTTGGCACCATTCGACAAACTATCATCTTCAGAATCCATTCCCTCCTTGACGTCCGATTCTGAACTGTAATAACTTCCTGAAGATTCACCATCGCTGACATTCTTGACAATTTCAGCATAAAACGCAGTTCTTGTTTGATCACTGTTTCCCAACTGTATGGCCGGACCACAATCGACAGCAGGTTTAGGAAAATAGGCACTTGGATCAAAGACCGGAGGTGGAGCTGATTGTGGAAACGGAAAAGAGTTTGTATTTGATACAAACGCCGTTTGTAACTTTGGTTGCTGAGCTGAACTGGAACTAGCTAACGGGATAAAACCTCCTCCATAATACATTTCGGTATTTTGAGGAGCAGGATATCAACTCGACGAAACAGAAGAAGTATCAGACGACGAAACAGATTGAAGCCTTGTTGAACGATGAAACAGAAAGCTGTTAATGTCGACGAAACAGAATTATGTCTTCTGTCGACGAAACACAAATTTAATATGATCGACGAGCTGATGTTGGACGAAATCAGTCCATGTGTTGAATGGGATTTCGACCAAGATGGAGTGATTTCGGCTGGAGATAGGTGAGTGATTTCGGCAAAGGTGAGTGATTTCGGCAAGGACAAGGTGAGTGATTTCGGCAAGGTGAGATGAAAGGGATTTCGGCTTGGTGTGATGAAAGGGATTTCGTGGAGAGTGACTTGAAGTGATTTCGTGGCAGGATTCAATAGGTGATTTCGGCTGGATAAGTTATAATAAAGATAAGTGATTTCGGCCCAGATGTGATGTTGTTGACTGAACAAGAGTGATTTCGTTGAAAAAGGTATGAAAGGGATTTCGTTGAGAAATGTGATTTCAGTTCAGAACTGATTTCGGCCCAGGTGTGATTTCGGCCCAGTTGTTTGATTTCGGCCCAGTTGAGATTACAATCTGATTTTGGCCAAGAAGTGTTTGATGAGTGATTTCGGCTGGAGTGAGGAGTGATTTCGGCTGGAATGGAGTGAGGATAGTGATTTCGGCTGGAATGGAATGATAAGTGTTTTCGGCTGGAATGGAATGATGATAGTGATTTCGGCAACAAGTGGATTTCGGCCAGAAGGGATTTCGGCAACAAGTTGTGAAAGTGATTTCGGCCAGCACCTGATTTCGTTGATACCAAAGATGTGACCTGATTTCGCTGTATGATATAGTTAACCAGGGTGTTTTCGTTGACTGGATGTTTGCCAAAAAGGGATTTCGTTGCTGATGTGATTTCGTTGACAAAAGGTGACCAGACAAACTAGATATTTTGCAAACCTTATCTTCTTATCTTCTGACACATGACACAGAAGCCTCTTTTGTCAAAAGAGCATGCTTTCGGCCACTGTGGTTACCAACTGTCAATCATATGTGTGACACAATATTCAAACAATTAATATAATATGCAACAACACTTTGATTCAAACAACACATAGATCAGACACATATATTTATTCAAGAACAACATGAAGATCCGATGAACACTTAAAGAACTCCGATGAGTTTTTGAAGATTCCGACAATAATTTCACCGGAATAATTTTCCGAACACGAGTTTTGCAAAGAACTTCAATAAAAACCTTAAACTAACATGTATGCATAAGATAATGACAAGGTTTTGTATGAATTAATAAGCAAAACAACAAGGTTTTTCACGATTCTCAAACTGTTTTTCCAGAAATATATGAACTTCAAACTTTAAAATTCAGAAAAACACTTAAAAAAATCTTTCAAAAACACAAGAAAAACAACTTGGTTTTAACAAGGAATCGAGCCAATGCTCTGATACCAATTGTAGGTCCACCCGGAGGATCGAGTAACCTCTGTTCCCTGTTTTCCGACAAACCCGAAAGTGCGGAATCCAAACGGGTAAGTTAAACCAAGTTACGAACACGCAAGACACAAAGATTCAAAGATTAACACTCAATGTATTAATGCTAGAAAACGGTTACAATGCGGTGTTTACAAGATAAACTTATAAACTCTCTGTTGTGTGTGTGTTCTCTCGAAATCTATTCAGACTTCTCTCACAATGTTTCTGTCTGTTGTCTGGGCTTATATAGTAACACAGTGACGAAAACCAGTTCTGGACGAAATCGGATTGACAAAATCCAATATCTCGACGAAATCACATGTGATTTCGTCCATCACCTGATTTCATCCATCATCAGTTGGGCTTCAATCTTCGTCATATGCTGGGCTTTGTACAAGTTATGAGACTTCGTTGCTTATAGGCCCAACAACAAAGGAGATGGCCCAATATGTTATACAATCCATCCATGCACATGTACGTGAGTATATGCTCTGATTTGTAAAGATTAGTCAACTTGTGACATCATCATGATGATGTCATGATGATGTGTAAACGGGACTTGGCTTGCGGCGCTCCGTGCTTTGCGTGTCGAACTCTGGGGCGCACGACTGAGGAATGTCGTGACGTCGGGCTTGAGCCGGACCTAACCGAGTCGACCCGAACCGAATCGAACCGAGTCGAGTCGCGTCCACATAAAGTGTACCAACACACCATCATTGCTTTTCCCCGTCGATTGAGAGTGGTTAACAGTAGATGATTTTGCTGGGTGAGCTTTAGTGAAAACGAGCAATGGCGTTGCGGAGGGGTGGTTGAAGAAGATGTTTGAATGAAGATGACTAGGGCATGACGGGGTTGTTTGGGATTATTTAAGTATCTATATATTTGTTGTTATTTTAATTATACTATCTACTAATAATACTATCTTAGGAATAGTACTTCACGCCACGTGTCAACCCATGATTCCTCCTTTTACTTTTTACTCTTTTTTTAGTGTATGTATAGAATTGATATTGAGCTTATAAGGTAATATAGGTGCTGATAAACTGGTTGGTTGTCTTGATGTGTATGTCTTAATCGTGGGTTTGTTTCCTTTGGGTCCTTTTTTTCCTCCTTTATTTCCTTGAATGCGGTCCTTCTGAAAACAGTAGAGGACCCAAATTGTTTTTTACCAAATAACTACACAACACACATACCGACATACGTATACCTCACCCAACAAAGCATAAACAACTTGTATATGTATATACGAGTCGTGTATTAAGGGCAAAAGATCCAATTTGATGTAGGTATAGTAGGACTACTGAAAATAACAATAAAGATTAATTTTATGACCCGAATCATAAAATGAAGCTGGTAACATTGTAGGTTATATAAAGGATCTTTTGTTAAACACTAATGATTAATACAAATTATTTTTTTATACTAGGAAAGTTTCCAAGTTATAACCTAGTGGATAGAAGTGAGGGGGAAAATTACTCAAATAAAAAAAATCATTAAAAGTTGAAGAAAATCAACAAAAAAAGTTGCACGATACCGTTGTTGTCCGTATGGTACCCGTGATCAGGGATGAGCAAATGGTACCGGGTAGCAGTACAGAATTTCCCAAACTAAAAGATTTTCAAAATCAATTCGATACCGACTTTTGGCGTTTTCTATACCACAAAGGACAACTGGAACAACCTCTAACAATCCAACCAAACCACCACCATTATAACATAAGTCAAATTTGTATAGCATTACACCATCATCGTTTCCTCCCCCATCAAATTGGACCACCTTACCGCACCCCATGTTTGTCGCATCTCCATACACCATCATTGCTTTTCCCCGCTAGTCCCTCACCGGTTCGTTTCTCTTCACTTGCTATCCGACACCTTCGATTTAGACTAGTTAACAGTAGATGATTTTGCTGGGTGAGCTTTAGTGAAAACGAGCAATGGCGTTGTGGAGGGGTGGTTGAAGAAGATGTTGGAATGAAGATGACTAGGGCATGACGGGGTTGTTTGGGATTATTTAAGTATTTATATATTTGTTTTTATTTTAATCTGATTTTAATTTAAGGCTCAAAAGGACAAATATACCCCACGTGAGGGGCGCGTGGGAGGGGAGGGGGGGGAGGGGTTAGTGGAAGCTAGGGATGGATTCTGTTCAAATGGCAAAGGTAAGGAGCGAAAGGTGTTAGAGGTAGACTTAACCTGTTAACCGGAGCATACATGGACAAAAAATGTAGTTTACTCTTTTACAACCACTGAGGCTTATAATGTATTATTTTCGCAACATTAGGCTCCTTCTTAGCTAGAAAACTTGTACAAGCAAAATGGTTTGAACTGAATTTAATCTATTTTTTACGAACTAATTGACAAATGAGTTACAATTAAGCCAATAGTGTAGTTTTCATAAGACGAAATAAGTTACATCCAATCATCCATAAACAAAATGTAAGGTACATGTCTTTAGTGAGACATAAATACGAAACATATAATCAAATAAACATCGATCTCCTGATGCATGCGCCTGTGAGCGTTTATAAATGCCACACAAATGCATGCATATCAACGTTCCTCAAATGGATTCGATCAGTGCGATGGAAACGTGTTGAATTCGAAACCTTCGTTGATGAAAGCACTCGAAAGCCATAGTTTCAAAGTTGTCATGTTTATTTCAAATCCGCACGCCGTAACCTATAGATTTATAAACATAAAAGCTAATTAGTAATTTGATCGGCATGTTGATACATTGACGGTATTCAAGAGTATTCAATCAGACCAGTTGTGTAGGACGGCTTAAAGATAGTGCTAAGGGTGGAGGGTATGGTTAATCACTCTAGGGTGATTGAGTGAAATCCTACCCAATAATATTATGTCATGTCAACTCCTCATTCCACTCCCCATTTTGCACTCAATCAGGGGGTATGGTTAATCACCCTAGGGTGTTTGAGTTATATATTTTTTGATTGGTTCCTCTCTCCTCTCTCCTCCATCACCCTTCTCCATCATTCGGTGACTTTACACCGATTTTGCTCAACTCTCTCCAACTCACCAATCAAGTTCATCAAGTGGGTATAGTCACCGATCGGTGACTCCCACTCCCCGCACCACTCACCGAGCATTATATCCCTACCCTAATTACATTATTACAAGATACGAAGTTAAACTTACATCTAATGCGAATGTCAAGACAAAATCATCATCAACGGTCGATAAATTTGAATTTTGGACATGAAAGCTCGTGATCGACTCGAGTGCTCTATGAAGTGAAACCGCAACACCTCGTCCTTTCTTGCAAACGAGTCTTACATAGTATCCTTTCTCCTCAACTTGAAACATGTCAAACTGAATCTCGTACAAAAAAAAACACTTAACTAGGGTTGGATGCATGCATATGATTAATTTCTTACGTATGTAAACAACAGTACACAATGTTGCTTTCCTTTTGTAAATTACCTTTGATATCTTCTTCAACGTCGGAAATGCGGCTGGAACATGAGCCTTTGTTGTATTCTCGGATGATGACATGTCTAGTGCTTTACTTGCTTCAATTGTTGCAATCTCAGCCCTTAAATTCCTCGATTGTGTTTGAAGATCTTGAATGTATCGTGCTGCATCTCCGACATGTTGGTTCAGGCCCCAATTACACTCAACCCTCTCACAACACACACACACTTACGTATGTGTGTATGATAGTGAATTGGAAGATAATATGCAGAAGGAAACTTGCAACTGTTTTGATAAAACAAAAAGGGTGTACATAACAAAGAAATAATACTCCTATTTATAATAACAAACAAATAAAAGCACATGCCAATTAAACTATCAACTCCTATTTTCTTGGCATGCACGTTGATCTCCACTCAACGTTTCTTTCCATGGAACTCGGTCAAACATATACAAAGTCTATAACAGCCCATCTAACCCGTTTGACCCATAAACGAACTCGCAACCCGATAATGTACCGACCCGTGACCCGTAAAACAACCGATTAACCCAACAATCACCCCCTTAATCGGTTTGTTCACACCCGTCACCGCAGCACCGAATCACCTCGGTTTCGAACCACTATGACATCTAACGGACACCCGATCTTCACCTCGATCACATCCAATGTCTCGGTTCAACCCGAATAAAAAACACCAACCTTGTAACATCTCACATGGCATCACGCTGGAAACGTTCACTAACATCTTGACTCATCACGGATCAACGACCTCTACCCGGTCACATCCGAGTCACCCGATTTGAACTCCAACGCCATTATCTTGACACCGGTACCTTTTCCCGATCAAACTTGTTCCAAGAGGCCTTTCCACCGACAAGAAAACAAAGCCACCCGCTTATAACGTTTTCTTTCAACTGCTAAACGAACCGAATCCAAAGCCACCTGCTTTGACGGATCCCTTACGCCCGTTTTTCACGCAACACGCCGGTCTCCTCTTATCACGAAACAACGATCAAGGCACCATCATAACACTACCGCTGTTATCACTGGTTGTACACCCGCTGCGCAAACCCACAACCATCAACCAAAACAGCCACGTTCTTCCTCCTTTCATCACCACTAACAGCCACGGAACATAAGTGTTTATCACCGGTCACCCCCGTCGTCTTAACCGGTACGTCTACCTCAACAACGGCCGACCGAAACACCTTAACGGGTCCGTCTTCTGCTGTTAAACGATCCGAAAACAGCCACCTGCCGTCTCGAACCTTCGTCACCTTCTGTCACTCCTGCCCTCCACCAACCGACACACCCGCCGGCGGCGGAGGCTTCCTCCGATCTTCAAACCCGCTTCTCGAGCCCTAGGCTCTGATACCAAATGTTGGTTCAGGCCCCAATTACACTCAACCCTCTCACAACACACACACACTTACGTATGTGTGTATGATAGTGAATTGGAAGATAATATGCAGAAGGAAACTTGCAACTGTTTTGATAAAACAAAAAGGGTGTACATAACAAAGAAATAATACTCCTATTTATAATAACAAACAAATAAAAGCACATGCCAATTAAACTATCAACTCCTATTTTCTTGGCATGCACGTTGATCTCCACTCAACGTTTCTTTCCATGGAACTCGGTCAAACATATACAAAGTCTATAACAGCCCATCTAACCCGTTTGACCCATAAACGAACTCGCGACCCGATAATGTGCCGACCCGTGACCCGTAAAACAACCGATTAACCCAACACGACAATCGAAGCCTTATCCATCTACAATTGATATATATGGTAACGTTCATAATAATATTGCAGTGCGTAATATCTGGACGGATAATATATACTATAAACCTAGTGTTGGGTTTCCCTCCTGAACTGGTGTATAGGTATTATTGCCTAGTGGAGATGGATATAATCGGGTGGTTCCACTGGTGTCACGATGATACATCAGTGGTCCGTCAGTGATCCAAAGTTACCGTTCAAAAAAAATATCTACTATAAACCCTAACTAATATTGCAGTACATATACATGGACAGATTATATTTCTGATAAACCCTAACTAATATATTCTATTTAATACTTACCTTGGTTATATTGGGTACTAGCGAACGCAACGCGTAGAGCTTCTCCTTCATCCCAGTTCTCCTCTTCCGCTCGGAAATCAAAGTCTTCCCCCGATCAGCCTTCGTGTCCCCACCGGTTCTCTTTGAGGTTTCCGGTTTATCAGTTGTCGCAGTCTCGGATGAATTATCACCCTTCATATCCTCCACTTCCTGGTTCCAAACCAGGCCCGGGTTTGGATCCATCATCTGAAAACCGCAGAAGGCAACACCGGCAGCATCATTGTCGCTATACGGTGGGGGAAGGGGTGGCAGCTCCGTACAGGAGTTAGTATATTGATTGTATCCGTAGTTTAAACAGAAACTTTCAATTGGATCTGCTACAGGCTCGCTATGAACTGCACCAATGAGGTTTTCGAAGTCGGTTTCTGGCATGAAATCAGGTTGGAACATGTTGTAGTTGCCACCATTGAAATGGCTGAATGAGTACTTAGAGGAGTCCATTTTTATGAACTTGGTAGTGGTGGTGAACTACTAGCACATACGAAATACATGCATTAAGCCATTAACAGAGATGTATATATAATAGAGATTGTTAGGTAAACAGAATCATGGTGAAAGCATCTACAGTAGGTTTTGTTATTATGAAATTAAGAACTGAACGATGCATTGACATCTTGAAATTAGATGGAGATAAGGGGGGGAGGGGTGGTTCACTAGTGATGAGATTTATCACTCCCACTATCCAATAAAATCGTGCCATGTCATCAACCAAATTTCTATCACTAGTGATAGAAATGTAGGGGGGGTGGTATCACTAGTGATAGGAAAGCTATTTAAAAATAGGTTACAAAAGTTGAGGGACCTGAATTGCACTTTTCATCAAACTTTGTATTCATTCCACTGCTAAAGGACAAAAGAATTGAATAAAAGGACAAAAGAATTGAATGAGGGACATGCTGCATGTGAAGTTCAACGCCGTGATGTGTATAACTCGTTATGTTTATCACTAGTGATGAAAGGGCCGGCGGCGGTGTTCAGTGATGTTTCAACGAGTGATGGGGTGGTATAACGGACCACCCCGTCCCCCCTAAGACAGGAATATGTCTTATAATACGTATATAGTATAAGATCAAGCATTCACATCCAAGGAATCAAATTATGTGTGTATTGCTTTTAAAATATAAAGAGTATAAAAAGTGGTTGTGAGTGGAGGAGAGAGAAGATGTTACTGTTCATATGTATATTTGGGGGGACATTGTTCACCCCTTATAATTTTTTAATATATTTTAAAAGTGGTTGTGAGTGAAGGAGAGAGAAAAGGTAATGATAAAGGTATAAAAAATATTATTTAATTGAAAATGAAAAAGAAAACGTAATGTTTTTTAGTGTAATTTAGGATGAAAATATAATGGATTGGATGTGAATGCTCTAAGATCTCCGTTATCAATTTGTTTCATCATACATTTATCCCTACATTTTATTTTTTGACATACACCAAAGTTAACCGAGTTTGAGCTATTTAAGTTTATTTAATAAATAAGTCCAAGTTCGTATTTCGGATGTGTATAGTATAATTAGGCTAACAAGTCTAATTATACTATACTGATAAGCATGTTTTGTATTATATTCATAGTTTTATAATGGTGTATTAAGTTTTTTATAGACTATTAGGGTTTGAATATGTTGTTTTATTAATCTTCACTCTATTATCTGTGGGTTTTAGATGTGTTTTATAGCTGAAACTATAGTGTTTTATAAATTTTTAAAGTTTTTAAGAAATTTGGACTTTGTAGCCAAACCCCACCCTATATATATAAAGTTTAAAATATAATAGTCCTTAACGTGCGATGCGTACGTATAACGTGCGTAATTATAATTTAACATGCGTGATTATAGTCACCATGCGTGATTATGGTTTTTTGTTCATACGTGATTAGGTTTTGAGTTTTATAGCATGCGTAATTTACTATCATACACATTGCATGCTAAGGACTATTGTACGTCAACCTTCCCCTATATTTATAACTCTAAATAAATAGATTGTTAAGCTATTGTTTTAATTAGTAATATCATTTTTTTTAAATATGGATTAATGTAACCCTTTTTCTTTCTATGTTTCGTTTTTATAGCTTGTCCAAAATTACTGTTCTATTAGTCAACATAATATTTTATTTATTGCTTTTTGGTTTTATATACATCATTATGTGTAAAAAAATACAAAAAAAAACATAAACTTCTTATTGAAAAAACGATCCAGCTCGAGCTTTTGACGAGCCGAGCCCTATCCCACCCTAATTCAGTTCGGCTCGGCTCATTTATGCCCCCAACTTGGTGATGTCAGTTCGGTTCGTCACGATAAAAAAAACAATTATATTTCATCCATTCAATTTTGAACAAAACTATTATCAAAACATAGATAAAAATAAGCACGTCACAATAATACATTTACAATTTTATAAATCTATTATATTTTTAAAATAACGAAAAAAGTAAACAAAATTATGTGAGATAGTTTTACTAACATACAAACCTTTGTGAAGACTCTTTAACTATATATGTATGATGTTAAATAATATAATTTTATATTGCATATAACAAATTAGAACTAAACAAACGCACTGAAGGGTATCGTTCCAAATCTCGAATCAAGTTTGGGCGTGAGTGACCATCACCCGGTTCTCTGCCCCTACCGACAAGGGCTCACCTGCGTTCGTGCGGGCACGCGCGGACGTGGTTTACTTTCCCACTTAAGGAAAGATGAGAAGACTCACCTTGTGTATGAAAATGGATGTTTTCGTCCACAAGGCTTGGGGTAATCACTGCGGTTACCGCATGTAGCGATGCGGTCCAAACCGCATCCTATTGTCAAAGACAAGTGGAATTGTCACTTTGACTTCAGGGACCAAACCAGCAAGTGGTCTGCCCGGGCACTGACAGCAGCGGTCAGTTGACCGCCCAATGCGCAGTGCCCAGGCCACATGCATAAAAGCTGGTAGACAGACTGACAACACCAGCAGGACGTGTCAACACCTCTGGATGCTCCCAACGCTTCTGTGACCTGCGCTCCTGACACACCTACAAAAAGGCTACGCATTGTCAGTCAGGTCCTATGTCGCAACCCCCGATCCCTTATCTGTCCCGGGAACAGACGGATGCGAACTCAGAGTTTTGGTGGTATCAGTTGGTTAATTTGGCATTGGAAATTACATCAGAACCGTAGTTAGGAAATGTTTATCAGAGTAAAACCATCAAATTTGATATTAATAATCACATGGGTAAAACCCAAGTTTCTTATTACAATACATTTATAGGGATAACCCTATTTTATTGAATTTAAAACATCGTCTTTTAGGTAACTTTTATAGCCACCTTTTTCCCAAGCCTTCAGTGCTCTCCAGCTGGCTTTTTACTAATTGGCTGTCACATTGTGTTACCTGAAACGCGTTTTAAAAACATTTGTCAGTGGGAAATACTGGTGAGTGAATCCCGGTTTAATCAAGAAACATTTTATCAATTAAAACAGTATTGAGAGCGATCACATTGTTTATTTCTACACAATTACTCATTCAGTACTGTCAATCCTGACTTGCGGGTCATATTACACATTGGCTAACTCGTTGTCCAATGGTAACGTACTGTCATCCCGACTTACTACTCGCAGTAGTAAATTTTGTATACAAAACCACAACATACCGGCAGTAATTGAAGAACTACAATGTCACACCCTGGCTTTGCGGAAGCGTGGTTAATTTGGTGTGACTTCTTAATACCATAGTTTAATCATAACAAAACTATATGATAATAAAACCATGCAAGATCATCCATAGATTTAAGTTTTAAAATCGAAGTAACATAACATTGTCTTAGGGACTACAGCACCATAACATAAAACATTGTTTTGAAAGACATAAACATCAACATGAATAAAACGCAGTTTAAGATTTGTGACTCGGCCAGGAAAAAGTCACATTTCCTAAACCAGGATGACCTCGGAACCCATATGCAGCGGGAAAACACAACATACCGCGCCAGATCTTTAATTCCCTGAAATACATGTAAGTTGAAAAATCAACAATAATGTTGAGCGAGTTCATGTGTAAGTGAGTAAATAAACCTTTGTAAGTATAAAAACCCTGGTATGTAGCAAATAAGGAAAAAGAGATCACCAATAGTTTGCAAGGCCATTGATATGTGTGAAGTGCAAGTAGGAAGACTCAAACCTAGCAGATTTATGCGTTGGGTACAAAGTCACCCCGAGGTCCGTACTGATTGGGCCTGGGGCTGGGCTCGCTACACCCAGATAGATCTACCGCTCCTGCCCCTCGGTCCTACCCTGAGGATTAATGGCCTCAAGTTTCTGCCTACCCACTCACATGATCTGAATAATAACCCTCCTTACGCTAACCATACCATGTAAAAGTACTCGTAATCATAATAACATGTATTTCACCCCCGCAGTTTAGAAAACTGAAAACAGTTAAGAGAAAAGGGGGACATGAACTCACAGTGGTGCGTCTCTACCAAGTATATCTCCTGCTCAAGCAGCTGTGCGACGACCTACACGTACTAACTCTATTAGACGGATGGCCGTGCCTTAGCTTAAGGTTTAAGTTTTTGGGAAATAGTTAGACAACTATTTCGTGTTTATATTTTTGTAAGTACTTGGTAATTATTCTCCTTCCCAAGGATAGGGGATTTAATACATGTGTGTTCGTATACCTTCAAAATATAAATATTCTTGACAAATACGCGTTCATAAATATTTTCTCAAAATGCGTAAGTTACGTTTTAAAGATCGGGTGGTAATAATTATACCGTTGTAACTTATTATTAATTACGAAAGCGTATGTATTACCATGAAACCGTTAATATTTGGTAATATTATTTTTACTCTAAAAATAACATTTACGTAGTTCACAAAATAATCATAAATATTTATACAAGTGATGTTACGGAAAATATATAATCAATATATATGTATCCTGTTTTATTTTGTGAAAATCCCACCTCCGATATTTAGAAATCATTGTAAATAAAATCATGGCGAAATTTACATATTCGATAACAAGCTAAAAATAGATTTACGACACTTGTAGTGAAAATATTCCCAAGTGTTAGGTTTTTAGAAAAATTTCGCCAGAGTTTCCCCTGTAACTGGAGGTGGCCACGCTTTCAAGCGTATCATTTTCTTTTATAATTTCAAACCAACAATGTTCCCAACATTATCAAACAACATTTCAACATTAACTAGTCAAAATATATAAATCCATCCGGTTTCGTAAAAGCCTCGCTTTTAAAGAAATTCCATCTTTACAACTTCTTGTAAAAATTTGACAAAACTAGTTCCTTGTCGAAATTTAGGGTTACACAAGTGTCTACACACTTGTGTGTTTAAAAATCATTCTTGTTCGTGTAAGATCCGGTTTTAGAAAATATGATTTCTTTGACACTTGGTCCTTTGAAAATACCGTTTGTAGATCCGTAGATCTACTAGTTTAAAACACCATTACGTAGGAAAAATGGATTTTACACAAGTTCATGTTTAGTGTGTGGTAGAGTTTCATCATTTAACCCTTTTCATACTTAAACACACTCTATGTCATGATTCATGAACATGACTAATCCGGGTTAGATGATGATCCGAGCCACCACAACGTAGATCAGCACTAATAATCACCACATAACAAGTCTTACAAGATTTACACAACAACATAGCTTTTATCCAACATTTTTAACATTTTTAGTAGACTTTTAGCATGTCTTCTTGTATGTTCATAGATTTTAACCGACAAAGTTCTTTTTAACCACTTTAAAATAGATCAAGAGTGTGATTATAGTAACTTACTACTAGCTCGAGGCTAGGGAAGATTCTAGTCGCAAAATGAGTGGATAAAAACAATAGGGTGAGGTCCTTCGCGTTCCGAATGCACCAAGCCTCCTCGTATGTGATCCTCAACACTTGTATGCTCTTGGAATGAGAAGATCAAAACCGAAAAATGGATGGATGTGGGTGTGTGTGTTCGGCCGAGAGCCAAAGAGAGAGAGAGAGAGAGTGTGTTGAGTGAAATGATCATGTGTGTTAAGGCTAGAACTTATAGACAAACCTTTCACAAATAACCAAAGGGTTTTATGTCTAATAGATATTAAGCACAAGGGATTTAAATAATCAACAAAGAATAAGGGGTGTCCCCCAAGGGGACGGTTCGGTTAGGGGGGGGGGGTCTCCTAGTTAGATTTCAACCAAATGTTAAGTATTAGTTAAGTTAAGTGAAGGTTAACTCGGTTACTAGTGTGTCGTGCATTATGACGGGTGTTAGGGTATTCAGGGACCCTAACTGGCTCAGAAAAAGAAAAACAATGTTGTTGGCAATATTTTTATGTTCCTGGTAAAGTCCGGTTGTTCGGTTGGATAGAGATCCGTTAAAGTGCTTAACAAAGCTTTAAAGTGTCGTTATTATTATTTTTAGTGACACAACTTATTCCCGACACTTTGGAAAGTGTCTAGTAATGTTTTTCTCATGTTTTGCCACTTTATTAAGTAGCTAAATGCTGAATTTTAATTAAAGTGCTGAATTTTGTACTTAGAGTACGTTTTAGGCACATCCGGTCACTGTAATTATCATTCCTAGTGACGCAGTTCTACAACCCTTATATCCCTACACTCACCACTAGTGTAGCAAACTATCTCAGGCTCTTACAGGCCTTAGAGGCAGTACCTGCCTGGTGCTAGTTATGATAGCACGTTTAATAGGTTATCCGTTCATTGTGCTACTGTGCTTTTGGTGCATCAAAGTTGTCACAAAGGTGCTGTAAGCAAAACATGGAGTGACAGCAAGTAAAGTATGATGCAAGTAAGTACATGTATCAGTATTCAAGTAGCAGTTTATCCACAAGTTCAAGTAAGCACAGTAATTAAGCAGTAATTAATTATTAATTAAGTCGTACGGATACCTGGTTTAGTGAGGGTTGTCACATTCTCCCCCCGTTAGAAAAATTTCGTCCCAAAATTTTAAGTTCTGCTTGTAGATACAGGGTTCTTAGGAAATAGGTGGGGGTATTTCTCTTTCATCCGGTCCTCACGCTCCCAGGTGTATTCAGGACCATGTCTGGCATTCCAACGAACCTTGACGAGCTTGACACTGCTCCGGCGGGTCTTGTTTACTTTCCAATCCGTAACCTCAACAGGTTCTTCAACGAAATGGAGCGTGTCGTCAACATGAATCTCGTCGGTGGGAATGACAACGGTATCTTGAGTTGGACTTTTCTTCAGGTTGGATACATGAAATGTATCGTGAACTCCATTCAGCTCGGCAGGTAAGTCCAGCTTGTATGCTACTAGCCCTATTCTTTCCAAAATTCTGATAGGGCCAATGTAACGCGGATTTAACTTCCCACGCTTTCCGAAGCGTGCCACACCCTTCCAGGG
Organism: Helianthus tuberosus; assembly: GCA_030545235.1. Taxonomy (NCBI): domain Eukaryota; kingdom Viridiplantae; phylum Streptophyta; class Magnoliopsida; order Asterales; family Asteraceae; genus Helianthus; species Helianthus tuberosus. The sequence continues at coordinate 164,807,097 of CM060412.1, read as the reverse complement.
TGAAACTTTCAATAAAACCATATCTCCAACTTGGAATTCCAAATGTTTCCGGTTTGGATCTGCATAGGCTTTCTGTCTGTGGCGAGCTACTTCGATGCGTTTTCGAATCTGCGCAATCTTGTCTGTCGTCTCTTGGACGATTTCGGGACCAACAAGCTGCCTATCACCTGCGTCAGCCCAGCATAGGGGTGATCGGCACTTGCGTCCGTAAAGAGCTTCGAATGGCGCGGCTCCAATACTGGTGTGGTAGCTGTTGTTGTATGAAAATTCGACCAGTGGCAAATGCTTATCCCAGCTACCGCCCAAATCCATAACACATGCTCTCAGCATATCTTCCAAGGTATGAATAGTACGCTCGCTTTGACCGTCGGTCTGAGGGTGAAATGCAGTGCTCAGATTTAATTGTGAGCCAAAAGCTTCTTGGAAGGATTGCCAAATCCTTGATATGAAACGTCCATCTCTATCAGAGATGATCGAGAGAGGTACTCCATGGCGCGTGACGATTTCTCGCATGTATATTTCTGCCAGTTTGCTGGTGTTATCCTTCTCTTTGATTGGCAGAAAGTGCGCTGACTTCGTTAATCGGTCCACTATTACCCAAATAGTGTCATGGCCTCTTGGCGTTCTTGGCAACTTTGTAATAAAATCCATGGAGATTTGTTCCCATTTCCAATTGGGAATCTTAGGTTGTTGCAGAAGTCCTGAAGGCTTCTGGTATTCCGCTTTCACCTTAGCGCACGTTAGACACTTGCTCACATAAACAGCAACATCGCCCTTCATCCTAGGCCACCAATAGTAATCCTTGAGATCTTGGTACATCTTATCCGCTCCTGGATGGATAGAGTACCGTGATTTGTGAGCTTCATCAAAAATAACTTTCCTTAAACCACCAAACAGAGGAACCCAAATCCTTTTCTCAAAACATAGCGTTCCTTCCTCGTTTGGCACCAATAGCTTCTCCATCCCACGGAGATATTCTTCTTCAAGATTTCTTTCCTTAAGAGCTTCTTTCTGCGCGGCACGAATGCGCAAGGAAAGATCGGTTTGGATAATCATTTCTAAAGCCCTAACCCTTATGGGCTTGATCCTCTCTTTTCGACTTAGGGCGTCGGCAACCACATTAGCCTTCCCTGGATGATACTTTATCTCGCAATCGTAATCATTTAACAACTCAACCCATCGTCTTTGTCTCATATTCAACTCCTTCTGGTTGAATATGTGTTGTAGGCTCTTATGATCTGTAAAAATTGTACATCTCGTACCATATAGGTAGTGTCTCCAGATCTTTAGAGCAAATATCACTACACCTAGCTCCAAATCGTGCGTGGTATAGTTCTTCTCATGTACCTTCAACTGACGTGATGCGTAAGCAATAACCTTCTGGCGTTGCATCAACACGCAACCCAATCCTTGACGCGAGGCGTCACAGTATACCACGAAATCGTCAGTACCTTCCAGTAGTGCTAGGATTGGCGCATTGCAGAGCTTATCCTTCAACAGCTGAAACGCTTCTTCCTGTTTGATTCCCCAATCAAACTTCTTATCTTTCTGGGCGAGGAGCGTCAATGGTTGAGCGATCTTCGAAAAATCCTCAATGAACCTTCGATAGTAGCCAGCCAAACCCAAGAATTGTCGAATCTCGGTTGGCGTCTTTGGCGTTTCCCAACTCTTGATCGCTTCGATCTTGGTTGGATCCACGTGGATTCCATCTCCATTTACCACATGTCCAAGAAATTGGACTTCACGTTGCCAAAATTCGCACTTAGAGAATTTGGCATACAGCTGTTCTTTCTTTAGCAGCTCCAAAATAGCTCTTAGATGTTGTTCGTGCTCAGCCTTTGTCCTTGAATAAATCAAGATGTCGTCGATAAACACAATCACGAACATGTCCAAGTACGGCTTGCAGACTCTATTCATCAAATCCATAAAGACTGCAGGTGCGTTTGTCAAACCAAACGGCATAACAAGGAACTCGTAGTGTCCGTAATGAGTTCTGAAGGCTGTCTTCGGGATGCTTTCCTCTTGTATCCTTAACTGATGGTATCCAGATCACAAGTCGATCTTTGAGTAAAAGCTTGAACCTTGCAGTTGATCAAACAGATCATCAATTCTTGGCAGAGGATATCTATTTTTGATCGTCAGCTTGTTCAGCTCCCGGTAGTCGATGCACATTCGAAAACTACCATCCTTCTTCTTGACAAACAGGACCGGAGCTCCCCAAGGCGAGAAGCTTGGTCGGATAAATCCCTTGTCTAACAACTCTTGAAGTTGTGTCGACAATTCTTGCATCTCAGACGGGGCAAGTCTATAAGGTGCCTTAGCCACAGGCGCGGCGCCTGGGACTAAATCGATGTGAAACTCCACTTTCCTCTGAGGTGGCAGTCCAGGCAAGTCCTCCGGGAAGACTTCCGGATACTCCCTCACGACAGGGATGTCTTCAATCTTCGGTTCTGCAGCTTTCCTGTCTACAATTTGTGCCAGGAAGGCAGCACATCCCTTCTGTAAACACTTTCGCGCTTTCAGGCGGCTGATAATTCTTAACGGCGTATCGCGCTTTTCGCCATGAACCACAATTGTTTCACCATCTTCGGTCGGGATACGAATGACCTTTTCGTAACAAACAATTTCTGCCTTGTTGCTTGATAACCAATCCATCCCTACTACCACGTCAAAGCTCCCCAGCTGGACTGGTAGTAGATCCAAAGTAAACTCACGTTCTCCCAACTCGATTGCACAACCTCTCATCACTTCATTGGCTTCTACTAACTTTCCATTAGCCAATTCGATTGAGTAGGGAATTTCTAACTTACTAGCGGCTAAACCAAGCATATTCTTAAATTCTAACGATACGAAGCTATAGTCGGCACCAGTATCAAATAAAACGGATGCATAGCGTTGGTTTATAGGGAACGTACCAGTAACGACATTGGGATCCTGGCACGCTTCCCTCGCTTCGATATTGAACACTCTTCCACGGGCTTGGTTCAACTCTGGGCAGTTCCTCTTAAAGTGCCCGATATCACCACAGTTAAAGCATCCAGGTCTTTGCCCGTTTCCACCTCCATTTCCAGCTTGGTTATTCCTTTGGTTATGATTCATAGCGCCTGCTTGATTCACATTGTTGCCTCAATTCCCATTACCTCCATTGTTTCCTTGTGGGCGATTTCCATTTCCACCCCGGTTATTGTTTCTGTTTCCAAATCCTCCTTGGCCTCCCTGGCCAGCAGTGGCCCAACAAGAATCCTTCAAGTGGCCAGGTTTCCCACACGCTTCACATACCTTCAAACCACATCGGCCAGAATGGTGACGCTGGCAGGTGTTGCACTTGGGCTGGGTGCCCATATATCCCTTTCCTTTCTTCCCACCACCAGCTGTAACCTGAGCTAGCGCGTTTGGTTCTCCTTTCTTAACAACACCACTAGTGCCTTGTTTGAAGTTCAAGAACTTTCGTTTCTTACCTCCGGATGACTCAACGTGAGTCTCTTTCTTCTTTGTCTCGATCTCACCGAACTTGTTCAGGCGGATAGCCTCCTCTATGAGAGCCACGCTCAAATCGATTGCCTCAGTAATTGTTGCAGGCTTGGAGGAGGTCACCATGCTTATAATTTGAGGAGCTAATCCCCAAATGAAGCGTTCAATCCGCTTGAATTCTGGAGTAACCATATAGGGTACCACATGCGACAGGTCGTGAAACCTCTGAACATACTCCGCGATCTTCGGACCTTCCATCTTCAAATGCCAGAACTCAGTTTCCAATCTTTGGATTTCAGCGCGAGAACAATACTTTTTGCGCATTAGTTCCTTCAGTTCGGTCCATGTTAGTGCGTAGGCAGCGACTTCACCAAGAGTCAGTACTTGCAAATTCCACCAAGATAGGGCTCCATCCAGAAATAGCCCAGAAATGTAGGTGACTTGCTGGTTCGGTGCACATTTGCTCATGCGGAGAACAGATTCAGTCTTCTCGGCCCAACGAACAAAAGCGACAGCACCTCCGGTGCCATCAAAGTTGACAGGCTTGCAGTCTAGAAACTGCTTGTAGGTGCACCCATGAGGTGGATTGTTGTTGCCATTGTTGTTTGAGCTGCTTCCGCTGGGTCCTCCTTGCGAGGCGGCGTATTGCGCGATGGCAGCAGCGATGACTTGTTGGAGTTCTGCCTCATTGGTAGGCATCGGCGTTTGACGTCTAGGCGGCATCTTCTAAGAGATGAGTTCACGTCGGTCAGGCCAAAATTAAGATCCCATGTTATAATACGTACGCTTTATTATGATAGTAATAGTACATAACATCTCATGTTATAATCATATCAATCACACAACATCCCATGTTATAATCATATCAATCACACAACATCCCATGTTATAAAACATAAATAATCAATCAAAACATCACATATGATGAGAATACTGCGATTGCCATATATCGAGACCACATAGTAAGTGTACAGGTACATAATAGTGTCATACATCATCATCGACTAAAGGCTACATCACCCTAGTCCAAAAGAATATCAAACCAGTGTCAATACATCCATATACATGTCACAAAAGTCAGAATCAAAATGCAGTCTCCAAAAATGCTGTGCAGTCAAAACAATCGCCGTCTTCTCACCAGCGTCTACCCATGCTGTACTAAGGATGCCCTAAACTGATGGTGGTGGAGGAGGGGGAAAATGGGTGTAGAACAAACGTCGCAAATGGAGCCAGTCCTCCTCCATGGCTCTCTGGGTACGCAACCAAGAAGCAACCTGCTGCTCAAGTGCCAAAAGGCGTGCTGCATAGTCAGGTAACAATGGTCGAGGGTGCTGCGAAGAAGCAGGGTGGGTCTGACCCTGACACTGGCACGGCGGTGGCTGAGCTCTCTCAAGCTCCTGAATACGCCGTGTGAGTGCCTCCTGCTGGACAACAAACGACATCAGAACGTCCTCAATAGAATACCCCATATGGAAAGAATGGTAGGGGTCGGTCGGTGGCATAACAGAAGGTGACGTCCAGAGAAACGGCTCGCTGGCTGGATCAAAAGGTGGCACAAAGAATGGTGGTACAGGGGGAATAGCAGATGAAGACTGTGGCATAACTGGAATATATGTCGGCACATGTCCAAAGGGACGAGCCGAGGAACCCTCTCCAGGTCGAGCTGGAGGTGTGTACTGTGCAAATGAAAAAGAGAAATCAACGTGCAGTGCATCGATGGTATGAGGAGGAATAGGTGGAAGCTCATCATCCGCAGGAATCCACCCATAATGGGCGTGCTCATCTCGTGGGTCAATCTGTGCCTCAAAAAGTGCTCGATCAAACTGTACAGGCATAGGGTCGAGATGGGGTGCAACAAGAGGGTCAACAGGTATATCAGCGATAAGTGGGGGATCAACATGATCAGCAGCAATAACATGGTCACCCTCCAGTAGTGGTGCATCAGTAGGGTGATCACCAATGGGTGGGTCAGCAATCACAGGATCAATAGGTATGCCAGCATGAGCAGGGTCATGCTCAAACACTGGGTCAGGAGCAGCTACTGGCTCGAGGGCCATGGCAGGCTCGGGATCAACGAACTCCATATCAAAATCTGCATGATCAGCGAATGCAGGGTCAACTGGGTCTACTGGGTCAACCGTAGGCTGATCCAAGTGGATGAACTCTATCTCCTGGTCTGGGTCATATCCAGGGGGAAAAACAGGGTCTGAATCCTCATCGAGGTCGTGATCGAAAGCAAATCTAGGAGCAGAGGCAGCAGATGATGCCCTGTCAGGATCTGAACCGTGTGAATAGTGTTGTGCGCTCCGAGTGTGCGACGGTGCGGAGGCCACAGACTCAAAGGAGTCTGGAGCGGGTGAGTGTGCAGGTGACTCCTCAGCTGGAGCATCTGCGAGTAACAAAAGACCACCGTCAGCTAGAAGGGCCTCGCCCTCAACATCGTCCTCCAGGGGCTCATCATCAAATAGATCGACGTCGTCGTCATCGTCGGCATCGAGGAGCATATTGTAAGCAGGATAAACGGCCAAAGGTATGGGAGCAGGTATCTCTACGAGTGGTAGGTACCCAGCAAAAGGACCATCAGCGGGCTCATCGACAGCGTCGGGCAGTGCGAAGGGCTGAAAGTCGTCCTCGTCTGTGCTGGTAACATCTGATGTGTGGACCTCGTGCTCTGAAGACTCTAAGTCATCTGATACTATGGGTCTAGGGTCTGTGGTGTCCGAATTACCTGTGCCGGACGAGTCCATGGTGTCTGTAACACAAACACAAATATGTACAAATAATCAATCATATAATCAGATAAGCACATTAGTCACCAAGTAAGCAATCAAATAATCCTCCTAGTCCCACTAGCCTCCCAGCCTCCCAGACTGCTCTTCCTAGTCCCACTAGCCTCCCAGCCTCCCAGACTGCTCTTCCTAGTCCCACTAGCCTCCCAGCCTCCCAGACTGCTCTTCCTAGTCCCACTAGCCTCCCAGCCTCCCAGACTGCTCTTCCTAGTCCCACTAGCCAACTACCTCAGCCTCCCAGACCGAGCCTCAACCTCCCAGACTGAGCCTAAAAATAATAAATAAAGGTGCTCAACATCTGTTTGTAAAAAGTTTTGGATCTGGACTTAAGTGGTATGCAGTAAAAAAAATGTTTTCGTGAGAGCCCTAGTGATCATAGTCTAGACTCGAGAAGGAATCCTAGTTCGCTATGAACCTGGCTCTGATACCAAGCTGTCACACCCTGGCTTTGCGGAAGCGTGGTTAATTTGGTGTGACTTCTTAATACCATAGCTTAATCATAACAAAGCTATATGATAATAAAACCATGCAAGATCATCCATAGATTTAAGTTTTAAAATCGAAGTAACATAACATTGTCTTAGGGACTACAGCACCATAACATAAAACATTGTTTTGAAAGACATAAACATCAACATGAATAAAACGCAGTTTAAGATTTGTGACTCGTCCAGGAAAAAAGTCACATTTCCTAAACCGGGATGACCTCGGAACCCATATGCAGCGGGAAAACACAACATACCGCGCCAGATCTTTAATTCCCTGAAATACATGTAAGTTGAAAAATCAACAATAATGTTGAGCGAGTTCATGTGTAAGTGAGTAAATAAACCTTTGTAAGTATAAAAACCCTGGTATGTAGCAAATAAGGAAAAAGAGATCACCAATGGTTTGCAAGGCCATTGATATGTGTGAAGTGCAAGTAGGAAGACTCAAACCTAGCAGATTTATGCGTTGGGTACAAAGTCACCCCGAGGTCCATACTGATTGGGCCTGGGGCTGGGCTCGCTACACCCAGATAGATCTACCGCTCCTGCCCCTCGGTCCTACCCTGAGGATTAATGGCCTCAAGTTTCTGTCTACCCACTCACATGATCTGAATAATAACCCTCCTTACGCTAACCATACCATGTAAAAGTACTCGTAATCATAATAACATGTATTTCACCCCCGCAGTTTAGAAAACTGAAAACAGTTAAGAGAAAAGGGGGTCATGAACTCACAGTGGTGCGTCTCTACCAAGTATATCTCCTGCTCAAGCAGCTGTGCGACGACCTACACGTACTAACTCTATTAGACGGATGGCCGTGCCTTAGCTTAAGGTTTAAGTTTTTGGGAAATAGTTAGACAACTATTTCGTGTTTATATTTTTGTAAGTACTTGGTAATTATTCTCCTTCCCAAGGATGGGGGATTTAATACATGTGTGTTCGTATACCTTCAAAATATAAATATTCTTGACAAATACGCGTTCATAAATATTTTCTCAAAATGCGTAAGTTACGTTTTAAAGATCGGGTGGTAATAATTATACCGTTGTAACTTATTATTAATTACAAAAGCGTATGTATTACCTTGAAACCGTTAATATTTGGTAATATTATTTTTACTCTAAAAATAACATTTACGTAGTTCACAAAATAATCATAAATATTTATACAAGTGATGTTACGGAAAATATATAATCAATATATATGTATCCCGTTTTATTTTGTGAAAATCCCACCTCCGATATTTAGAAATCATTGTAAATAAAATCATGGCGAAATTTACATATTCGATAACAAGCTAAAAATAGATTTACGACACTTGTAGTGAAAATATTTCCAAGTGTTAGGTTTTTAGAAAAATTTCGCCAGAGTTTCCCCTGTAACTGGAGGTGGCCACGCTTTCAAGCGTATCATTTTCTTTTATAATTTCAAACCAACAATGTTCCCAACATTATCAAACAACATTTCAACATTAACTAGTCAAAATATATGTAAATCGCAAGAATTACATGAACTTGTAGTTTTTCCAAAAATATGTAGTAAAGCTCCTTACTTTTAATGTATCTTTATATAAATCCATCCGGTTTCGTAAAAGCCTCGCTTTTAAAGAAATTCCATCTTTACAACTTCTTGTAAAAATTTGACAAAACTAGTTCCTTGTCGAAATTTAGTGTTACACAAGTGTCTACACACTTGTGTGTTTAAAAATCATTCTTGTTCGTGTAAGATCCGGTTTTAGAAAATATGATTTCTTTGACACTTGGTCCTTTGAAAATACCGTTTGTAGATCCGTAGATCTACTAGTTTAAAACACCATTACGTAGGAAAAATCGATTTTACACAAGTTCATGTTTAGTGTGTGGTAGAGTTTCATCATTTAACCCTTTTCATACTTAAACACGCTCTATGTCATGATTCATGAACATGACTAATCCGGGTTAGATGATGATCCGAGCCACCACAACGTAGATCAGCACTAATAATCACCACATAACAAGTCTTACAAGATTTACACAACAACATAGCTTTTATCCAACATTTTTAACATTTTTAGTAGACTTTTAGCATGTCTTCTTGTATGTTCATAGATTTTAACCGACAAAGTTCTTTTTAACCACTTTAAAATAGATCAAGAGTGTGATTATAGTAACTTACTACTAGCTCGAGGCTAGGGAAGATTCTAGTCGCAAAATGAGTGGATAAAAGCAATAGGGTGAGGTCCTTCGCGTTCCGAATGCACCAAGCCTCCTCGTATGTGATCATCAACACTTGTATGCTCTTGGAATGAGAAGATCAAAACCGAAAAATGGATGGATGTGGGTGTGTGTGTTCGGCCGAGAGCCAAAGAGAGAGAGAGAGAGAGTGTTGAGTGAAATGATCATGTGTGTTAAGGCTAGAACTTATAGACAAACCTTTCACAAATAACCAAAGGGTTTTATGTCTAATAGATATTAAGCACAAGGGATTTAAATAATCAACAAAGGACAAGGGGTGTCCCCCAAGGGGACGGTTCGGTTAGGGGGGTCTCCTAGTTAGATTTCAACCAAATGTTAAGTATTAGTTAAGTTAAGTGAAGGTTAACTCGGTTACTAGCGTGTCGTGCATTATGACGGGTGTTAGGGTATTCAGGGACCCTAACTGGCTCAGAAAAAGAAAAACAATGTTGTTGGCAATATTTTTATGTTCCGGGTAAAGTCCGGTTGTTCGGTTGGATAGAGATCCGTTAAAGTGCTTAACAAAGCTTTAAAGTGTCGTTATTATTATTTTTAGTGACACAACTTATTCCCGACACTTTGGAAAGTGTCTAGTAATGTTTTTCTCATGTTTTGGCACTTTATTAAGTAGCTAAATGCTGAATTTTAATTAAAGTGTTGAATTTTGTAATTAGAGTACGTTTTAGGCACATCCGGTCACTGTAATTATCATTCCTAGTGACGCAGTTCTACAACCCTTATATCCCTACACTCACCACTAGTGTAGCAAACTATCTCAGGCTCTTACAGGCCTTAGAGGCAGTACCTGCCTGGTGCTAGTTATGATAGCACGTTTAATAGGTTATCCGTTCATTGTGCTACTGTGCTTTTGGTCTATCAAGGTTGTCACAAAGGTGCTGTAAGCAAAACATGGAGTGACAGCAAGTAAAGTATGATGCAAGTAAGTACATGTATCAGTATTCAAGTAGCAGTTTATCCACAAGTTCAAGTAAGCACAGTAATTAAGCAGTAATTAATTATTAATTAAGTCGTACGGATACCTGGTTTAGTGAGGGTTGTTGACTTTCCTCTTTTGGAGTCCCACTTCACTTTGACCAGAACTAGTATCTTATGCTTGAGGTTATTGACTTTCCTGTCTTCAATTTGTAGAGGTCTTTCTACAAACCTGAGTTGTTCATTTACCTTTATATCCTTAAGAGGTACTATCAGTGATTTATCAGCTAAGCACTTCTTGAGATTAGATACATGAAACACATCATGTATTCCTGCCATTTCCTCTGGCAGTTGTAGCTGATAGGCTACAGGTCCTATTCTTCTAATAATCTCAAAAGGTCCAATATACCTGGGACTTAGCTTTCCCCGTTTGATGAATCTTACTACTCCTTTCCAAGGAGAGACTTTCAACAATACTTTATCTCCTACTTGAAATTCTAAGGGTTTACGTCAGTTATCAGCATAGCTCTTCTGTCGATCACATGCTACTTTCAGTCGTTCCTTGACTTGAATGATCTTGTCGGTTGTTTCTTGCACTATCTCAGGTCCAGATAGTTGCTTTTCCCTAATTTCTGCCCAACAGACTGGGGTTTGACACTTTCGCCCATAAAGTGCTTCAAATGGTGCAGCATTGATACTTGCGTGATAACTATTATTATAAGAAAATTCTATTAAAGGTAAGTGATCATCCCAATTACCTCCAAAATCAATTACACAAGCTCTAAGCATGTCCTCCATTGTCTGAATTGTTCTTTCGCTTTGTCCATCCGTTTGAGGATGATAAGTTGTGCTTAATTTTAACTTGGTTCCCATTGCCTTTTGGAAACTTGACCAAAAATGAGAGGTAAATCGGTTATCTCTATCAGAAACAATTGATAAAGGAATGCCATGTAAAGAAACAATTTCATTTACATACAACTTAGCTAATTGTTCCATACTGAAAGTTTCTTTCATTGGTAGGAAATGAGCTGACTTGGTTAGCCTATCTACAATCACCCAGATTGTATCATTACCTTTCTTTGTTTTGGGTAATTTAGTAACAAAATTCATTGTTATCAATTCCCATTTCCACACTGGCATTTCTAATTGTTGTAACAAACCTGAGGGTTTCTGGTGTTCAGCTTTAACTTGAGAACATGTTAAACATTTAGAAACATAAGCTGCTATGTCCTTTTTCATTCCTATCCACCAGAAATTCTTTCTTAAATCTTGATACATCTTATCATTTCCTGGATGCATCGTATACTTAGACTTATGGGCTTCTTCTATTATACGATGACGTAGGTTTCCTAATTTAGGTATCCACATTCTCTTTTTAAGGAATCTCCAAATTCCATCTGTTCCTTGTTCTAATTCTTTTAGCATACCTTTTAATTTCTCAGTATCATCCTTGATTACTGATTCTTGTGTTTCTCTTAGCTGATCGTTTAAATCTACTTGTAGATTTAATTTAAGAGAACGTACCCTTTTTGGCTTTTCATGATACTTTTGACTTAAAGCATCTGCCACAATATTTTCTTTTCCTTCTTGATACTGAATATCACAATCATAATCACTAAGCATCTCCATCCAGCGTCTTTGTCTCATATTCAACTCCTTCTGCTTGAAAACATACCTTAAACTCTTATGATCAATGAATATGGTAAACTTACTACCATAAAGGTAATGTCTCCAAATCTTAAGAGCAAAAATTATAGCTCCTAACTCTAAATCATGGGTTGAATAATTCTCTTCATGATTCTTAAGTTGTCTAGATGCGTAAGCTATAACCTTTTGACGTTGCATTAATACACATTCATAACCTAATTTGGAAGCGTCACAATAGACTACAAAGTCTTCAGATCCTTCTGGTAATGCTAATATGGGTGTATGGGTTAATCTTTGCTTAAGGATTCTAAATGCTTCTTCTTGTTTTAATCCCCATTCAAACTTAACAGATTTACAGGTTAATTTAGTTAAAGGAATGGCTATTCTAGAAAAATCTTGAATAAATCTTCTATAATAACCAGCTAATCCTAAGAAACTTCTAACTTCAGTTGGTGATTCAGGGGTTTTCCATTTAGTAATCGCTTCGATTTTTGTGGGATCCACATGAATTCCTTCATGGTTGACTAGGTGTCCAAGAAACTGTACCTGTTCTAACCAAAATTCGCACTTGGAAAATTTAGCATAAAGCTTTTCCTTTCTTAATAAACTTAAAAGTGCGTACAAATGCTTTGCATGATCTTCCTTATTCTTAGAATAAATGAGAATAACATCTATGAAAACAATTATGAATTTATCCAAATATGGCTTACATATTCGGTTCATCAGGTCCATAAATGCGGCTGGGGCATTGGTTAAACCAAATGGCATGACAGTAAATTCATAATGGCCATACCTTGTTCTGAATGCGATCTTAGGAATGTCCTCTTCCTGTACCTTTAATTGATGATATCCTGACCATAAATCGATTTTAGAGAAAAATCGAGCTCCTTGCAGTTGATCGAACAGATCATCGATTCTCGGTAATGGATACCGGTTCTTAATCGTGACTTTGTTCAAATTACGGTAATCAATGCACATACGCATTGATCCGTCCTTCTTTTTAACAAATAAAATTGGTGCTCCCCATGGTGACGAACTTGGTTGTATAAATCCTTTCTCTAACAATTCGTCTAATTGTTTCTTCAATTCTTGCATTTCGGCGGGTGCCAAACGGTAAGGTGCTTTGGCAATTGGTGCTGTTCCTGGTATTAAATGGATTCTGAATTCAACTTCCCTATCTGGAGGTTGTCCTGGCAATTCTTCTGGAAATACATCTGAAAACTGGGATACTACTGAAATATCTTTTAAATCCTTTCCTTTAGTGTTAGTGATTATGGAAATCAAATACACTAATGATCCTTTTCTTATATAACTTGCAGTTTTCATCACAGAGATGAATTTTGTGGATCTAGATGGTTTATCTCCTTTAATTGTGATCGTTTTACCTTTTGGTGAATTTACTTGAATTGACTTTTGATCACATAGAATACTGGCTTTATTGGCTATTAACCAATCCATTCCTAAAACAACATCGAATCCTGCCAGATTCATGGGATAAAGATTTGCAATAAATTTCTGATTTAAAATTTCTATGCTTGCTCCCTGCAAGATTTCAGAAATACTAACAGTTTCTCCATTAGCTGTCTCTACTAAGCATTCTTGTGGTAGTTTAGTTAATGACTGATTTAGAAATTTGCAAAATGATGTATTAATAAAACTTTGGTTTGCGCCAGAGTCAAATAATACTTTAGCAAAAACATCATTAACTAAAAACGTACCAGCTATGACATCTGGAATCATTTTGGCTTCATCTGCAGTCAGAACGAATGCTCTAGCATTTTGAGTATTCTTATTGTTTGTAGCTGGAGCTAATTTCGGACGGTTAGGCTTGATATGACCTTGTTCTCCGCAGTTGTAACATATCCTGTTATTAGCTTTCTTCCTGCAATTTTCTTCCTTGTGTCCCGATATTTTGCAAAAGTTACAGTATATGGAGCATCTTCCTGAATGCTTTCTTTTGCAATTCTTACAGTAAGGTGTAAAGGTAAAACCTATATTTTTCCCACGATTAAAATTTCCAGAACGAAATTCTTGTGTGAGCTTCTGGGTTAGGTTCCTACTTTGATCTTCTTCTCGGGTACGGACTAATTCATCTGTCAAGGTATTTGCTAGTTCTAAAGCTTCTTCTATGGTTTGAGGTCTAGCTGCCTTGACTATGTGTCTAATCTCCCCAATTAATCCCCAGATATAACGGGAGATTAACACTGGTTCAGGTGAAGCAAGAGTTGGCACTATTCTAGCATATTCGAAGAATATTTTAGTGTATAGTGTATCCCTTACTATCTACACCAGTCATTCTAAGATTTAAGAATTTGTTTGCTATCTGTTCCTTCTCATTGGGTGGGCAGAATTTCCTTTCTACCTTGTTCTTAAATTCTTCCCATTCTATATTGTAAGTTCTATCACTTCCGCTTGATTAGAGGATAGTGTTCCACCATTCTAGCGCTGAATTCTTAAACAAATTAGAAGCAAACAATATCTTATCTTCTTCAGCACACTTGCTTATTCTTAAGACTGCCTCAGTTTTCTCTATCCAGCGTAGAGTTGCAATGGCCCCTTCGTTGCCCGCGAATTCCATTGGTTTACAAGACCAGAATTCTTTATAAGAACAACCGTAAGACACGGTTCTTCTTCTTTTGGGAATGGGCATTTGAAGTACAGGTCCATTGTTCACACTGTGTTCTGGTTCGATGGGTCGCTTACTGCTATGCTTACTTTTATTATTCGCTTCTTGAATTGTTTGAATAATAAATGGCATTGCATCTATGATTCCTTGTGCCACTATATGTTGAACGGCACTATTATCCATTTGGTTTCCATTGTTATTGATGCTTGGATTCTCATTAACCACGTTAATGTTACTCTGGTTATCATTATTCAGATTTCCTTGATTTCCTTCGTCGGCCATCTGAATTTTAAACATTTACCCCATATTAATATCATAAGATAATATTTAATATAGTTAATCACATGATACGCAATCTATCAAAAAACGTCGATCATTGCGACTTTTACTCTATTTCCATATACTATTTTGCATCTATTACATACTATTACTAAAATAAAATTACAATACCAACAGAAATAGAATCACACTAATAGTAATAGGCATCCGTACACACATATTTTATTTTTATTTTATTATATTATTATTACCATTACCATCTCCTCTATCACATCACGGATATGGATTTATCCAAAAATCCATATTGCGCTCATCGTATTTCCATACGAGACGCTCTCCCACCTGTCTCATTCTCTCACTGTTTTCTAAAATTTCCTCCCCAAAAGTCCTAAGTTCTTGCACGTTTTCTGCACTCATTGGGGGTGCAGGTTCTAGGACTGGGTTTGGAATCTGGGGTGCGGGTTCCTGATATGGGGGTGAAAGTGCCTGAAATCGGTAAGGATCTTCTAAGATTTCCCTAATGTATTCATCATGGTAATAGGGATCTAAAGGGTCCATACCTGGATAGGCTCCTATGTTCTGTATGGGTGTGTCTTCATGTATCGGGTAACGTTGCACAAAGTCCCTATTATCGTCCCACCTGGGGTCCTAATTTGGGTCTAGGGGGTTTGGTGCTTGTACCCTAGGGATTTCCTCTGGGTTGAAGTCATGCATCTCCACTTGGTTTTCAGGGTTTTCTATCTCCATAGGTTGGTCTGGGATTAGTGGTTGTGGGGCTACTAGTTGTTCCAGACTTGGGTCAGCGGCAGTTGTAGCTAGGATATGGAAATTGGCTAGGCTTCTATTAAGCATATCCTGTGTATGGGCATCTGTCTTTCGCTTAACGGCTGCTAAGGCTCTTTGCTGTTGCAACTTTCGCATTCTTTTCCTACGTGCAAAAGCTTCCTTACTGAACCATCCTCGTTTCTTATGAGGGAATGGCTCTTCTGACTGAGCTTTAAAAGCAAACATCCCTTCTTCCTGATCAGCAGAATACCCAGAAAGGGCAGGCTGTGAAGAGGTACCTTCACTCCTAGGTGAATCAGACAGCTGACGACTCATGTCTGAGGGTCCTTGATCACTCATACTGTAAACTAACAAATAGTCAAATAACACATAACAAATAAATACGGTTATGCACGTATTTCCGTAATTTATTTCCTAACACAAAATTTAGAATTTAAGTGTCAGCAGAACACTTCTTTGGCTTAGACCAGTGGCTAGGCTCTGATACCACCTTCTGTCGCAACCCCCGATCCGTTATCTGTCCCGGGAACGGGCGGACGCGAACTCAGAGTTTTGGTGCTATCAGTTGGTTAATTTGGCAGCGGAAATTACATCAGGACCGTAGTTAGGAAATGTTTATCAGAGTAAAACCACCATATTTGATATTAATAATCACATGGGTAAAACCCAAGTTTCTTATTACAATACATTTATAGGGATAGCCCTATTTTATTGAATTTAAAACATCGTCTTTTGGGTAACTTTTATAGCCACATTTTTCCCAAGCCTTCAGTGCTCTCCAGTTAGCTTTTTACTAATTGGCTGTCACATTGTGTTACCTGAAACGCGTTTTTAAACATTTGTCAGTGGGAAATACTGGTGAGTGAATCCCAGTTTAATCAAGAAACTTTTATCAATTAAAACAGTACTGAGAGCGATCACATTGTTTATTTCTACACAATTACTCATTCAGTACTGTCAATCCTGACTTGCGGGTCATAATACACATTGGCTAACTCGTTGTCCAATGGTAACGTACTGTCATCCCGACTTACTACTCGCAGTAGTAAATTTTGTATACAAAACCCCAACATACCGGCAGTAATTGAAGAACTACAAAGACTCAATCACCACTTAATCACATTGTAAAGCATTTAAGGTTTTGTAAAATATTACAAAAAGGTTAACAAAAAGAGGATAAACTCACATTGCTATCTTAGACTTCGCGTAAGGGTTTCCTGGGAATAATCTATAATTTACACAAATGTACATAGGTTAGTATCATAACCCTTTGAAAATATTAATGATACCCTCCCCGAGACGGCATTCCAACAATTATGTCGGGCAGAACCACGACAGTTGTTACGGAACCCTAAATCAATCGGGCAGCGTATCTATTACGAAACTAGGGTTATAATACTTACAACGGAGCAGAACCTAGCTAATTAGGGGGTATAATACCAGCTTTATAAAGCCTATAATCAGAATTTGAGATTGAGAAACGAAGAATGAACGAATTGAAATGAAATCCGATGCGTTCTATTTATAGGTGCTGATCTTGGTTCTCTCGCGGCCCACGTAGATGTACGCAGGGGCTTACACGGCCCGCGTTGACTCCAATCGTCGACGTAGCTTAGCTGGGTCATCAGGTAGGCCCGCCAGGTGTTGGGCCAGGTGGCGGCCCAGGGCTGCGCCACATTTTGGGACTCTCGCGGCCCGTGTTAACTTAATGGGGGGTATTACGCGGCCCGCCTGAACTTAAGAAATCAACGACAGCAGTTTTCAACCTTCATACCCCCCGCGTGAGGTGGGGTGGGTCCTACGCGGCCCGCCTCAACTTAGATTTCTTGTTTTTCATTTATTTTAAATGTTATAACGTATTTCGGGCTCGGTTTTCACATACGGGGTGTATTTAAAGACATATTGATACATTTAAAATATACTAGGGTGTAGGAAATATTATGAGGGTGTCAGTTTTGAGAGTTGTTACATCCTAGGCCCACCTAGCAGCCCTTTGAGCCCTTCTCCTTCGCTCTTCGGCTATTAAAACCCATCCCGAACCAGGTTTGAGGTAACGCTAATCCGCTCTCTCACACATACTACTTAAATACTTATATTGCCCACAAGCAAATACTTGTTCTCACGTCGGAGAGTGGTAACAAGGAGCAACCCCCACTCCATCCTCCTTGTTACAAGTCACGGTGTGTTTCCTTGTGCAGAAGACGGATTAAAGGACGGCCCGGCCATTGATCGAGGAAAGAAGGGATTAACCCTACTTGACGAAGCTCAACCCGTGGACTAATCCCCAGATTAACCACTGCTTCATCACATACATACCTAATAAATTTTACAAACACACATCTGTTAGTGCATATGTCTGTTGACTTCGTCTTGTATCGAGTCATGTATCTAGAATAGATAGACCAGGACACGTTGCATGAAAGAAACAGGAAACAGACCTGAACCAGTCACCCCTCATGAAGTGGCTGATCAAGTTCAAGCTTTCTGACCAGTTCGTGCGACCTGGCCAGCTCGTGCTTTCTGGACTGGACTGGTTCGTGGGGTCTGGCATTCCTATAAATGGGTGAGTCTAGGTCTTCATTTGTAACTTTGTGATTCCGGAGACGAAGTGCTGCCGAAGTGTCGAACGATCTGTATCAAATCAATATAATCGATAGTTAAAGTGATTCTAAGTGCAAATCTAGCTGCTATAACATCAATACGTCTGATTCCGCCTTTCGTATTGATCGAGAACTCTTCTGGACGACTCGTTTGATCGAATCCCCGATCCTACAAGTGGTATCAGAGCTCAGGAGGAAGAGTTCTTACCATTTCAGCTTGTTTTCATGGATAAATCTGATTTCTACTCATTTCTACTCATTCTTCTACACTTTTTCATCAAATTTACCGAGATTTCATGGTTGAAATGACCTAATTTTGTGATATAACGTGTAAAACACTGTTTTAATCAATCCGTGAACAAATCAAAACCAAATTCAACCTAAAACTTGATCAAAATTGACAAAATGATGAACTTTTGGACTTAGGATTCTCAAACGAAGTGGATTTCTATTCAATTCGTTTGAATATTGTTCCAAGTCGCTTGAAAACCCTTCAGATCGTTCGAAACACTTCCAGATCGTTTGAAAGTTTACCAAATCGTTTGGAAGTGGTATCCAGATCGTGTGAAACAGGTCAGATCGTGTGAGAAGTTTGATCAGATCGCACGAATTGAATCTAGGTCGCGTGGAAGTTCGATCAGTTCGCACGGTTTGAAAGGTCAAGTCGCACGGTTTGACATTACATCAGGTCGCATGGTTTGACATCACATCAGGTCGCATGAGGTGGACCAAATAGTTTGAACCGTCAGATCGCGTGAATTCCAGACCGCACGAAGTTTGTCAAGTTGCTTGTGATTGTAAACCAGGTCGTAGGGTGTGGTTAAAAGGATTAATTAGGTCGTTTAAAGGATTAATCAGGTCGTTTGAAAGTATCCAGGTCGTATGAATTGAATCTTATCAGAATTACCGGATCGTTTGAAACTCTAGCTCGCTTGAACATTGTGTTTTTGTGAACTTTTGATACCGAAACATGGAAAACGAATTTTACAATGCTTTTGCTACTGCCCCGGTCGCTCCAGTTACAATTGCCGAAACTGTTGGTATCGAGAATGAAACAGGAACTTTCCAAAAGCCTCCAAAGCTTATGTACATTAAGGACTTTAAAGGGTGGCAAGACCGTTTTGAAAACTGGGTGCAAGCGAACAAGTTTGATGCATGGGTTTCTTTAGAGAAAGATTATACTTTACCGAAAGATGAACTTGGAAATGAAAAACAACTAAGTCAATTTTTACCAGATGAAAAATTAAAATACACAAGTGAAAAAATGATGATTAGCATTCTCCAACAAGCGGTAAAAGAAGATATTTTCGTTTTGCTTCAACATGAGGGAACTGCTAGATCAATTTGGAGAGCGTTGATTAAAAAATTTAAGGGTAGTGCCGATATGATCAAAAATAAACGAGCATTACTAAAGAAATCGTTTGATATGTTTACAGCTTTTGAAGGTGAGACGACTAGGAAGATTATCGAGAGATATTGTCATCTAGTCATGGAGATGAAAAGATTGGACATCAAGAAAGAAGATGAAGAATGGGTTGATAAGCTAGCCGATGCGCTACCACAAAATGAATGGGGAACATATCTGTTGATTTTAAAGCATAACCGACAATTTGAAGATATGAATTTGAGTATGTTTATCCAGAAATTGGAAGAACATGAGCTATCAATTTGAAAAACTGCTACAATGAGAGGTCCGGGTGCTCAACAGGATGTTAGTCTGTACTACAGAGAAAACAAGATTGAGACTACTCCGAGTCCGAAGATTCAAACTGCGTTCAATGCTGAAAATTCTTCCGGAACAAATGCAAGCAATACAAATCAGAGCAGTGGATATTCTTCATCTTATTCAAGTTTTGAACCAAATTTCTCGACACCGAGTTCTCAACAACAAAGTTCAACAAATTTTACCGGTCAAGTATTGCAATGCAATGTTACATTACATATTCAAAATGGTCAAAATTCTTTTCCAGATATTGCGAAGCAACACATGGCATCTCTTGTCACCGTGTTAGAGTCGCATGAAAGCTTAGTTGCTGGACGAATCGGAAATCTGATGCTTACTAAAAAGGATTATGATCAGATTGATTCTGAAGAACTTGAGTTGATGGACATCAAGTGGTGTTTAGCTAGCGTTTTGAGAAGAGCAGAAAAGCTCAAACAGATCACTGGAAGAGATGATCTTCGTGAAGCTGCAACATCTCAGCTAGGTTTTGACAAATCGAAGGTTACTTGTTTTCGTTGCCGAGAAAAAGGGCATTTTAAACGGGAGTGTACAAACAGAGAAGCAACCGGAAAACAAGATCCTTTCGGAAACAACGATTATCATAGAAAAGAAATTTATCTTCAGGTTGCTCAACAACCATATCAACAACAATCTTCACACTCACATACTATTTCGATTGAAGAATCAAAGGGTAAAGCTTGTTTTGGTCTGTTAGACCAAGAAGATGAAAAGATTCTGAAAGATTTCAATTGGGATGATTATGATCCTTCTAGACCTTCAGTTTCTAAAGCATTTGCTGCTCGAATCTTTGAAGATTCAACCTCGGAAGAAGAATCAATCAAATCTAAGAACAGTCCTAGAAGACAACCGATTTTTAAATCTTCGGGAAGTGATGAAGACACTGATGATGAGGAAGAGTATATTAATAAAGCTAGAAAACAATTGGATACTTATAGTTTTAATTTGTTTTTTGCAGATAAAATCGAGATATTGAAAGAGAAAAGGGCTGCTAGAATTAAGAGAGAAATGGAAGCAAGAAGGGTAGCTGAAGAAAAGATTGAAGTTAAGATAGAAGTTGATAAGGCAAAAGTTGAAGAAAAACCGACAGAGAAGGTCGAGGTTGAAGAGAGTAAAGTGAAGATAGAAGTTGAGAAAGAACCGATTGTGATTGAAAAGGTGGTGGAGAAAATAGTTGAAAAAATAGTTGAAGTTGAAACAATTGTTGAAGTGGAAAAGATTGTAGAGGTTGAAAAACCTTGTGCAAAATGTTTAGTACCTTGCAAAGATTGTACCGAGAAAGATACAAAGTATGCTGAATTGGAGAAGCTCAAAGAGAACTTATTGCACAATGTGAGAAGCATAAAGGAATCATATGATCTCCTAAGCAGCAAACTGAACTTGTACAAAGGAGCTAGTGATGAGGATATCCAGATGATGAAACTTCTGAAAGCACAGTTCTTCAAAAGCAAACTGCAATCAACAAACACATTGAGATTATTGCGGAAACAAGAATTGGCAGCAATGACGATCGAAACAGAAAGAGTGAATACTTTACTTCGAAGTTATCAAAGTTCGGAGTATGTTATTGATCACATCTATCCTACTGTTGCAGCTCATAAGTTTGCAAATGATGAAGAAAATTCTGGTAAGAAAACTGGTTTGAATTATAACAGAGTACCAAATCCAATGTGGGATGGCTATACCCCCAGACACTTTGAAAAGGTGGCTGAAGCACTCAATCTGAATCTGAAATCCGAGTCTATCGATGGATTACCAGATGATATTGATGTCACCTTTACAGCGTCTGACACTGATCATGAGTCCGAGTTAATTAAGAAAGTGATCGATCAGGTATTGGATAAAGATGAAGAGTCAGAGTCTAAATCTGAAAATTCGAGTTCATCAGACAGAAGTTCGAGTTCACCGGTCAAAAGGGTTTACAATAAAGATTTTCTGATATCAAAAAATAATTTGAATGACGAAACATTCAAAGTAACATATACTTTGAATGACTCTGACAAATTATATTCTGATGAAGAATTTCCAATAAGAGGTGTTAAAACTGAAATGATTAACAAGGATTTCAAATTAACAGAAATTAATATTTCTGAAATAAAAGATGTAAATCTTACTGAAAAACCTAAAAAATACACTTCAAGAGTTCAACAAAGATTGAACAAGAAAAAGGGTTACAGTTCTGGTTCAGGTTATCAAAAGAAACCAAACCATAACAGTAATTTCAAAAAGAAAGGATTAGGTTTTATTCCATCCGAAAATCATAAAAATGAGAAAATTTATAAACCAAAAACTAAATTTGTTTCGGGAGCAAGTTCTGAAGAGGAGAAGGAGAAACCTTTCTGGAAACAGTCAAACAAGGAGTTTCTCGCCGAAATGCAAAAGAATATGTTGAAGGAATCTGAACCGAGAGTTGAAAGAAGAACCTGTTTCAGATGCCAAGAGGTTGGACATGTTGCTTGGAATTGCTCAAAGCCCACCAACACAAAACAGGGATTTTCTTCTAACTCTAAATTGAAAGAGAAATGTGTTTATAAAAAGGAACAACTAACCGAAAAATTTGAGGAGTTCAAAAATTCGACTTTCGAAGTTGCTGAAAGTTCGAAACATTTTTACAAAAAAAGAGCAAATGTTAACAAACATAAACGGGTGGTTAAGAAATCAGATGTTGTTTCTGGCAATGATTCTGATTCGTCAAAAACAGAGGAGCCACCTGTTGTGCTAAATGATGAAAATTATGTTCCAACAATGGATGATGAAAATTTTCCACCATTGTCAAACGGAAACTTGAAATCAAAAATTGGTAAGATTGAGATTTCAGATCAATTCTTCTCTGATAAGAAAGAATTTGATGCTGAAAAAGCATTTAATGGTAAAGTGCTACATATTTTTGGTAAGATGGTTGATGGGAAAGTAAAAGGAGTGAAAGAATTTTATGAATCAAAAGTTGTCAAACCAAATGAGGATGGTTCACCCATGATTGATCAGGCATGGGTGAGATTCTTCAAAAAGTAAAATCCTGACTTGCCGGAGCTCCCAAGTTGGTAATCGTGGAGCATGAATCGGCATCATTCTTGAAAAACGTTTTTGTGAAAAAAACCTACAAGTGATGGTTTTTACAAGTGATTGAAAGAATAAAGTGAGGAATGAATCCCCATGATGTGTGAAATCAACAAAACTAACTTTCTGGAAAAACCATTTTGATTAAAACAAACTTAAGTGTTTTGAAATCATAATGGGAAAATAGTTTATTGTCAGGGGGAGTTCTGATTGTTTAAGCCAAGATAATGGAGAATTGAAGCAATTCACATCAGTTTGTTGTTTTATTTGTACAGTTTATTGCTTTTACTTTCAAATTTTCCCGGAAAACCAAAAATTGAAACATGTTTTTGATTTTAGGGGGAGTAAAAAATTTAGAAATTTTGAAAATTTGAAAAATCAAAAAACATCAAAAAATTAAAAATGAGTTTTGTTGTGAAAAAGAGGAAATGATAGTACATCAGTAGACAATCACAGCATGCTAAAGAAATGTAAAGTCAAATGTGATAAACGGTCTCACTGATGATATGCCAGTAGGTTTTTACACATTCAGTAGATTGTTTTCGAGATATAAGCCTAAATATCAATACTTACTTATCTCGTGGGGAACATCTCTCGGATATATAGGTAACCCCTGAAATCTTGTTTAAAGGGCTTTCTATTTCTGACATATTAGGTCTTTGGGCATGATGATATCTGGGGTATTATACCGGGACTTCTGATTTTGCGGGAGCAATAGCCTAGTCCTCGTATAATACTCTGCACTGCTTTAATCATAAAGCCCACCCTCAGCATAAAAATGATGAAACATTGAAAAATGCTATTCATGTGCTGTTGAAGAAAAGATCCCCAAACGGGACATACCTAAAGTCGAGCCATCATCTCTTTGTCTGAACGGAAGTTCTAACCTGAGCTCTCATGGCCTCGCATTACCCGTTTACAGATATCATTAGTGTACATTCACCTGTAAGACTGAATATAGGAGTCTGGATACATGAGTATATTCTGAGATGGTACACGCGAATAAGTTAAGTGCTTAAAACACTAATTCTCGTATCTCGAATCAATTGAACTTTGTGTGAAAATTTAAGTGGATCAGTATACTGTCAATCTAAGTGAATCGTTTAGAACTTAAAGTCTAAAAAGGTCAACAATGTTAGTGATTTGTCATAAACTGATATGACCCTCTTACACAAACTCACAAAAATATGTCTATATATAGTTTATTTCCCAAAATCCAAAAAGATTTTCAGTGTGTTTTAGCATAAATTTTGAAAAATCAAAAAGATTTTATTTCATCTTATTTTCGACAACTGATGTTGAAAAGCTGATTTTCAAAATTCCAAGTGCTAAACATGATGAACGGAAGTGGGTTGAGAGAGTGTGGTTGAAATGAAAAATGAAGTTAAAGATTGAGATAATTTGAGAAATTTTGAAGCTGATGTTACTGTTAGTTGATCAAGGTCATTAATTTGAACTTGATATAACTATTGTTGATGTTGAATGATATCTACAAATGGTTTCTAAATTTGTTAAATTTTAAAAATTGTGAAATTTACTTTTGGGTAGAGATTTGTGCAGATCCCCGTGTCTAAGCCTGAGCAAAGCTTGAGCCAGGATACGATCTTAGAATGAATGCTATGTCAGATTGCGATCCCGGAACAACTTAAGGGTGAGTCTGTTAGCAAAAGGGGAGTCTGTTAATTGGAAGATTTCAGAGTTTAAAGAATCAAGAGATCTGATCAAGAGAATTTGAAGAGTCAGGTTGAGATTCTGGGAGAGTAAGAGAGAGTTTGAAGGATGCTTACAAAGAAAGATACTTTGAAAAGAGCGAGAAGACCGATCAAGACTGAAGACTCAATACACTAAAGACTCGTCAACATCCAAGGGGGAGTTTGTTAGTGCATATGTCTGTTGACTCCGTCTTGTATCGAGTCATGTATCTAGAATAGATAGACCAGGACACGTTGTACGAAAGAAACAGGAAACAGACCTGAACCAGTCACCCCTCATGAAGTGGCTGATCAAGTTCATGCTTTCTGACCAGTTCGTGCGACCTGGCCAGCTCGTGCTTTCTGGACTGGACTGGTTCGTGGGGTCTGGCATTCCTATAAATAGGTGAGTCTAGGTCTTCATTTGTAACTTTGTGATTCCGGAGACGAAGTGCTGCCGAAGTGTCGAACGATCTGTAAACACTGTCAAATCAATATAATCGACAGTTAAAGTGATTCTAAGTGCAAATCTAGCTGCTATAACATCAATACGTCTGATTCCGCCTTTCGTATTGATCGATAACTCTTCTAAACGACTCGTTTGATCGAATCCCCGATCCTACAACATCTAATAAATCTCATTCATAAAAGAACTATTGATAGGCTCTAGAGATAAAAGAATATAAAGAAATTATGTTGATCAGTTCTGTTTAGACATAATGGAAAACATGAAAACATACCTTTGATTGCATCAGTACAGGCCAGCAGAGAATCCAGATGGAGACGCAGCAACAGTGTTTGACATGATTGTCAGCTTGATCTGGTTCCTCCTTAGGGTGCAATCTAATGATGGTGATTGATGAACTGAAAAGGGTAATCGGTTATGGGAGAGAGAGAGGTCGAGATGATGTTATGAGTAATTAGGTTATGTGTCTAACCTTAGAACCTCTACATTAGTCTCCTTATATATGCACCCAAGAGGAAACCCTAATTAGTTAATAATGGTAATAAAGCCCATCAACAATTACCAACTAATTATTTAATAGGTTGTTATATATTTTGATCTATATTATGTAAATGATTATAATGGCTACTAGATTAAATATAAAATAATATATATTTAATCTTACATTCTCCCACTTAGCCGAGTAATCATTTACTATGAGTATTAGATAAGCCTGATCAGGAGTTAACACTCATTTTAGCCTTAAATAAGAACTATAGCAGAGAAATACAGTCGTTGAATCATTATGCGACTCAGGACCCCTATTAGTCATACTATAGCCTTAATTTAAAACCTAATCGTTATGATCAAAATACGCATAAGCCCTTTGTTTGATTTGTAACTTTATTTGTCTATATGCCATTATGCCGACTTAACATATTCTTAGAGACATACAAAATCAAACTGATTAGGAAAATTAACTAATACTTAGTCATTCATAGTACGATATGCAGTTGCGCACGGCCATCAATTAATACCCGTCTATGAGCTCTCTTAATAAGACTTATGGGTAATAGCCCTTCAGTTATAGGGTCCTTAAGCATATCATGAATGTATTCGATACAAAACTTAGTTTCCTCAATTCGTTTATAAACGAATAATTAACCGCGTATCGAAATTTAATGCAGCACCTCTTGAACTGTTACTGTTCAAGGAGTCATGGTAGCTGACTTTATCACACTAAGTCTTCAAAACATTAATTATATGGAGTTAATAAACTTATGAGTCCACTGATAAATTTCCAACAACATTTAGTGACTATATTATGTCGTTATAACTTAGGTTGTTGATATCAGTCCATTATGACTCCTCCATGAGATAGGTTTTGTCTGCTGACATAAAGATATACCCGACATTACATTTTGTCATCTTTGAACATTACAAAGTTAAAGTAATCAACCGGTTTTTTAATTCTCACTTCTTCTTTAAATTGTAGTCTCTCGTTTCTTTTAAAGATATTATGATACTCTATTAGATGCTTCACAATAATCTAGACATATCTAGTGTGTTGCAATGTGAGTAATATCTAAACGAGTATAGACTTGAACTTACATAAGGCTTCTAATTAATGAAGCGTAAGGAAATAATTTCATTTATCCTATTATCCTCTAAAGGAGAGCAGTATTGTTTGTTACATATGTAAGGACCCATTTAATGTTAAACTTATGGAACGGAACTAATGTCCCATTGGATCTATCTCAGTATTTTATGATATCTATCACGTAAGAGATATCACTGAGATCTATTATATCAAACTTTGTGTTAACAATACTTTGACTTATGTAACATATACTTGTCAAAAGAATATCATCTATATAGACAAGTTTAATTTAGTTGCTCCCACTCATCTTGAGGTAGGTACATTAATCCACTTTGTTGTTGATGAAAATAATTACGTTAAGATTTCATCACATTATGATGTTTGCATTAACCCATACATGGATTTTATTGGCTTATAGACAAACTGTTCTTTAACCTTAAGTTTAGAGCTTTCAGGTTGCTTTATGAACATGTAAATGTGTCATCCAATTGTTAGGAAAAATTGTTTTAATGTTCATCTAATGCAGCTCAAAACTATTATAAGCTACTAGAACAGTAATGATCCTCAAAGAAATCTTTGATAATTTATCTCTTCCTGAGTATACCATTTGACAATCAATCATGTTTCTTCGTGTCTTAACGCTTATATCAGGATTTGGTTTAGTTATGAACACTCTTAGGTAATTCAATCAAATCCCAAACGTTATATGAACACATAAAATCAGTTTTACTAGAAAACTGTTTTATTCCATATAGAAGATTGATTAACACTAATGGTTTAATTAGAAGAGATTGGATCAGTAAACTTTTCCAAAATCCATTTCAACTTCAGTTAGGGAGGTTATGTAATCATCAAAGTTAGTAGGCTTTTAAACCTAGATGACCTCCTGAGTTGATTATTGGGTTTTAAAAGTTTCAGTTTTATGGATTAGCTCTTGGTTAGGTTGCTATCATTTTCAGGATTCTAAATTTGTAAGAGTTGGTGCAGTATGGTGTACAAGAGGTGTAATCGGAGTTAAATTCAGAGTGAAATTTAATGACACTCTTCCCCCCGCCTCTTGTATTCTTTGCAAGTCATGATAACAACTTTGACTGCTCCCACTAATCTTAGAAATCTTTAGGAACTCAGCATGCTTAGGGTCAATATTTAACGACCAACAAATTCTAATAGAGAAACAAGTTAATGACGTCAGTCGTTGTAGTTTCTCTTGTTGAGGATTATGTTAGTTTAGGTAAGAAATCTAAGTGTGTCCACAATTAAGCAACAATGAAACTTTTGTAAGAGTAGCATTAGATTTTAAGGAGACAAGTATTGATGAAACAGTGTCGTGATGGAGCGGTGTCTTGTACAAGAGGTGTACAAGAGGTGTAAATTGAAGTAATATAAAGTTTTCACTCCCCCACCTCTTGCAACTATTGCAAGTTATTATTAAGACACTTAATGCTCCCACTGATCTTTGATATCTCTAGAAATGCTACAAGAGAAGTTTCAATGAGGTACGTGACGTGGGAACCTATCATATATATGTAAGACTTTATTTGATTTCTTTAGTGTCCAGATGTCATAAGAAAACTCAGGGACATATTTAATAGAAATCTTATTAAGTATATGAATAGATTTCTTCTAAGACCGTGGGCCATATGCGACAAAATTTAGATACAAGTTGATAGCCTTTTAAATGATAAATGAATTATGTCTGAATATTCCATTTGGAATAAGTTTTACGAATGTCAATGAATGACTTATGATGGACCCATGCTTATTCCTTAAGCCAAGTCATATTTTAGGGCTTTAACGTCATGATTTAAAATCACTTAGAATGAGATTAGATGAAAGAAAATCATCCTCATTAACCATGTCATGATTTCTCATGAATTTCGGTTATAATGGATGAAATTTATAAGTCTCATTTTCCTTTCGTCAAATTCTCATTTGCATGATGACAAAAGTTGTGAAAGTGTAAGGTATCATCTAGTTTTATCTTAGTAATGTTTCAATCCAGACATTTAGAACAAATAAGATGAGAGTTTAAGGTAAGTGTGACTTTATGTTGACTATGCAAACCTCACAACATTCATAACATTGCTTAATTATGATACTATATTCTGATTAATCTTCAGAATATATAAGGAATCGAAAGACGTTGTTAGAAGACTGCTTATTAAGGTTCTTATAGCCTTAACATTTAATTTTGTCACTAACTCTCATGTTAGTTATTTGTTGACTTCTGGTAAGAAAACGTTTAGAACTAGAGTCAACTAATCATGTGTTAAATGGAATATTAAAATTACCAGACTTAAATATCATTAGTAAGTGACTATCTAATTAACTTATTCAAATGTTCTTTTGAATAATGGATAGTCTCGTTGCTTATGTCTAGTCTAATGGCATAATTATGCAGTGAGATTTTCCCTTGAAGAACCTTAAAGTTGGAATTTTTTACTTGTAATTTGTCTATGGACCTTAAGATCTCGAGTCGTTAAACAAATGATCTCGAAACTCTTGTTAACAGTTGTTAGTGTGATAAGTTTGAAATTCGAATTTTAAGGGATTTGGTATATTTTATTTCCTGTTTTAAAAGATATTTTATATTTATCCAATAATTTCGAAAATTATATCTAATAACATTAACAGATTTTTTCGAAATCTTAAGGGATAAAAATTAATCAAATACAGGAAAAACACCTTCTAATCCTTAATTCATTCCAAAATAAAGGAATTCATTCGAATTTCACTAAGAACATGAAGAACCCTAATAAATAAAATAATAATTCTGGAACCCGAAACCTGAATTTTTAAGAGTTTTATACAGATTTCGGACAGTTAAGATTTACCATTATGATTCCGAGTCATTAAAAAAACATTCTTTTTCCCCGAAACAGTGGACTCGGGTTATGTGACTCGAAACCGGCTATGAATTTAATTAGGCTTTCAAAATTTCGTTTTCCAGATTTCAATCCCAGAATTAATGGATACGAAAACAGAACTGATTAATCAACATATGCTCTGATACCACATGTTGACCAGTTCTGTTTAGACATAATGGAAAACATGAAAACATACCTTTGATTGCATCAGTACAGGCCAGCAGAGAATCCAGATGGAGACGCAGCAACAGTGTTTGACATGATTGTCAGCTTGATCTGGTTCCTCCTTAGGGTGCAATCTAATGATGGTGATTGATGAACCGAAAAGGGTAATCGGTTATGGGAGAGAGAGGTCGAGATGATGTTATGAGTAATTAGGTTATGTGTCTAACCTTAGAACCTCTACATTAGTCTCCTTATATATGCACCAAGAGGAAACCCTAATTAGTTAATAATGGTAATAAGGCCCATCAACAATTACCAACTAATTATTTAATAGGTTGTTATATATTTTGATCTATATTATGTAAATGATTATAATGGCTACTAGATTAAATATAAAATAATATATATTTAATCTTACAAATTAAGCTTAAACTAGGGTTAAGACCCGCCCGCGTTGCGGCGCGGGTACATCGTAAACATTGAATGGATTAGTCCAAACGTTATATGATGCATTAACCATATGAAAACACACATTTCGACGTATCCAGTTGAACTCAGTGTAACCTGTATAAGCATTGTGATTGGATCAAACGTAAAGTAAATGGAATTCATATCGAACAATCATAACGTATTATATGTGACCCAACTCATACATAGAAAACGTAACGGGTATGAAGGAAAATATGCACATGTAGTCGAAAGGGATTAATTAGAGCTTTCGAAAAAAGGGGAGAAAAAGAAACCATAATTTGATTCCACTCGGTTCGAAAAAACTTTACGAAACATACATAAAATAAACACGAAAATATATTATATTTGACCTAAATCATTTCCCAAAAAAGCTTACGTCGAAACGTAGAACAACTTGAATTTATACCAAAACGTACATAAAAACATGCACGTAAAAATGGTTTCTTTAAACGAAAACGTATTATATTTGACCTGACTCGTCTATAAAAAAAGTTCACGTCGGAATGCAGAACAAATCATATTTATACATACCCGTACATAAAATATGCACGTAAAAAATAGTTTTTAAGTAAAGGAAGTATAGGGATAAACCGAAACAAAATATTAGTAAAAGATTTAATAGGTTAAAAACGTTCGTAAAACCGTGCCAAGTAGCACCAATGCCACAACGACATCGACTCTCAACATCGTAAAAATAAAATAGATAAAATGGTAAAAATTACACTGAACGAAAAGGAGAATAAAATCGTTGAACCACGCACACCCGTTACAGTGTCTTAATGCGAAGAAATTAACCAGAAACGTAAACCATACAAAATAATAACTTAGTCGATCTAGGACCCACCCGTTGCGGAGAAGTTTTCAAAAGGGAAAAAATGGACGCGTTGCGACGGGTCTGTCAAATATAAAAAAAAATAGAGCAAAAACGTTGAAACTCACATGCACGCTACGACATGATAACTCGTAAAACTTAGAACGAAACGTAAAACGGAAAACTTGCGAAAGATAAAAAGTTGGAGGGGCCAAAGTTGTAAATAATAAAGTGTTGTGTTAAATTACAAAAGATGAAAAAGCTTGAGTTAAAAGTAAAAATTTCAAATGGGTTAAAATGTAAAAGAAAAAACTTTAAGGTTGGAAGTGAAAAATCAAGTTTTTTTTTTTTTTTTTTTTTTTTGAAAAAGTCCCTAAACATGAGGTACAAGTCATAATGCACAAGAAAGTTGCTAATTTATATATGGAATAATTTATCTATATCTCTATATATAAAAGGACGCTCTCACTGATACATATAAAAGGACGTTCTCAGTGATACAACGGATCCAAAAACTTAATCTTATCTTGCATACATGTGAGAAGTATAAGATGAGATTGAAAATTCAAGCTTCTGGGTTTACTTCTATTAATTAATCAAAAACATATGTGCAAAAATATTAGTTAAACTGTTATATTATATTGTGTGGAAGGGCATGAAGCGTTATATGGCAGCCACGTTAGCAGGAGACGTGGTAAAAAAAAAGCACAGGCGGGAGAGGCGTAAAAGTGGCGTTTTAAAAAAATAAATAAAAAAATAAACATCAACCCACTAATATAAATCCAAACTACACTCACCAATCAGGAGTCTCTGTATCATCAACCAAAGTGGCCCACGCCAGTAAAGAATCACTCGCACTCACCACACCACATCACGAGGCGATGTTCCCGACATAAAGGAGCTTCACATCATCACCATGAAAACCACTCTTTGTGATCTTGATTTTAGTGTGGAAACTGGAAAGTTAAAAGAATAAGCCTATAATTTTTTTAATTAATTTCTAGACTGTTTCATTGGCTAAGGAATTCAGGTGAAACCAAGAGTGGAAGAGGAATCTTATCTTGAACTCAGTAAAAAACGAACCTACAAATAATATTGTTTATATGTCTAATACCAGTATAATGTTTGATTATTGATTTATTGATACTATCTATAGAAATTGTAGTGGTTTATATTTATAATAACGATGTATTGAGATAAAGATATCGATAGAAAATTTTATATAACTAATATTAAACACCCCCGCGTTGCGGCGGGGGCGAGCACTAATGTCATACTACTGTCAGTGACCACCGACACTGAAGTTGCGGTGTTAATGCGAAGAAATTGAAGCGAAACGTCGAAACGTAAAACATAGAATAAAATAACTAAGTTGATATAGGACTCACGCATTACGATGAACCCGCGTCAATTTTTTCTCGTTTGACAGGTTCATCGTAATCTATATATAATATATATCATTACCACTATACAAACCATAATGCATACATTACAACAACCATTGTATCAATATGTTGTAAATTATATTTATACAAGATTTTGGCTAAATTACTTAGATTATTATAAATAATAATAATTTACAGATAAAACAACACAACTTTGAATGGATCAAACCGATTAAATATGATAAGATAATGAAACCATTATTTGATTAGGGTACAACCACTTAAGCACAATTTACAACCATACATGCATACAAAACAAAACAAATTTTGGTAAGATAATGAAACCATTATTATTTGATTAAGGTACAACCACTTAAACACAACTTATAACTTATAATTAAGGTACAACAATTTAAGCACAACTTACCACCAAATAAGCACACAGTTGTTTAAAATTAATAGTATATAAATTAATATGAAACTCGATCTTGTAAAAAAAATTCTAAATATAAATATAAATAATAGGGAAAATAGCGAAAATGGCCACGACTTGGTCAACTTTTCCATATTAGCCAACTCAAACGTCTTGGGGAGACGTTTGAAACATCTGCAAACGTCTTGGCGTCTCACCAACCAAAAGCTGCCACGTGTCCCATACAGGTCAGACGTCTTAACGTCTTGGCTGAGACGTTTTAGACGGCTTGTTGAGACGTTTTAATAGTTGAGCCAAGAAGCTGATACTTGCATGGCTTGAGACGTTTGAAGCCGGCTTGAGACGCCTAAACATGGCTTCAGACGTCAGCAATTATATTTTAAAATATTGAGACGTTTGAGACGTTTCATTAAAATATTGAGACGTTTGACGTTTGACGTTTGAGACGTTTCTTTAAGATATTGAGACGTTTGACGTTTGAGACGTTTCTTTAAGATATTGAGACGTTTTAAATAAAGAAGACCTCTTTAAAATAATATACTTTAACTGAAGGAGTATATAAATACAATATAAGTTGAAATTATATCAGCTCCGGACGGAGGATAAACTGGTTAAGATGTTTGGGTTGTACACGAGTGGCGAGGGTTCGAATCTTACTAATGGCCGGTTCTTTAAAGAACACCCTTTTGTTAATATTTTCTTTTTTTAATTTATTGTTTAGTAGGTATTTTATTTTCTATTTTTTATTTCTTTTTTTAATTTCTATTTTTTATTTCTTTTTTTAATATGTTTTTACTTTTTTTAAAAAGTTTTAAGACGTTTCAATAAAAGTTAAGACGTTTGAGACGTTTCTCGTCTTCCAAAGCTTTTTTTAAGACGTTTGAGACGTTTCCCGTTTTCCAAAGGTCTTTTTAAGACGTTTGAGACGGTTCCCGTTTTCCAAAGATCTTTTTAAGTCGTTTAATTCAAACCATGAGACGTTTCCTGGTTTTCAAAGTGATTTTCAAGACGTTTGGAACCTGTTTTTAAGTCGTTCACAATTTTTCACTTCCACCCTGTTATACACAACGTTTTTTGTTCACCATATTTTCTAGCACATTGGTGTTCACAACTTCAAAAAATGGGCAGACCCCCGGATTCAACAAATGGTTCTAAGAAGTCATCTACAACGGGTCTAAGAAGTCATCTACAACGGACACAGATCTTCTCCCTTGTAATGGGATGAGATCGGATTTCCCTTTCCACGTGCTATGCGGGGTCGATCGGGTTCAAGAACTCATCTACAACGGACACTTGAAGGGTTAAACGGGTTGTTCGGGTCATGACAGTTCTGCCCGTTCTGGGTGGTGGACGAGAGCTGGTCTAACACAATGGGCTCTTACCAGTGTGTTTGCCAGATCCTCTACCATCACCGATGACGTAGAACCGCAGAACCAAATGTGAACAACCCATTACATATCACCTAGGCCAAAATAAATGTGGGCTGATGGAACTTACCAGTTCACGACCCATATTTATTCCTAGGTGTTTCGATGCAAATTCCGGAATCAAAGTCCGGATCTCCTACCCCATTTTAAATTTATGGAAGTAGCGGTTTAGTGTATTCTAGTTCAAATGATTATATTTGTAACAGTGTAATGTTTTTTATGTACTTTGTATTCAATGATAATAAAGTTATAAATTTGTTTACTTTTTAATTCTTGCTCAATCCAGTATAATTGAATGTTTAAAGACGTTATAACAGCCTATATGTTAAGACGTTTCAACCTGTTAAGGTGTTTCAACAGGCAATTTACCAACTATATATACCCCTAATACCAAACACACATAAACACACGCCGTTCTTGTTATTCCAGTTTCTTTGTTCATCTTTCTTCTACACCCAGAAACACACAACCACACATGGCTGCTAACTCGTGGACGGAAGTTGAGGACATAGCATTGGTGGAGGCTTGGGAGGAGGTGTATATCAATCCTCCTCGTCGAGGGCAGGGAGGTCTATGGGTTCGGGTGCAACAATATTTTGCACAACTCCGTGGTCCGGACCACGGCCGTAGCGTTGATGCCTTATCTTCAAGGTTTCGTGTTATACGGTTGGAATGTAAGAAGTTCGAGAGTTACTACAAGTCTGCGGAGAATTCATCCGAGGGCCTTAGCGAGGACGACATCAAGGCGGTTGCCCTCATCAACTTCCGCCACGCTGAAGGACATGATTTCGAACATGTCTCGCAGTGGGAAACGATTAGGGTTTGGATTTAGATGTTGGTTTTTTTTTAATGTGTTATTTTTTTTTCTTTTGTTTATATTTGTTTTTTAAATTTAATGTTTACTATAATGTTTTATATTTTCTTTAACGGGGTTGGGATTTAAAACGGTATAAATAAACTTAAGTATTTAAAAGTTGAACCTTAACTAATAAACTTAAGTATTTAAAACTGATATTTAAAAAACTTAAAAATTTAAAAAAACGGGGTCTTCTTTAAAGAACCGGCCGTTTGTGAGATTCGAACCCGCGCAACACGTGTGTAACCCAAACGTCCTAACTAGTTTATCCTCCGTCCGGAGCTGTTATAATTTGAACTTAAATTATATTTATATACTCCTTACATTATATAAACTATATTATTTAAAAAAAATATATAAAAAACTTAAAATCTGAAAAAGCTGGGGGGTTATAAAAGCCCGTTGTGACAATCAATTTGTAACATTGATTCAACATGTCCTCGTCTTCTACCTCTGGTCTAATTCGAAGACCTAAACTTTTCAAGGTCGATTTGGATGGAAATGTGTACTGTCATCACGACATTCTTGCGGTTCTTCGAGTAGCTGGACTTAAAAGTGAAAGACATGGTGAAGAATTTTACGGTGTTCTCACTGGCCTGTAAGTTCAATTTGGTGTTTTGTAGATAGTCAATTGCAATTTCTTTATAGTTGTTGTGTTTTTGTAGAGAGGTGATTGCAAATTCTTCTTGTGGAAAGAAGATGTTGATAATATGTTCGTTGAACGTTCATACGGCACCTCAACTCCAGTGACGTTTAAAGACCTGAAGATAAAGAACCTTGAATTACACAATATGTTATTAATAGAAGAGAACAATAACTTGAAAGCAATGAGATTTGACACAAAGACGAAGTCGAAGAAACTATATGTGCTAAGCTTTTTAATTGCAATTGCAATATTGTTGTATTTGTGGAATTAGTATGTATTGAATTGCTATCATATTTAGTGTTTGGAAGCACTTGTTATGAAGGAATTTGCAACTGGACCAAAATTGCCAATGTTTGAACCAAAATTTACTAACTGTGTAAATCAAAATTGGCCAAACTGTCTAAAAAGGGTGGTCTTCTTTTAAAACGATACAACATAACTTTAATAAAAGATAAAAAACGATACAAGATAAAAATAAAAATAAAATCCTAAAACGCTAGCTAAATATAATTTTTCAAGGTTTCAAACACTTAAATGTGTTCAAAATCCTCGTCATAAATTATTGCGTAGTCTAGCAGGGCTTCTTCAATCACCTCTTCTTCAGGCAGGTTATTGTGCCGATCCTTTTTTTTAACGTTCTTATACCTTCCTAAAAAACGGCTACATTTGAAGTGTAGGAAAGCACACCGAGTGTTGAGGTCATTCGCGCTACGGGTCGTTTGTTGCACGTGAATGCAGAAATAGTTCATAACTTGACCCCAGAACGCGGGATCGGAAACTGAGTAAGTGTCTTCATCATGAGCGGCAGCGTAGGAGACGGCAATAGCAATGTCTTCTTCGTCGGTCCAAGAAGAATCCATGATTTTGTTAAAAAATTTCAAGTTTGAGGTAAAATTGTGATTGGATGTGGTTAAATGGCAAGAATGCCTATATGCCATTTTATAGTGGGTTCATTGATCACTATTAATCAAATTAATAAAATAAATTAAAAACAAGTATTTTATTGCATAAACTAGACAACATTTGGACGGGGTAAACACCGCCAAAAATACAGTTTTTCTGCAATAAATTGTCTGTACGACAAAAATGATTTACAAATGTCTCCAGTTATATTTATTGGTTTATCCGTAACCAGATGCTCCATAAGCATACACAGGTAGATTGCTTCATTCCCTGTGATTGTTGTGTTAGATACCACGTAGTTGTCATTGAGCTCGACACAGATACATTTTTCTGGTTTTCCCGTTTTTTTCCAATATTGCAAATGCACTAGTAATGCTCCTAAGTAAACTTTAACATTCGTCAAACGGGGGAGAATAACGTTTCTGTATTTATTGCCGACACAAACATCTTTGCACGGGTAATACACCAACTCCTGTGACGATAACTCTAGTCGAGCTAGGAGCCATTCGTTATTTTCTAACGGTAACGGAAATAAGACGTAATCCACTTCGAAGAAAGAAGGAAATGGGTGTAATTTTCCATTGGCATATTTAACAACGGTTTTAGGAGTAGAATCTAACAACATTTCATAAAATTGTGGTGGAAGAATTGTCCACCGCAAGTTTAACAACGGATCCCTTTGAATCTTTCTATTCCTCCAAGCCATTAGCCTTCCCACCCATCCTTCAATATGCTGTATAAGTTGTAATTTAAAATTAATTAATAACGGGGAAAAATTGAAGAAATAATAAAAATATTAGGAAGAATAATTAACTGTTGAGGTTAGGTAGCCGCCACAGCGAAAACCTAATAGAGTCCCCTAAAATTTTTTGTCCAACTCTATTGATCTTGTGAAAACTGCTAAATAACAGAACGGCGCATCCCCATTTCTGTAGAATGTTTCCACGTCTTTTGACCAGTTCTCACTTTCGTCGTCTGGAATTGCCCATGTACCAGCCCGGTGGAGGTGAAAACTTTGTCGATTGTGTATAAAGTGCCTTTGTTCTGAATCATCTCGTTGTGGAACTTCAGAAGAACTTTCACCCTTGTTAGTTCTCCATTTTTTGAGAATCCAAGATGATGATTTGTTTACTGGTTGAGAGCAGTATACATCATTTTTATTTGTTTCAGACATTTTTGCGTGCTCCAGAAACGTACTCAAATACTATACTTAAAGTGAAAAATTGTTATTGGATTCCCATTGCTATTTATTAAAAAAAAATAAATTATCAATAAATGCCAATTTTCGTCAATACAGAGACGTTTCAGCATGCAGAGACGTTTCGGACACGTGCCATTCATGCAGAGACGTTTCAGCACATTTTAAGACGTTTCAAGATTTAAGACGTCTCAGGGTTTGACACGTGGCATTCATGCAGAGACGTTTCAGCTTTTCAGCACATTTTAAGACGTTTAGTACATTTAAGACGTTTCCCACATCTTGAGACGTTTCCCACATCATCTTGAGACGTTTCCCACATCTTGAGACGTCTGCTGAAAGACACGTGTTCCACTTTGGGTCCCCGTGTAGCCATCGCGTGACACGTGTCGTGGAACATGTTTTGACTTTGAGTGTGGGTTCATGTGTTTCATTTCCACCGTCAAACGTCTTCGGGGACCACGTTCTCTCCTTTAGGACCACCTTCAAGAAAAGATCCGAAGACCATTGAAGATCCGAAGACCATTGAAGATCCGAAGAAATACCCGACGACCAAAGACCCGACCCGCGTTGAAGACCAGACCACATTGAAGATCCGGAGAAATACCCGACGACCAAAGACCCGACCCGTTGACTGAAAATGGATCCAAATTACTACGGATTCCCACCATTGGGTGGTCAAGAGCACATGCAACCTCCTGATCATGTCATGCAAGACGTTGGATCAAATCTTCTCCCAAGTGTAGCGGTGATACTTTATGTCTTTTTCTTTTCTTTATTATAGTGTTTTAGTATTTTAGTATATTTACTGTTGTCTTTTTTTGTTTCATTTGTTACTTTACAAGGTCCAAAAGATCAAAGTTCGTCAAAAATGGAATATAGTAAAGACTATGAACAAAAGAATGACGGAATCTATTGAATCCAAGTTTAGGCAGACATGTTTTGGGCCTTATTTGGATATTAAGTGTGTTATGTGTGATAGTCTACTCTTACTCGGTGTTGCACAATTACAAGTGCATACACCTACACCCAGATTAGGGATTACATATCGCCTAGGCCAAGAAATTTTAATGTTTACCCCGAAACAATTTTGTCTAATAACGGGGTTAAGGTTTGGGTCCACTAACTGGACCCCGATTGACCACCCTGACTCATTTAAAAACTGTCATTTCCCGGGCCGTGAACGTATTGCTTTCAAACGAATTAGAGATATGTTTGAAGGTCCGATGCCATATAGTGACGAAGATTGCACAAGGATATGTCTACTGATGCTTTTGGGTCAAGGGTTATTAGGGTTGCAGGATTCAAATACAATCGATATTAAACTGTTACACCTGGTGGATAATCTGAATGAGTTTAACCAATATCCATGGGGTAATTATTTTTGGGAGAGCACGTATACGAACGTGTATGATATGCACGTTCGTCAAAAGGCAAACGCGAAGTGTTTTTCGTTAGATGGATTTGTTTGGCCCTTTAAGGTACCTGAGAAATCGTATATATATTAAATATATTTTATATTTTAAGTGTAATTTCGTTTTAACTTGTATACTAATAGCTGGTAAATATGTAATGCATTTACAGATGTGGATTCTAGAGGTATTTCCGGAATTCAAACAGAGGAGGGGGTATTTCAATGCTCAGACCATTCCGAGATTTTTAGGATGGAAAGAAGGACAAAAGCTGATGAAGGGTAGTGTTGATGGCATCTTAGCGAATGCAATAAAGGTAAATTGCTATTTTATAAAGTTTTATAATTTTAAATAACTATATTTTAAAAGCCGATAACAGTTTCAACCTATAAAATTTAAAAATTAAAAAAAAAATTCATACCGTTAAGAGTTCAACCTTTATTAGTTTCAAATTATAATTTTATAAAAAATTATATTATAAAATTATAAAAACAAATTAAACATTTTAACAGTTACAACCTTTAACTGTTTGAACCTTTGTTAGTTTTTAAAAAAATTATAAAATTAAAAAAATAAAATTTCCAACCGTTAACAGTTTGAACCTTTTGTAAAATGTTTCGTTTTCAATGTGTTAGATACGCGAATATAAACCGCTAAACTTCATACTACCAACTATGCTTGAGGCCGAGACACAATGGTATATTTCAAGCTTGGATTATTTGGACCTTGAACGTCAAATTTTTAACCCTGCTATGGCGACTGAATTACCCCCTCCAATTCATAATCCAATCGGCCCAAGTCAAAACTACGGCCAGCCACAGAAGGACTACATTGCCGACTTGTTCGGCGATGATGAAGTTCAGCTGCCTCAAATGCAGGGATTTGCACCTGAAATACCGGTTCAGACGGATAATATTCCGTTAAACATGGCTGACTTGCAACGGGATGCTGGTCCCGGTCAGTTTTCATCAGGATTTTATTCCGAAGAGCAGCTTGTCTCTAAATTGAAAGTCAATGATGTTATCAAACAACTCAGAGTTGTTGCAAAGGATCTACTCAAACAACCGGGCGTTGACTGACATGCTCAAGTCGGAGTTGTTGCAAACTTTTCGTATGGCTCCGGTTAATACTCCAAGCCACATACGAACACCGATGGACCAATCGCAAAAAGAAGATGATAATGTAACCCATTTATTTGGTTATAAAAATCTAAAAAATAAATTTATTTGAAAATGTTTCTAACATTTTTTTTTAAATTTGTAGGCGGCAGCTTATTCCTATTTTAACTTCGATAAGGAAGTGTATCATGTGTCTGCAATTCCCGAAAATCTTACCGAAGAAGCCGTAAGTTTGGCCTGCGTATAAGTTTATTTTTGTTATCCCTGTACGTTTTGTTAATTTACCTGTTAAATAATGTAATTGTAGGATGAGGATCCGGAGATGATTAAAGTGAGGCGGTCCGAAAGGCTTGTGAAGCCCGCCAAGGCTGTGCTATCACCGTTTGTAGTTTTCAGAAACCTCAAGCGGAAGCCAAAAAAGATAGCAAATGATGAAGATAAATTATTTGAAAAGATAAAAAATTGGGCACCAACTAGCGGCGTTAGACAACTAACACTCACTGCAGGCGGCTATGTTGGTCCTAATTTCTGGGCGGCCTTGCTAGGCACTGACGGGACAGGCTGGTTAAGCGATGAGGTAAATTTGTTAATACTAAATATACTATAGTTTCCTATAAACTTTCGCTAAAATTGTCCAAACTTATGACAGCACCTTTTTGGATAGATGATACACATGTATAATTCAAGAAATCCATCCGATAATTGGTCCATTTTACCCCCGTATTTCCAGATGCATTGTCAAAATTTAGATCAGAAGTTCGAATGTTACTTCAACGGGGAGGTAGAGCCTTTTCCTCGGATATTTAGCGTTGACGAGGTGTATGTACCGTTATATATACCATCATTTCACTGGTTTTTAGGAGTTTTCAACCTGGTTAACCAGACCCTCACTATTTACGACAGGTAAAAATTTATAAACGCTGATTATTTAATAGTTTTACTCTCAAAAGCTATGACTTTTAATCAATGCTTGTTTTTTTTTTTGGTAGCTTGATGGGTATGCGAGAATTCGAAAAAGGAAGAACGGAAGTGGTTTGCCAGATAAATTTTGTTTTTGACCATTGGCTTCGTTTGCATGGTTACTATGACAACAAACCTTTAACGTTAAAGTATCCGTTTGAAACAGTATATGCAGATGATGTGCCACAACAGTCAGGACCATTAGGGGACTGTGGGGTTTGGGTTTGTATATTTCTAGACCGGTTGATTAACAAAAAAAAACCACTAAATGATGGTGAAGACACAAGCATAACGGCTACAAGGATGAGGCGCCATATGTTGATACTTTTCTACAACTCGCTTATTCCTAAAGAATTAGTCAACGAGATACAAGAGGACGATATTGAATTTATTAAATGATTTGTATTAATTTATATTTTATAAAACAGAATTATTTGTATTTTGAATATTATATTTTATATTAATTATTTTCATTGTGAACATGTGTGTATATATATGTGTGCCCTCACTATGTCAATAATGCCACACCAAATGTCTTACTCAAACATTCCTCATTCCGTGCAACGCACCATTTGGATAAACCAAAATGATCGGTTTGAACATTGGTCGCCAAATATTCTAGAGTTTTACTATGACGGCGATACTCCAACTTGCTACTCAACCTACATGGGTAAAACACCTCTCGGAAAAGAATGGTGGGGCCGATTACTTGGATTTTGTGGAAACGGATTTATTCAGGAAACGGTACCTTCGAAATACCTTTCATGTTAATGATACTGTGTTTTTTTTTTTGTCAAACGTTTACCATATTTTTCTTAGCATATCAATGCATGGTGCAACAAGCTTATGTATCAACGGGAGCTTCACAGACGCTTAAGGGCGATGCCGTCAAATGATTATCGGTGGACAGTTGTCCCGCCTACTTTTTTTAACATGATAATAGAACAAAATAGAGAGGCCTACGGATATGGAGACGGTTCAAAAGAATTTTTTTCCTCCCTTTTGGGACGTTGATACGGTACAAAAAAAATTTTTTGTAACTTTAAAAAAAATTCCCTTCAAATAATACCTTCTCTTGGGCTTATTTACGTTTCAAATTTTTGCAGATTTACATGCCCGTAGCGCACAACGAAAACCACTGGTTACTTCTAAAAATAAATATGCGTTCGCTTAAAATATATGCTTATTTTCCCGATAACTGTAACCTAAGTAATTGCGGAGAAGGATTTTGCATACACAGGAAAATACATCAAAATCTTTTAGAATTTGAATCTCCATTCGTATGGTTTCTGGGACGTATATCATACTGGCAACAATCAGGGAAAGATCGTGTAGAAGCCTTAGAGTATTGCGGGGATGTTGTGTGGCCTGACCACGGAGCTCATATTGGTCGAAACTCAGGTGCTATCATATGTATGCTATTGGAAAATCTAGTTAACAACCGTTCATTAACATGGAACGAAGTAAACATGCAGGATGCTTGTGTCAGATATAGACGCTACATGGCTGATGAACTCTACGCCGGCCGCTACACACCAATTAATTTTTGATGGCTGGATGTACGCATTGTAAAATTTAATTCATATATAAATTAAAAGTA
This sequence comes from Helianthus tuberosus, assembly GCA_030545235.1. Taxonomy (NCBI): domain Eukaryota; kingdom Viridiplantae; phylum Streptophyta; class Magnoliopsida; order Asterales; family Asteraceae; genus Helianthus; species Helianthus tuberosus. The sequence continues at coordinate 164,764,477 of CM060412.1, read as the reverse complement.
CTAATTACTATTGCGGTTACAGAATTTGTTACATGATTTTCCTAAATAAAACATAAAAAAAACTAAGCTATTATTAAAAATCTGCTAAATTATAAGATGGAAAAATGTCATCCGTTGGACTCTGGGTTTCTGTCTCTTTCCCTTTTCCTTTTCCTTTTCCTTTGCCTGATGATTTATGTGAACGAATCTGTGATTTCATTGGATCTAAACAAACGTCACGAACATGTCCGTATGTTCGACACCGCGAACAATATACCGGAACAGGTTCTTCCCCACGAGACAAGATTCGGGTGTTTTCTTTTGGACGGCCAGATTGACGTTTTGTAATATGCGGGGGTAATACACTGCCAAGGCCTTCTGGTATCACCCATTCAGACCTATGAGGCAGAGGATTAATCGATTCTTCATACGTTTTTTTGTATACTTCGTTTGAATAACACGAGAATGCATAATGACTGCAGTCAGCTTCACCCAAAAATCTTGAAACAGCAATCACATGCCCACAAGGTAGACCAGAAACTTGCCAGACATGGCAGCTGCACGAACGATTCAAAAAATCAACTACACCCCTTTTCCCACCGTCTTCAACAAGAAAACTGTTTACCCCGATGCCTGCAACAGTCCAGGTTCTAGACCCTTGAATTTTCTTTAAAATTTTCTTCTGTGCCCACTGAGTCAGTGAATGGCTCTCCTGCATGCCCTGCAGTCGACGGTCATAAAACCATTTTTGTACAGACTCGCGGAAGAATTCGATAAGTTGCGTTATCGGCATCTTACGCGAGAATCTAGACAAAGAGTTAATAGACTCCGCACTATTAGATGTCATATAGTGGTATCGATTGCCAGGACAATGAGCTCTTGCCCATCTACCAAACCCAATATTTGTTAAAACCTGACGTATTCTAGGAACAGCAAGACACAAAGCATTGAATGACTCGTTAAAGTCAGACATCCGATAAGATTTACATGTCTTCCACCATAGTGCCTCGTACTCTTTTTTTTTAGACGACGGCAAACGTAAATTCATCATTAAATGACGACAACACAACCCGTGGTACACACGTGGAAACACGTTTCTAACACCTACATGTATAGAATTCGCCCTATCCGAAATGATCGCCATATCTGCTATTTCACCAACACAGTCTCTAAGCTTTGAGAGAAACCATGTCCAAGATTCACCATCCTCTGATTTTCCAATGCCATAAGCAAGTGGTAAAATCTGATTATTTCCATCCATGCCCACTGCTAAAAACAACGTCCCTTTAAATTCACCCTTTAGGTGTGCCGCGTCAATGATAACGACGGGTCTTAGATTAATCATAAAGCTACGAATCTGAAAATTAATGAAAACGAAATAAGAGCAAAACCCATGTTACTTTAAAAAAATAAGAGCAAGTACAAAAGAAAATGTGTAAATTACCGCAGCACCTAAAGCAACAAAAACCATTTCAAAACGACTCTGCTCATCAACCAAGATGTGAGTAACGCTTCCAGGATTTGCAAGCTTCAAATTGTAACAGTATATTGGTAGTTCGGCAAAAGAGTCTCGGGTTGTTCCTTGTAGAAGTTCAAGTGCATAGCTTTTACCACGCCAAGCTTGAAGGTTTGTCATCTCAACCTCAAACCTTTCTCTAAAATCTTTGACAATCTCTTTCGCTCGATATATCCTACCACTGTCTTTTAGTTGTTCCTTTAAAAAGTGACCCAAAACCTTTGGGTTAGCCTGACGGAAATGTGGGTGTGTTTGCGTCTTCGAACAGGTGTGTCTATCGTTCATATGTTTAACAAACCATAAACTACCACAAGGAATAACATTTGCCTTAAATCGCCATACACAACCATCACCCATGCATGAAACTTCATACCGTGTCTTAGATGATCTATCAACTTTAAACTCGAAATGCTCTAATAAACATTTCTTTCCCAACTCAAGCTTCATCTCTTCTTTGTTATTGAATATATGACCGGCCTCAAACACTATAGATAAAGAACCTGATTCGTTGTTAGACGTGGATGATTTTTCAAAATTATTTTCTAAAATAGGACACTCATCGTTTAAAACATCAACACTTTCTTTTACTGAAATATTTAGATCTGGAGCTTTGAAGTTGTTTAAAGAAGAAAAACCAGAGGAACCAACATCAGACTCTTGAATAACATATAATTTATATAATTCAAAAGGATTCTGCATCGCCAAATCAAATAAAAATCTAACATCTCGATCATTAATTATATCGATCGGATCACTAAACGTAGACATCCGGTATGACAACCGTGTAATGTTTGGAATATCACACATGTTAGAAACATAGTTTACAAAACTATTATATGAATGATATGTTTCAACTTCTAAACCACGTCTCCTTGAATCGCCATCAGTAACATACTCAATGTTTCCGTTAATGACATCCCACTTCCCCCCAGTATAAACAACAAACCTCACCCTCATGTTGTGAGATATTTACTAAAAACAAACAAACTTTTTGAATCTTAAATAAGGGTTCCATAAAAATAATTGCAACAAACGTGTTAAAATAAAAAAAAATATAAAAACGTCTTAAATTGCTAATAAAACGTCTTAAATTCGTACAAAACGTCTTAAAATCGTACAAAGCGTCTTCAATAAGTACAACAAAACGTGTTATCCGGCTAGAGCGGATGTAGCCGGCTAAATACAGTTAAATGGCTCAAGCCATCCGGAAACGTCTCAAGTCGTCTGGATAAATGGCCAGCCATAACGAAACGTCTCAAGCCGTCCAGCCAAGACGTCCAGACGTCTGACTCTCCTATCGGACACGTGGCAGCTTTTGGTTGGTGAGACGCCAAGACGTTTGCATATGTTTCAAACGTCTCCCCAAGACGTTTGAGTTGGCTAATATGGAAAAGTTGACCAAGTCGTGGCCATTTTCGCTATTTTCCCTAAATAATATATATTTGTCAGTAATATAATATAATAATCTATCTACGTACGGATAAATTGTGGTAAACGAGTAATGACAAAGAAAATATATTACTTCATATGCTTAACGTGTCACGCGATAAGACCATTATATTTGTCAGTAATATAATATAATAATGTATTCAAGTACGGATAAATTGTGGTAAACGAGTAAGGCTGGACAGTATGGGGACCGTCCAGCAGTCGTCGCTGCCCCCTCTCCATGCCGCCCCCCTGTCGTCGTCCAGTCATCGTCCTCTCCGTCGGAATTTTGACGTCCAGGACGGAGTAAAACATGTGGGGCCCCCTCTTTCTTCTCGGCGCCGCTCCGTCACCCCATCCTGCCACTCCCGTCGCCGTCCATCCCTCCGTCACCATACCGTTCAGCCTAACGAAAAAAGAAAATATTTTACTTCATATGCCTAACGTGTCACACGATAAAACCATAAGGTGTAGGCTCGGAGAAGCCTGTGTTGATAAAATAAAAATGGATTAGTCTTTTGAAATAACTAGTAATAAGACCCGCGCGCGTTGCGGCACGGGTACTTCGCAAATATCAAACACATTAGTTCAAGCGTTATGTGATGTGTTAACCATATGAAAAAGGACGTTTTGACGTATCCGATTGAACTCAATGTATCCTATAGTTGCATTGCCATTTGATAAAAAACGTAACGTAAATCGAATTTATATCGTACAATCATAACATACTATATGCGACCCGATTAACTCGAATTTATATCGTGAAGCCAAAAACTCTCGAGGGGGTTAAAGTGGCATTTACAAAGTTAATAAAAAGTCAAGTGGTTAAAAATTGCATTTCCTAAACTTAAGGGCTAAGAAAGGGTAAAGATAAAATTTGAGAAAGTTTTAGGGTAAGAAGGAAACTATAACAAAGTCGGGGCTGAAAAGGAAATTACGACAAAGTTGGGGTGTCAAAAGCAAACTATTTGTAAAATGGAGTAATAGTTTAGGGACTAAATTTGTCATTTTATGAAATTTTGAAGGTACCAAAGTTAAGGGACTAAAATTGCAACATCGTAAAAGTATGGGAGAGGGGGAGGCAAAGATGGTGGGGTTTCCACCGACTTTGTCTTTTAAGTTATAGCTAGTAATAAGACACTTGAGCGTTGCGGCGCGAGTATATCACAAACGTCGAACGGATTAGTCCAAGCGGTATGTGATGTGTTAACCATATAAACACGCATGTTTCGACGTATCCGATTTAACTCAATGTGACCTATATAAACATTGTGATTGGATCAAAACGTAAAGTAAATCGAATTTATACCATACAATCATAACGTATTATATATGACCCGACTAACTCGAATTTATACCGTCAAGTCAAAGCGAATTATACGCGGCCCGATTCATACGTAAGAAACGTACAAAAAAGGCACGAAAGCATGCACCAAATTTACATCAAAAGGTAGAGAAACTCGGATTTTTTTATTGGGATAACATCCATGCTTTGCGGTGGATGTGAACCCAGTCTATTTCCATGCATAGCAAACAAAGAAAAAAACAGCGTTAGTTTTTTTCTAATGAATTTCTCAAAAGGTATATAACTAAAGCATTAAATCTTAACTTAAAAAAACAAAACGTTCAGTTGATTCAAATGAAAAAATGTGTATAGATAATGAAGAGGTTCCATAAGTAAGTGATCTCAACTAATATAAAAATTGAATAAAAGTAACCAAGGAAAAAAATGAAAAAACACCGAAAATGAAAAAAAAAGCAAAAACAGAAAAGGAAAACAGGCTAACCCTGGATTCAAACCTGTGGTCTTGTGTATAAATAACACCGTCTTTGCTAACTGCAATGCATTCCATTTAGTTGCAATTTTGTTATCACGCATATATATTAAAGAACAAAGTCGGTGGATTGATGTGACCTCCACCGACTTTGTCTTTTAAGTTATTGTATAATTTTATGAAATTAAAAATTATATTAAGAAAGTCTTTATTTGCACTTGCCTCTTTCATTCTTTAACTTAAAACGTATCGGTATAAATTCGTGTTTATATTTGTTTCGAAGTAATTTTTTTTTGTAAACAAGTCAAGTAAAATCTAATATGTTTATGTACATATCCAGTTCTACGTTCCAACGTAAATTTAGTTCCAATTCGAGTGGGGTCAAATACAATACGTATTATTTAACAGTATAAATTAGAGTAACTCTATGTTTCATCCATGCCACAACGTGCTACAAGTAAAATTTCAAACATTGACGTGATTCTCTTTAGATTACATGCGTCAGTTCTCCTTTTATATATGTTTTATGCTTTTTTTATACGTTCTTATGTATAAATCGGGTCACGTAGAAATACGGTATGCTTTAGGTAATTTTGATCCAATCGCAAATTCGCAATGTTATTGAGTTAAACTGAATACGTCAAAACGCATGCTTTTATATGGTTAACGACCTAACGCACATAACACTTGGACTAATCTATTCACCGTTTAAAATATTACCCACGATGGAAAATGTACAGGTCTAATCGCCGGTACATACTCAGTTATAGCGTCGACTACTTTAGTGTTTAACTTTTTTTTATTTTTAATCTATAACAACCCTTCTAAAATATTTATAACACCCCTATACGTCCTAAAATACACCCCGTATACGAAAAGTTGGCCCGAAATACCTTAAAATTAACAAAAATCAAATAAAAACAATAAAATATGTCTGTCGCGGGGCGCGACAGACTTCCCTTAATCCGTCGCGGGGCGCGAAAGCCTGGCCACCAGGCTTAACCCGGTGCCGCCATGTGGCATGTGCGTGTCGAAGCTACTGGGTCAACTCAGCAGCCCTATGCGAGACACGTGGTCTCTCACGGGCCCCGTAAGCCCCCTCCTCATCTGTCGCGGGGCACGACAGACTCCCTGATCAGCACTATAAATAGGATCGATCGGTATTCAGTTGAAATCGTTCAAAACTTTCGAATTTTCTCTCAATTATGAATAGCAATTACTATATCGGGTATAATACCCCCCCCCTAATTAGCGAAGCTCTGCCTCATTGTAAGTATTATAACCCCCGGTTACGTATTAGATACGCTGCCCGATTGATCTAGTGCTCCGTAACGCATGTCGAGGCTCTTCCTGACTCAGTCGTTGGAGTTCTGTCTCGGGGAGGGTATAGCTAATGTAAATTTGGGTTATTATACTAACGCGTGTGCATTGTTTATTTAACTATATTATAACCAGGAAGTCACAAAGGAAATACCTAAAATAGCAATGTGAGTTAATCCTTCTTTTTGTAAATTGTTTTTACAAAACCTCAAACTTTTAAATTATAGTTAGCAGTGATTGAGTATTTGTATTCTACAATTATCGTCGGTATGTTGGGGTTTTGTATACAAAATTTGTTACTACACTGTGAGTAGTAACTTACCACAAATCAGGATTGACAGTACCGTGGGTGGTAATTAAAGTATATATAAACAAATGTAATTGTTAGATTGCCCTCAATGTTGTAAAATGATAAAACCTGTTTTGATTAAACTGGGATTCACTCACCAGTATTTCTTGCTGATAAAATGTTTTTAAACGCGTTTCAGGTAACAAAATGTGAAAGCCAAATAGAAGCCAGCTGGAGAGCACTGAAGGCTTGGAAAAGTGGCTATAAAAGTTACCTAAATAAAGAAGAAGATTTATTTCTATAAATTAGGATTTATCCCTATAAACATGTTTGTAATGGAAACTTGGGTTTATCCCAATACATTTATTATTATAAAAATATGGTGTTTTACTCTGATAAAATATTTACTAACTACGGTCCTCATGAAAATTCCGCTGCCAAATTAATGATAGACATCGATACCACCAGCTCTGAGTAGGCCGCGGCCGCTCGCCTCCTAAGGCAGGGGTCGGGGGTTGCGACATAATCTATCTTACTTTTTCATAGTTGAAGTAGTTTACAACGAAATAAATACTTATAAGCTGCTTCAGTTCAATGGCCAAGTTTTTCTCAATTCATGCTTCATAATAGCATCCTCCACTCGTCTGTCGGGGTGGTTTGGTGTCCGTTGGTGGGGTGGTCCAGTCTAGCGGACTCATCCTCCAAATTTAAGTATATGTGAAATGACTAAATTGCCCTGTTGACCCAACTGGCTATATACTCCCAAATTTAACTTAAAAAAAACGTTGGTCACAGAATTCGAACATGTCACCTTTGCTTTGAAATGTCGATTTTAAACCATTGAGCCATGTATTCAGCTTGTTATTAAATGCATATTATTTTCCTCTTAACATAACCCTTAACCAAATTTTCCTTTCTGCTTCATCTAATATCTTGTATTTTATCGTATTTCAATTGTTACGAGTATTGTAATTTTCTGTTTTCTTTATTTTATGTATAGTAATTTAGTAATCAAATTGGTATATTTACTTTATACATGAATGGTTCCTATATTATGTAATCATTGTAGAGTAATTACACTTAATTACTCTACTAGAGTAAATACATAAATATTTTTTTTTATTTTGCAACTAAATATCATGTTTAATTAGATAGAACAAAAATAAAAATAAAAATAAAAATCTTTATTCGCTTCTAATGTTAAGACCCGTTTATATGCTAAAACCCATTTATATTTAATCTTTACTATATATAATACTAGCTTATAAACCCATGTATTGCATGGATTAAATATATAAAAAAAAAACTTAAATTGAATAATATTTTAATTTATTAGTGTTACAAACCCGTGTATTACACACGTAAAATAAAAAAATGTAAATCGTCCTTCTATATGATCCTGATCACATAGTTAAAAAAAGTGTAATAATACTATAATCTAATTATTGCGTTTTTCCAATTATTATTATTAATATAAGGATGGTTTAGTAAAAAATATCTAATTATTGTATTTTTTTTTTACGATAATAGGATGGTTTAGTAAAAAAAAAAGATGTAATTATTGTATTTTTTATTTTACGATAATATTTAATAAAATACATTGTATTTATCTAATAATATTAATTAAATAGTGCATCCTAATATGGTTTTTAGCATATTTAAATTAAATTTATTATATTAGTAAGGGTAAGGATTAAAAAAATATTTGAAAATAAAATGTAAGTCTAAATTATAAGGTTAAATGAGAGAGTGACACGTGACAATAATTGGAATCATATATTGAAAGTTAAATTAGATTTGATGTTTTATTTGTAACTATACCATCTTTATCAATTATTAATATTAATCATTTGGTTTTAAAAATATATGTGGTTAATCTAGTGAGGTATTATATTACCAAATAAAGTTAATATAATAATGCATAAATAATTAAATTGGAGATATTAATAATGATAGAAAATAATAATAGTTTTGTTATAGATAATAATAATAAAGTAACGATTAAACGGATTTTGATTTTAAAGGATATTCATATTAAATAGAGACATATTAAAAAAAATATAATGACCATTTATCGTATGTCATAGAGCCGAAGATAATCTTGATCTCTAGTATGTAAAATCGGTATATTCAAGCGATAAAAATAATTCTTATATTTTTATCTCTATATCATATAGTATAATTTATTAACCCAAACATCATGGTATATCTATTTCTTTTGAGAGAGGGGATCTTTATTTAGAATTATTTATTAAGGTGGATAATGGTCCTTAGGCTAAAGGGTGTGGGGGTCATGGTTGGGATATGATTCGCCACCTAGGAACATGAATGGAAGGCTACAGTACCACCCCTTTGTTTGATCCACCATGGTTTGTGTGGATTAAACCATGACAACCATGGTGCTCTTTTCCATTTTTCAAGAAATCATTTACTTTTTCTTTAGACAGAGATAAATTAAAATAAATAAAGGGCTAGTGGTTTGGGTCATGACCACACCTTTAGGGTAGTGGTTTTGGATGATGGAGTAGAGGTAGGTTACATGATACTGACGTGAAAAATCATGATGGTCACAAAGGTCCTGACCACATTCTATAGCCTTATATTAATTTACATATTATATTATTTATTATAGTTGAGATAGCAAGATAAATTATCATATGACATTTTGATAAAATCATTTATTATAAAAGAATGTGATATGTCATTAAGGAAGTTTTTTATTAATATTAGAAAGAGATTCATATTCTCAATTTTTATGAGTGTAACTTTAATAAACCACATACATCCAAAAAACGACTCCACCAGAAAAGCCTTGATTAATATTTAAAATGTTATATACTATACAGATTCTCAATTGTTATACGTGTAACTTTAGTAAACCACATATATATTCAAATAACGACTCCATAGTTAATTACTCTATTTATGTCCAAAATAATTTAAAAATGGACTTGTATCTATTTTAAAATGGGTTATTGTATTTTAATAATGTTAAGTTTTACCAGTTGGCCGATAATAATCCTAACTTTAAAAATTCACTTCAATAATCCCAACTTGTAAAAGTTTGGTCGCCATTGATTCTTCTCAAACATATAAGAATTTGGTCTCCTCAATAGATTCAATTACACCTGGAGACTCCTTAATTGATTTAAGTGCACATATGTTAGAAAATGATCAATGGCGGCCAAACTTTTACAAGTTGGGATTATTGGAGAAATTTTTAAAGTTGGGATTATTATCGGTCAACTGGTGAAACTTAGGATTATTAAAATTCAATAACCCTTTTAAAAGAGTAATCCCTTTCCATTTATAGAAGTCAAAAAGACACATGATCACTGAGAATATTTCTAATTTTCAATTCCTTAATTAACTATTATGAGGGCGTGAATCATACACTTATGATTATGATTAGCAGCCATTAGTTTAGGGTATGAGAGTTTTGAAGTATATGTGACAATTAATATTCTATATGACATATCTTTTAAGGGATTGAATTTGGACAAACCCATGAATCCGAACAAAACGGGTGGGTTTTATAAGCCCGTTCAGATTCTTGTCTCCTCACACCTCATATGTTCCGACACAATTTTACAAATTAAAAACAAGATTCTATTCCATTTTGAAAACAAGTTCATGAATCTATGGACACAATGTGTAACACACTAACTCAGAAGTGCTAGCATGTCATCTTAACCAACGTCAAACTTAATTGCATACATAGCTTAAATACATTATTCATTACTTTAATAACATAGGAAGAGGATTATCGGAGTAGATGTTTCAAAGACGTATCAAATGCCTGCCTGAAAGCGTAGACTCGAACTTGTGTAACTCTAACGTATTTCTTGAAGATCATGATAACCTAAAGATAGTATCATGCAGATCACGGAGTGGTACACATCAGGTGCGCGGTCATGCGGATCGCAGTGTGCATGGTCGTGCGCCTCAGTTGCATGGTCGTGCGCCTCAGTTGCATGGTCGTGCACCAGTTGCAGAATTTGCCAAACTTTCTAGAATTTGCAGTTTGACCACTAGAGTTTGATAATTCCATTATTTTATGCTAGAAACTCATAATTAAGTATGTTGTTAGGTATTTCAAGTGTACCAAAGTAGTGTATGAGTATAATGCACGTATAATTGATACTTTCAAGTGTTTCAAGTGTCGGTTTTTGCGTATAAACATGTATTAGAGATTGTAGCGTATAACACAAGTATGTAACATGTATAAGTATAAAAGTGAATTCCATTATGATCAAAGTCTCGGATTACAATATTGGAAAAAAATACAAATACGATATGATTACAAGTTTCCAAAAATAGGAACACAATACACTTTCTAAATAAAGAAGATACAAAATGCAAAGCGTTACATATATTACTAAAAAGTATGTTATCTTGAACTAATTTATAAACTTGCTATATTTATAAGTTGTGCACATTTATTTTTCTGATCAACTTTTTTGGGTTATTAAGAATCAATTTTAACCCGTTTAATTATTAGTATTATGCCAATTTAACTTAATCTGTTTAAAAGTTTTAAACACTTTTAATTATTAGTATTTAGACTTAATTTAATTTTATCATGTGACTTGACTTTGCCTGATCTAAACCGATTTTTTTAATCTTTAGCTTCAGAAAATCAACCTAGAAAAATTTGTTTTTACATTGTATGAAAGTACGTAACAAATTTTTTGAATATTACCTTTATAATTTTAGTCTAACTCCCCACTGATTGTAAGATGCGCTTTATATGTATTTCTTGCATGTTATAGCTTACATCAAAGCTTGATAGGTTATGCTAAATATTCTTTGTTACTTAATAATTTAGAAAGTGTTTCCATAAATCCACCGTAAGATACTAAGATCTACTCAATAGATTTAACAAAACAAAACATTTAAGTTCCACTGACTTTATTGATTAATATAGATGGTTCCTTCCATGGTTGCAAAAGTCACTAGGCGTTTTCTAATCGGTCGACCTAGGAGTTGAGAGCACTTGGCCTATGTGGAGAGTACTCGGGGAGTACTCGAACATGTTAAATTATAAAAAAAGAATAGTTTTCGGAAATTAAATATATGTCAAATAACATAAATTTACTAATATTTATAACAAAATACGTGAAAATGATATTCATTCTTTAATATGGCATAGAAATTATGTTTTTTTAAGTCAAACTCGGCCCGAGTTAACCTATTAGATCTGATTCTAGCCGAGGTTGACCGCATTTGATCGATTCCGAGTAATTAGGCGGAGATGAAGAAAGTTGTCTCGACGGCCTACCTTATAGCGACTACTCAGGGAGTACTCAGCCTTAGAGACCTTCTTTTACGAGCATAGTTTCTTCTACAACATCTTTTCATAAACAATCTAAGGATTCTAAACCATAGGTTTAATTTGAACTATAAAAGTACACTGTTTGATTTATACTATTATCCGTGTATTAAAATTTAAAACAACCACTAGTATAATAACCTATTTAATGATCTATTATAACAGCTGGTTAATTATCAATAAAATTGTGTATTAGCATAATGATCTATTATAACAGTTGGTTAATTATCAATAAATTGTGTATTAGTAGGTTTAACAACACAAGTTCTAAATAGGGGTGAGCAAGTTTACGTCCGGACCGAAAATAACCGAAAACCGAAACGAAAATATACCCGACCCGAACCCAAGTACCTAGGTATTTAGATCGGTCTCAGTTTTTCATACAAAATCGGGTTGGGTCGCTTCCGGTTCCAAAACATATAGAAACCCGATTCAGAACTAACAGGACCGAAACTAAATTCATAGCTGCTAACTGTATTGACTGGGCTTGGGCCCAGTAGTCATTTAGAACTAATCAAACTAACTTATTCAACATTAACGGCTGCTGAACAATTTAACATTGAAACTTCATTCAATTTATTGTTTTCATCTTCTGAGCTTCATTCTTTTATTGACAAGGTAGTTACTATAATACTAATCAATATACAAGAAACATGTAAAACACAATTACATTCTTATCATATTCTCAACAAATTTTATTCACTGAAGTTTTATTGTAGTTTAAGCTTAGATGGTTCGGAACAATATCATTGCGATACTAATGTTCGGGACAAGTTTGATAAGTTTTCGGACAACAATTGAACTCGATGCTGAAAATCACTTGCTGGCAGATTAAATTGTGCTTCACTGCAATGGAATTTTGATAACTTATTAGGTTCGGGTAATGACCCGGTGTTTACTTGGAACCAAGTTTAAAAGGAACCGGAACCAACCTTATATATAGGGTATTATTTAGGGTATCGATTTAAAAGGTGTTCGGGTATCGGGTAGGTTACTCATCGGGTCTCGGGTCAGTTATTAACAAATGCACACCCTAGTTCTAAACATGAATATGACTCGTTTAACTATTTTATATTCAATATCTATAACACTGTTGTATGATTTATGTATCAAGAAGGATAAATGATGGATAATAACCTTCTAATTTTAATTATTTTTAAAAAAAGTGAAAACTCACGTGCTATATTTTTCAATAAATAAGTCTAATCGTGTCTTATACGGGTTATCTATTTTCAACCCTAAGTATGAAAGATCATGCGATCCGAAGAAATTATGTTTAGTTTTTTTTTACGGCAAAAGTGACTTCCAAACTAGCAAGATGTTAGGAATAGCAAAAGAGCACTCAGGAAAATGACAAAGAAACAAAATAAGAAAACACCAGAAGAAAAAAAACAACACCAAATAGCACCAATCACCTCAGTTCATATATTAAACCAAATTATGTTTCGTGTTATCCTTTTTCAACTTTTTATATATGTAACATACAAAGAGTGAGACTTTCTAGAACCAACTAAATGCGTCATGCGGGCACCCTACTAGTTTATATAAACACATAATTAAACTTATTTAAAATAACAATTTGTATAAACACATAATTAAACTTTACAATTGTATTTTACAATGAGAGGATTCTGGAGAAGACGCAAGTTATTGCAAGAACATGAAAAATAAATTGGCATTACTCATTTTCCATTCAATCTTAAATGATAGAAATTAAATCAATTAAGTCCTGTTATTTTCATTAAAATGCCAAACTAACAATTTACAAACAAGTGGCAGGTAAACGGGCAACAAGCTGCGCCGCAACCCCCTTTTGAATTGCAAAACCAATCCTGCTAAAGACGAAACGACCCTTAAAGGTTGAGAGATTACTATTCACAACCCGTTGAACCCGGTTTAGGAATTCCACAGCCTCTGGGGCTAGGGAACCAAATGTATCAAAAGCGAATGGGATAAACACATGTTGATTCTCTAAACAAGCCTTCTCATGTTTAGCGACCTTACTTGATTCCACCTTCAACGCAGCCTGGCCAGCAACAAACCCATTATCCCTGAGCCCAACAAGAGGGGACACTCCTGTAAGGTCCACACAAGCGTGCTTTCCCCTGGCCCACCCAAACACAAGAATATCAGCTGGTCGAAGAGTAGACCTCCCATCGAGCGGATCGGTCAGAAAGTTCACCGGAGCCTCCTTTTTTGCTGAAATCCATGCCCGCTTTAAAATATCAAACAAAATATCCCTTACCAAATCATGCATGTATTTAAAACCAGGCAACTCCTTACAATGAACCGCATGCTCGCCAAAAGTATCCAAACAAACCTTGCGGCAAACTGGGCATGGCTCATCAACCGGAAACAGAGGGATCATTAGCCGGTACTTAAGGATTACCCGGTATTCCACTGCCGACATGTGTTGGCCTAGTCCTTCAATGGGGATGACTGTCAGAAAATCTTTAGCATGAGGAGCCCGGAGACAATCGAACACGGCTTTCTGACGAGGGGATAGACTAAACTTCTCTCCCAAACTCTGGACAGTTCTACTAAATAGGGCACTCGCCAAAGCATTCTGGGCTTTAGGAGGGGCGGTGTCCTTATTAGAGAAACCGCCAATATCGAAATCCGGAAGGGACATGTGCATGCAATCCAACGCACACACATAATCAGAATCTAACCCGGCAATACCACAGTCCCGAAGAATGTGGTCCTGCAAACTCCAAGATTGCACCCTCGATGCCACGAAAGCATACGTAGATACATCCTCAGCCGAACATAAACCCAAACCCCCAAAACGGGTCGGAAGAGATGCAAGCCTCCATTGAAGATCCCCAAAAAACGGACCCCCGCAAACCACAATATCCTCAATAGCTCTCCGAAGGCCTTTGTCAAAAACCGAAACAGCCTCCCCAACAAACGTGGGCTGGCACGTTCTGAGGCCGAACAACAACTTAGCAACAACTTAGAACACTCAATTAAGTGAGTTTTTTTTAAAGCTCATCCTAAAATACCAAAATGTATAATTTATTAAATTACCAAAGTTTGGTAGATAGCTTTTATATATATTTTTCGGAGACAGGTATACAAATGTTAATTATAAGTATAACTTAAAATTATACAAAGTGCTAGACTTAAAATTTCCAAACAAACTTGTCAAAAGATACATTCTTAAATTGGTGTCCTGTCTATATAGCAATAGTTGATCTAATATTTTAACTTTTTAATATGTAAAGTATAATGAGATATTTTGATTAAAACAGTACAAAATATAAGATTTGTGTTTAGATGAAGTTTTTGGGTTTTGTTTGGATTTTATGCGAAGATTAAATGAAGTAATCGTGGAATTCTTTGATGCATCGATGTATCTTTGACTAATGTGTTGGTAAATGTTGGCTACTGTTTATTCAGGAAATTCAATTACTGTTAAATGTTAAAATAATTGGAAAATTAATCACTGTTAATTGTCTGTGGGAGTAGAGATGCATAAACCGGGCATTTTTAATAACCGGTTCTGGATTTTCGTTTTAAGGGTTGGAATCGGTTATTGTTATAACCTGTTCGGTTCCAATTCCGGTTATTTGATCAAAAAAATCCATGCATACCCTATGTGCCTGGTTCCGGGTTGGGTTCGGTTTCGGTTCTTAAGAAATGGATATTAAAATACTCTATTTTTTGGTTTTTCTATACCCTATTTCCGAGTTTTTTAGTATCCTATTTTCAGGTTTTTAAATACTCTATTGCGTTTTTATTACCATATTTTCTCGTCTTTTTATTTATTATTATAAAATATGCATTGTATAATGTAAAAAAATTAAAATAAATGCACTATCATAAGTTAAAATGATAGATATTACAATCATGTATTGGGTATAGCCGGGTATAATCGGTTCTAGTTCTTGTCCGGTTTTGGGCATTCATCAGGTATGATTGATTCCGGTTCAGATATTGGGATCAAAATGCATACTCTATCAATACCCTACGGGTAGGGTTGGTTTTGGTTTCGAGTATAGAATGCCCAGGTATTAAAAAAACCGGTCCCAGGTTTTTTACCGGGTTCGGTTCCAGATACAGTTTTTTTGTGCACCTCTAGTTTCGGTCATAGGCCAGTCCGGTCCTCGACCCATTATCACCCCTAGCAATTCCATAACACTAAGAAGACATGACATGTTGAGCATTTCAAAACTGTATATTTATACATTATACAAGAATACATGGGAGTGGGATAGTAGTCTATTCTAAAAATTATAACCAAAAGGCAATATTTTTTTTTTTTTGAAGTTTGACTTTTCCTTGTCAAATAACTTGAAAGCAATTGAGAATTTGCTACATTAGACTGCACAGCAACAGACAAGAAGACAATATACATTTGACTTCACATAACTAAAGCAAACACATAACTTTAGCTCAAAAGCTCAAATGATTTTTATGATATTTAATATGCGATGGCATGGCGCCAATGGCTCGATATGAACACGTCTATGGCATAAAGCACCATTGGACACAATTGAAGCTAAACATACAAGAACTCAGCTAGCCAATTAACCAAAACACATTTGATGAAAATGTAAGACGCTTTGTATTTTGTAAAACTACCCGAATAAGTAAGAATCACCACATGAAGGATGGACAGTCATAATGAACCAATGGACCAAATACATTTATAAATTTAAACCAACAAGAACAATATAAAAGTCATTTCATAACAATAGTTTGCATATAAGTAAAACCTTTCTTTTATCCTCAAAGCAAGTTCTTATTCTCCTCCTTGTAACGAGCTTCACGGTGTTTTGATTGTTTTGCAGGATCGACGTAGTTGTTCATCAAGTTCAGAAGAAGATTAACCCTATTTGGACGAGACACTCACGATAAGCTAATCCTCGGATTAACTTGGTGTTTCTTCACTACCAAACTCCCACTTAAGTATTCCTTATCTTCCAATCTCATACCCGTAAATCTTGGACTTTCTAACAAGCAATTGATCTCACCCAACATTGCAGACTGAGAGAAAAAACTTGATGAAGGTCTTAAATCGGATGACCTAGAGTTATAAGATAAAGCTTGACGAAAGTCATGATCTTGTGATGAAAGTAAACCACATGAGATTAGTTGTAACAACATACTGGATTCCCTAAGCTTTGTGTTGATTGGAACCGGACATTGTTCTTGTTGTTCTTCAAGTTTTTCTAAGGTGCACAAATATTTATCATCAGCTTTCATTAGAGATTCTAATGTATCAGTCTTGCACAAACGCGCATTGTGTACAACTGCATTATCTAAGAGACTTCTTGTGTAAGTTTCTTGAACTTTTACATGCTCATCCGTTTGAGTCGAAGCGTCACAAAGGGCATGAGTACACTTGTAGATCCTGTATGTTGTTAGGCTATGATAACCATCATCATCCTGAGATATTTTAGTTCGTTTGCCAATTATGTTTGTTGAATAGTTTTCTTTTAAAAGTTCTGAGCCTTTGAGAACATATTCGTTTTCATTGGCAGGAACAATTATGTCATCTTCACAAAGATCATTCCATACAAAACCATTCTTGTATCTTCTGCGCGTCAAGAAGAACATTCAAGCATAGCTAAATCAGTCGGTTCGGCTCACTTTAGAAGTGAACCGGTTTGGTTTACAGTTTGGAATACCGGTTTTTAGGATTTAGGTTACGGTTCGATATACAGTTTTTACGGTCTGGTTTATGATTTAGAACGGTCGCCATAACTGAACCTAGTAGAATATTAAAAGAACAGTAAATGATAACTATTTGTTTTATAACTGAACCTAGTATAGAATATTAAAAGAACAGTAAATGATAACTATTTGTTTTAATATATGTAATTTCAATAAAATCAATATAATTGTTTTTATAGGAATCAAACAATTATAATACCTACATATTATGAATTTAACAAATTTCATGCTATTAATTTTTTCACATTTTTTTCTTTTCTAAATGTTTTAATACTCAAAATGTAAAATGTAAAAAAAAGCACACCTACCATTTTACTAAAATTTTGAAACAACCCAAACTACCAAACTGTCAAAACCGAACCGTTTTGGTGGGTCTGGCCCACCCAACCAATCCGACTGCTTCGGTTTAACTAATTTAGAAAACCGTACCTATTGGTTTGGCCCATGGATTTCGTAAAAAACGGCCTAACCAGACTCTGAACACTCCTATAAATCAAAACAGAAACCGGAATATCATAGTCATATTAACATGTATTAACCTCTTGCAAGACCATGTATACATTGAAGCCATGCCTCTTCCTCTCATAGACTTGAGTTTACTAATCACATCTGCAACAACAAATTTCACAAAAGACACTTACTGTTGTGTGAGAACTGAGACACAATGCTGGATTTATTTTCAACAACAAGGTGTACCTCGCAGGTATAAACCGTCTGGTGAAACGAGAGGGATTTCAATGAAGTGAGGCTGTTCGAGCTGTTGATTTCGACACAAATAATAAACAACCTGAACTTTTGGACTCTTTGGCCTGTGATTTTTCATTGTTCGGCTCACCTGATATGATCCAAATGGATTTTAATGATCCAGATGATTTTGTGACGAATTATGAGTGAATGTGAAGCAAATTCAAATATAAGCAAGTTCATATGATGACAAAAAACTATACCAATATCTCCATTTGTCTGTTTATGGGATTAGTTAGTCTAGCTTCATTAATGGTCATGTAGAAAATCTTCAATGGGCATTATTGGGCCCTAAATAAATAATTTAAAATGAGCGGGTTTATGGTGGGATTACACTTATTCAAAATTTAACACCCTTTATTGCACTCTTTTGTTTTTAGGAGTTTAAATTATATCAAATCCGTCTTTATCGAGCAACACCCTTCTAATTTTTTTATTAAGGATGAAATCCAATAAGAGTTGAATGGTTTGTAACAGTGGCGAAGCTTGAGATTTCCGATCGGGAAGGGGGTGGGGTCGAAAACGTATATACCCAAAAATTTCTATAGAATCGTGGGGGTCGAAAACATACATATCAAAAAATTTCTATACTAGAACTACATACATAACATTGCTGAGTGAAAAGTTCGGAGGTCCCCCCGGGCCCCTTCTAACCTACGCCCCTGGTTTGCAAGATTTGGAATCTAAGTTGGAGAAAGCGAAAAGTCTTGTG
Organism: Helianthus tuberosus; assembly: GCA_030545235.1. Classification (NCBI taxonomy): domain Eukaryota; kingdom Viridiplantae; phylum Streptophyta; class Magnoliopsida; order Asterales; family Asteraceae; genus Helianthus; species Helianthus tuberosus. Next base: position 164,745,700 of record CM060412.1, on the reverse strand, counting down.
TCCACTTGTGTATCGCAAAAGAATCTATAAAGTCGATATTGTCGTCCTCCAGAATTCTCTAAGGGTCTGTTTGGTTAACAGGAATCCATAGGATTTCAAGAGAATTGGAATTTGAATTCCATTCATTTATGTGTTTGGTTTGACAAATTAGTTGAAGTGAATTGGATTTCAATTCCAACAAAATCCCTTACTTAATAGAATTCAGATTCCTTCTAAATTTCAAAGGAAAGTTTAAAAAACCATGGGAATGTTTCCAAAGTTACGGAAATAACCCCTTCCTCTTTCATTTTTGTCTAAAAACCCAAAAATAATAAAAAAATCAAAAAAATTCTAAAGAATCCAAAAAAATCAAAAGGTTACGCTGACGGGTACCACGCGCGCGTAGCCGTCCACGCGCCTGACAAAAGAGACTTTTTTCACTACTTGTTACAGTGCATTTATGACCTCAGGCAGTGCAAACGCCCTTTCATTTCAACACATGACAGAATCCTACCAACTTTCACCAACCCACACGTGCGACCATGACGTATGCAGCAGAAAGCGACAACATTATCCAAAGCATAAGCGGCATGCGGTTTCTCTGGTTTACCGCACCATAACCCATACCGCATGTCGTTTTTTACATACCCCTCAAAAAAGGCAAATATATATATATATATATATATATATATATATATATATATATATATATATATACATTATATAAAGGGGTATACACAATAACCGCACATACCCACGTGCACACGTAGAATATGCGGAGATGACACACACGAACCCGCACAAGTGTGTCAGATACTCGAAACCAGCATGGTTCTTTGGACTGCGAAAACCGCTTCTCAGAATGCGGCAACCCGCATTCCATATAACCTTCTTCAAGGTTCAAATCTCTCGTGTCCGGTTCACAACCACAGAGGGAACACAAACAGCTTCTCCTTAGGATGATGGACAGGTGCGCTGAGCAACCGCACATCAGCAACCTTGTCTCCTGATCCTTCAAGAGCCACATCCAAGCTTCAAACTCTCTAGAAGCGAGTTCTTTGATGCAAACCGCAGACACTCACGGGTAACTGCGGTGGAATATAATTACCCTAACGGTAGCTACGGAAGAGCCACAACTAAACCGCCACACGGTTTATCAAAGCTACTTCTAGGAAAACTACTTTCCACCAAAGCGTGAAGGAAAGTAGCTCCAGAACAGCGGTAACAAGTCTGCTTATGACTGGTCGCCCGACTATAGACTGCATAGAATAAACAATGGTGGGCACAACCATGCCTATGACCATGTTTATTTGCCCATAGTCCAGATTCAAATTGTTCGACCAAACACGGCCAACAATGACGCAAGTACCTAACGATTCTCGACTACACGTGGCCAACAAGGTGCAGCAACGAGGTAACCGCAAAGGACGTGCGGTTTCTTGAGAGCTAAACCGTAGAGGACATGCGGTTACTTGAGAGCTAAACCACAGAAGACGTGCGGTTACTAGAGAGCTAAACTGGAGAACACGAACACCCCACAAAGCAGGGATCATCGTTGAATGTCCAGTTGAACATAGAGCTTGAGCAAATTACTCACAACTTTGCATCAGCTGACGCAGAGGTTACAACTAGAGTGGTGGACACAAACATCTCCCGTCACCATCTCAAAAGTTGGTTCGAACCCTGCTAACATCATCAGTCACCATCTCAATGGTTGGTTCGAAACACCAACAGGTGGCTGATGACATCAGAAAAAGGTAGACCATATCATTGAGTCAAAATCATTGGCTGAGAATTCCGCATCAGACGGAACTTGCACACCGGTGCAGAATTCAATGTTTCCAAACACATCCTTCTCAAAGAAAGGAAGAAACAATCCACTCGAACGGCCTACCGACCGAACGGACTGTCAAACGAACGGTCAACAAACTTGATTTACTGAAAGTAGGAGCCATCTGCATGGCCCGTATTCTACCTTCTAGACACCATAGTCCAGTATCCCTCCCACATGCAACTTGCATAAGGAAGGAACACTAGACTGGGGGGGGACTTGAAGGGGTATGGTCCCAGATCTCGTGTCAGCACGACCGCGAGTGACCATTACCCTTATCAAAAACCCCCACCAGCAGGAACTTACCTGTGTCCGTGCGGACACACGTGAACACAACGGTCCAATCTGTCCAGTGATGAGAAGACTTACCTTAAGGACGAAAACTAATGTTACGCATAGCGATGCGGCCCGGCACCGCATCCTATGAACATTTTCGTCACGACAAGGGATCTGGACAACAGTAACAGTCACTAAGCGGTGATGCGGCATGGCACCGCATCCCGTATACATCTTGGATGGAACAAAGAACGCGGGAACAACATCAGTGACCGCAAGCAGTGATGCGGCCTGGCACCGCATCCTGCCTACAAGGCAAGTGGGTCTGACATCACAGTGCAAGTGGCACTGGGAACAGTCGCCTATCAGCCCACATGTGTGCAATAGTCTGACACCACAGCAGGATGTGGCATCACCACCGTAACCGACAGGTCTGACACACCTGCAAGTAGCTGTGCGATGTCAGACTAGCTACTCAACTACCCTCCTTCACTCCTCGGCTGTAAATACCCATCCCAAACCAGGTTTGAGGTATCACTTCTCAACTCTCTCACTACTACTAGTATCACACTTTGCTTCCCAAGCAAACTACTGATTCTCACGCCGGAGAGTGGTAACAAGGAGCACCCCCCACCCCATCCTCCTTGTTACGAGTCACGGCTTGTTTCCTTGTGCAGGAAACCAACCAGCGGACGATCCAGCCAACGATCCTCGGAAAGAAGGGATTAACCCTACTTGAAGAGACCAGTGAGTTAACCCCACCCGGTTAACCATTGTTTCATCATTGGCGCCCACCGCTACTCTTAGCACTTTTTCAACCATCCCTTTCTCTCCAAAGATTATGTCTGATCGTCTAAACAACACTATCGGGGATTACCTAAACCCCGCAAACCAAGGGCCTACGGGGACCATTCCCCTAGCCCCAAATGTTGAACATGTTGAACATATTGGCACTTCAACGCAAGGGGGCGCATCCCTTACTTTTGGACACGATTTATCACAGTACGCTTCTGTGATACCTCCAGGCATGAACCTTCACACCTGGTACGACCAGCAACAAGCTCTGCTGGCCGCAACATACAACAGAGCTTGCGCAGAAGCGCAAGTATCTGCGGGGCCTACCCCAGCACCGCATACCCCTGCTGGTCGTATTCTACAATACGACGTCAAGGCCCCAACACATCCAGCCTCCAGAAGCAGGGAGGAGGACCGCGGTTCCTCTTACTACGACGTCCGCACACTCGCTGAGGACGATTCCTCATATGGGTCCCGCAGGGGCCATATACATAGCTGCCTAGGCCCGCATGGCGAAACTAGGCAACAGTCTACAGCCTACCACGGCCCGGGCATCCATAGCCGGCTGGGACCTCAGTCCCACTATGAAGGGCAGGGCCAAACCGATCCGGACGACGGTACATATGGCGGGGAATCTCATGCTACTAGCAGTAGACCGGGAGGACGCAATTATGTTCCTCTAACTCAAACCCGCACCACATACCTCCGCGCTGCAAAGGGCCACCAGAGCCAACCCTACAGGCCAAAATCTACGGCCGAAAACTCCAAATTTGTCCCGCATATTGCAAACGCCGATGTCACCACCACCAAATTCCCATTAAACATTTGGAAATACAACGGTTCGGTCGACCCAGATGACCACATGAACATCTTCGTCGGTGCCAGGTGCAAGGGCAGGTGGGATGAACCCACTTGGTGTCAATTTTTCCCGCAGACCCTAACAGGTCTGGCCAGGGCTTGGTTCGATTCTTTGCTAGTGGGGTCACTGACCTCATTCGAGGACTTACAAGCAAAGTTCCTCGCGCATTTTTGCCAGCAACGACGTCATGAACGTGATTCTATGGACGCCATGAACATCTGGCGCAGAGACAACGAATCGATTGAGGCGTTCGTTGTCCGTTACAATAAAGAATGCCTGGAGATAGGCGACGTCGCAGACCAAATGGCACGCAACCATTTCATTGTTGCCGTGAAGGACGAACAAATGGTTATGACTATCTCCGGCAAGGACGGTTTGCCTAAGAAATGGGAAGATGTCATGGTTGCGGTCAAGACATACGCCCAGACCCAGCGGTCCCTCAACCGCACGTATCAAAGGTACAGCCCCAAACGGAAGGCCAGTCCTCCCACCAAGAACACAAGCGCAACAACAAGCGCAACCGGGACACATGGAATCGCGGCGGCGATTCCAGACCATATGTCCCGCGCAACAACCAGCCCGACGCAATGGCTACAATCAACGCCCAGCGTGAGAACCGGGCGTCGAAAAAGGAGTCTCGGGACCGTAGCTGGACCGAGATCAACCAGTCGCCAAGCGACGTCCTCCTCACGGACGCGCACTTCCTGCGACCGGCCCAACCGATGAAGTCCAAGAAGAACCAGGATCCCGCTCTCTATTGCGAGTATCATAAGGACTCGGGCCACACAACAAACAATTGCATCAGTCTCCGACTGGAGATTGAGCGAGCCCTAAAAGAGGGGAAACTGCAACACCTGTTTCCAGGCGCGCAAAAACCTACCAAGCGCATTACCCCCCACAACGAGGGCACCTCCACGGGTAAGAGGACCGTGCACGTGGCCTCAACCCACATGATCAATGGAGGACGAGAAAGACCGCACAAGTGTAACACCCATGTTATTATTTTACGTTTTTCGTATAAATTAAGTCCATAATTATGTAATTACAGTCACGATTATAATCAAAATACGGGTTTGTTAAAACTTTTCTAAACTTTAAAGTGATACAACATAATGTGATTTAATTCATCGTTTTAGAATAACGACGAAACAGCATTGCGAAAGCTTCGTTTAACGTGTGTTCGGTTCTTGCTCGACGCTTGATCTTCATCCGGGACTCTCGACATTCACCTACGATCAATACCAACTTAAATGTTAGTATTGATAGTTTAAATAACGGTACAAGACAAGATAATAATAATGGAAGGAAAATCCCAACGTTAATCTTTTGATCCAAAGACAAGGACCTCAAAATGGCCTCCACCGTAACTTACGGTGGGCACCGTAAGTTACGGTGGCCCCTGTATTAAAGTCCCCCCCACCGTAACTCAGTAGGTGACTACCGTAATGATTTCAGCTCCACCGTAACTTACGGTGGACACCGTAAGTTACGGTGGTCCCTGTATCATACCTTTCCATTTTGCCGTTTTTTACACGAAAACTTTCTTATCTTTCAATCCGCGTATCCGTTTGACCTACCGTTTCTTCCTACGTGATTGTAATTTGATCCTCCATCATATGGAGTTAAAATCCAACATCCTACTTAATAAATTTTGAGACTTCTAAGCCTTCGACTCCTTGCCGTTTTACCGAATTTTAACCCGTTTATGCATTTTATCAAACAAACATATTTGTTTAATCCTTATTTCACATGCACCTCTTCAAATTAATGTTATCTACCATGTTAGGTTTTAATCACAGGTTTCTTACACAATTAAATACGTTTTCGCTCATATGCTTATTTTGACCTGTTAAGGGAATTTAAGCACTTTAGAACTTGAACTCGCTTTCCTACATTTCTAGCATCTTATTCCTACATTTCTTATCGAGTAAACTTCCACCACAACTATATGTGTGTTGGATTTAATGTGGATATCTATATGTTCCGAATTTTACCCCTCGGATTATCTTTTTACGGCAAAGACTCATATAAAGTCATTCGCCCCCAAAATTTACATCTTTCACTATCTTTTCATTATTTTAAGCATTTATTAAATCATAAAACTCGTTTCCGAACCACTTGCAAGGGTCGTTCGTTCGAATTAGCTTACAAGGGTAATTTGGTCAATTTTCATCCTTCTTTTACTACAAAGGAACTTTTAATTATTTGTTTGACCCAAAATCCGACCTTTTAACTATAATCTTGTTTATAAACCCATGTGCATCTAAAACACCATAATCATAACTCAATTTATTCGGTTTACCTAGAAAATAACCGAATAACTATATTTTAACCTTGTCTAACTTTTATAAAATCTCAAGTTCTACAAGATGAGTTGAATCATTATACATACCTGGCTCGGATCAATATATTGACCCGTTTCAATACATTGCCTTAGTGGCCGCTAAGCAATAGCGATGTGCGTATCCATTTGATATTTATTCCTATAAACCTGTAACTCGACAAACCATTAGTCGATATTGTCAAAGGGTGATAATTTCACCTTTTGACCTGTTTATGTACCTAGTGATCTTCGTCATTTCAACTAAATGCAAATTTCACGTATTACGCTAATTTAAAGTCTACTAGCGAAAATAGGAAATCAAGCATAACGTAACGGAATCGTAGTTACGTACCTTTCAAGCGCGCGTCACCACCGGCTTGTCCACTTGACGCTCCGGTTTCTTTTCCTATAGAGTTCAATCATGACCCTTTTAGAACTCTTTTGTTTACATAATACGCATAATTTTCCATAACTATACAAACACGCGTTTTAGCTCAAATTTCCAGTTTTAATCCTCTTTTAGGCATTTTCACAAACACCTTAAGGGCATGATTCTTCACAATTCATAATGAAGTTCAACACTTGTTATTTAGCCAAGATAAATATCAATTTTAGCTAATTCACATAAATTTTCATATTACTCAATCTAAACTTGTTTCATAGAACCCAATTTATACTAAGATAACATCATAATCCTAATGTTCATCATACTTCTACAAACCCATCTATCACTTTCAATGGTGATTATGGATTTCACAAGAATTAGGCAAAATTTCAACAAGTAATTGACTAGGGTTTATCCCTAGACACTATTTCATTCAAAACAACTAACATGCAACATCAAATCCTGAATTCCATGGATTCACTCAGAATTTTGGGTGAAGATTTTGCATAGAAATTACATACCTTATATTCCTTTTTAGAGGAGATCACTAATCTATGCTTGGATTTTGATTTGGGCTTGATTTGCCCCTTAAATTTGGTGAATTTCTGTGTTTTAGGGTTGAAGCTTGAGACCTCCTTCTTGGTCTGGTTGAAATCACAGGACACACACCACATATGTGTGTGTTTTGTGTTTAATATTTGATATAATTGAAACTTTAATTCATTTGCCCATGTCTAGTCCCTCTACTTTACACAAGTTTTTATAAAGGGTATTTTAACCATGTTTGTTCTATCATTTCAAGCTTTTTAACTAACTAGGTTGTTTATTTCTAGTTATTTTATCTTGACAATTACCGTCATTTACCGGGTAAGTTTTACCACTAACTGTATTTTACCCGTCCTTTAGTATTAACGTGGTTTGACTACCAAACCCGTTTTCGGGGTGTTACAAGTCTACCCCCCTTAAAGAGGTTTCGTCCTCGAAACCTTGTTTTAATAGTTCCTTTAATTTGGATTAAACGAACTTAGTTTCGTTTTTCAAGGCATTCATTCATTCCTTTCGATCTAACATTTCCATTTATATTGACGTGTAAGTCTTTCGTGTGTAAGGCCTCGCAGGCCGTTACTTTTCAGCTTGTATCCATTATCTTTATTGTTTATTTATTTTGGCGGTTAGACTTATTAGTCACCGGTTACTTCATACCCCGTTACCCGGGTATGCTATTTGCCATCTCCGGCCTTATGTGTGTTTAAAATTCTCTAAGTCACCCCATACCACTTATGTTTTGTTAAAACGTTACTTTTGACAAAAAAACTAAATTCTTAGTTTACATTTCCTCTTTGTCGTACATCTTTCTCCCGTTTCTAGGAGTGTTACTTCCGAGAAACTAGTCCTTTCCGTTATTATTTAATGCGGGGAATTATAACAAATTCCCAAGCTTAACTCCTATGACCCGTAGGTTCTTTCACTTAGCCTCGTGAGCTATTTATTTAGATTTTCACCTTTTTATCCTTTCTAAGGTGAGACCCTTACAATTCGTTTCTTTCTATTTGTGACCCGAAGGTCTTTTTGGTCCCGTAGACTTTAACACTATTTATGATCCCGTAGGTTATGATGATCTCGTAGATCGTCTTTTATCCATGTCTATATTCAAATGTATATATACATATATAGCTTCAAAGCATCTTTTATTACGTTTGGAATTGTTTATTTTCGTTTCTAAATTTTAGTTGGCCTTGACCGTAGTCTAAAGCTTTGTTTGTTTACTCTTGGACTAATCTTCCGACTTTATGACTCTTTACGTCATTTACACGTCGGTTTGTTCTACACTCACCGTTTCCCCGGTTCATAATTATACTTTTCTACGACTCGTTACCCGGGTTCTTTATTATTTCGTGCTTCCATTATTCGGTTTGCGCTAACTTGCACTACCAAGCCTTTTATATTTTATTTATCTCGTTTGATTTATTCGTGTGAGATTTCATTACTCACTAACGTCAAACTTCATTCTTTATTTGACCTATTCAACTTTAGATTAATTGAACATAGTTATCAAAATTTTTGTTTGCAAATTCTCATCGTCTTTTAGTCATGACTCTTAATCCGAGTCCTTTGACTTTCTATTTTGCGTACCCGTCTCTTGGTTTACGCATGCTTTCAAAATCCTACCTATCTATCGGGTATCTTTACCAAAGTCATTATCAAGTAACCATTCTTATATGGTTTTAGACATCATCTTAATTTATTTGATCGTCTTAGCGAAATCCATTGCTGTTATTTAGTCAAGTCTTTTATTCTTTTATTCTACCCCTTTGAATTGTCTGTGTGAATTTTTCATCATTTATGACTGTCAAATTTTATCTTTATGCCTTAGCATTCTCATTAGTTGGTCTGTATTTCCTCTTACTTTGATCCTTGTCCCTTCTCTTGGGCTCTTTACTCTAACGTAATTCGCTTCTAACATCCGACTTGCGTCTACGTTTATTATCAAACGTCTTGCTTATTTGGTTTATTTGGGTACCTTTTTAAGTTAGTCCCATTCATCTCGCCCTTACTACATCGGACGTAAATGTGTCTGCTACAAGAAGTTCATGGTATCATATGCCACTACTTACTTGGCCAGAGTAAGCGATCAGCACATGACCTTTTTATAGCTTTTACATCACCCCCTATGTAAGTAATGTCTCTATTTATTTCATATTTCTAATTTCATTTAGTAAAACTTTATTTAATTGCAAAACAACAATCATTAGTTTTACTAGTTTTACATTCGAACATATAAAATGTTTTTCTTTTCTATCGAACTATTATATAATCACATTCGTTAATGTGATCGCTACCTTTCTCAATAGCGTTATATTGAGAGTTTCCCACTTGGATAATTACCCCCCGTCCAAGTTTCCATATGAACTAATCTTATTATTTTTTTGTTATTCATCATCGTGAATAACACATGTTTCTATTAAACTTTTTTTAGAAGCATCATCCTAAATAGATATCCTATTCTGGTTTTTATCAGATATATGCAACCGTTATCCCCTACGTGTTAGTTGCATATTACTACTTGTGCGATTAATTTAAAAGCGTGCACCTGGTAATGCTTGTCCTAATGGGCTTCTCTTTCCTGCTAACTTTGTTCGCGATCGTCACGCGATTTAGTTCCTTAATAAGTATGCTCTGCTTGTCATACCTCGGAGTCTCGGACCGTTCCACCGTCATATCCCTAATTCGTTCAACTCTCGTCATCTTCAGATGCGATTGTCCTTCAACTAAACATTTACAAAAGTTAGTAATTTCGACATTAATAAACGCCCATATTGTAATACAAGGCTTTTTACTGTACGTGTCAACACACGTAATTCGTTAACTGTATTTATCATTTATCAATTTGACTGGGGTAACGTGTATTACTTGATAACCCTGTAAGTTGATTTCAACACTTTAATCATTCTAAATCATTGACATACTTGTACTTACCGGATTTGCGATCAAGCCTTGAACCGAACACCAATCTTTATCAAGAGCATAAGGTTTAAGTCCAAGCATAGTTTTCCCACCATACTTGAATCTCTTAAACCAAGGCTCTGATACCAACTTGTAACACCCATGTTATTAGTTTACGTTTTTCGTATAAATTAAGTCCATAATTATGTAATTACAGTCACGATTACAATCAAAATACGGGTTTGTTAAAACTTTTCTAAACTTTAAAGTGATACAACATAATGTGATTTAATTCATTGTTTTAGAATAACGACGAAACAGCATTGCGGAAGCTTCGTTTAACGTGTGTTCGGTTCTTGCTCGACGCTTGATCTTCATCCGGGACTCTCGCCATTCACCTACGATCAATACCAACTTAAATGTTAGTATTGATAGTTTAAATAACGGTACAAGACAAGATAATAATAATGGAAGGAAAATCCCAACGTTAATCTTTTGATCCAAAGACAAGGACCTCAAAATAGCCTCCACCGTAACTTACGGTGGGCACCGTAAGTTACGGTGGCCCCTGTATTAAAGTCCCCCCACCGTAACTCAGTAGGTGACTACCGTAATGATTTCAGCTCCACCGTAACTTACGGTGGACACCGTAAGTTACGGTGGTCCCTGTATCATACCTTTCCATTTTGCAGTTTTTGACACGAAAACTTTCGTATCTTTCAATCCGCGTATCCGTTTGACCTACTGTTTCTTCCTACGTGATTGTAATTTGATCCTCCATCACATGGAGTTAAAATCCAACATCCTACTTAATAAATTTTGAGACTTCTAAGCCTTCGACTCCTTGCTGTTTTACCAAATTTTAACCCGTTTATGCATTTTATCAAACAAACATATTTGTTTAATCCTTATTTCACATGCACCTCTTCAAATTAATGTTATCTACCATGTTAGGTTTTAATCACAGGTTTCTTACACAATTAAATACGTTTTCGCTCATATGCTTATTTTGACCCGTTAAGGGTATTTAAGCACTTTAGAACTTGAACTCGCTTTCCTACATTTCTAGCATCTTATTCCTACATTTCTTATCAAGTAAACTTCCACCACAACTATATGTGTGTTGGATTTAATGTGGATATCTATATGTTTCGAATTTTACCCCTCGGATTATCTTTTTACGGCAAAGACTCATATAAAGTCATTCGCCCCCAAAATTTACATCTTTCACTATCTTTTCATTATTCTAAGCATTTATTAAATCATAAAACTCGTTTCCGAACCACTTGCAAGGGTCGTTCGTTCGAATTAGCTTACAAGGGTAATTTGGTCAATTTTCATCCTTCTTTTATTACAAAGGAACTTTTAATTATTTGTTTGACCCAAAATCCGACCTTTTAACTATAATCTTGTTTATAAACCCATGTGCATCTAAAACACCATAATCATAACTCAATTTATTCGGTTTACCTAGAAAATAACCGAATAACTATATTTTAACCTTGTCTAACTTTTATAAAATCTCAAGTTCTACAAGATGAGTTGAATCATTATACATACCTGGCTCGGATCAATATATTGACTCGTTTCAATACCTTGCCTTAGTGGCCGCTAAGCAATAGCGATGTGCGTATCCATTTGATATTTATTCCTATAAACCTGTAACTCGACAAACCATTAGTCGATATTGTCAAAGGGTGATAATTTCACCTTTTGACCTGTTTATGTACCTAGTGATCTTCGTCACTTCAACTAAATGCAAATTTCATGTATTACGCTAATTTAAAGTCTACTAGCGAAAATACGAAATCAAGCATAACGTAACGGAATCGTAGTTACGTACCTTTCAAGCACCCCTTTCAAGCGCGCGTCACCACCGGCTTGTCCACTTGACGCTCCGGTTTCTTTTCCTATAGAGTTCAATCACAACCCTTTTAGAACTCTTTTGTTTACATAATACGCATAATTTGCCATAACTATACAAATACGCGTTTTAGCTCAAATTTCCAGTTTTAATCCTCTTTTAGGCATTTTCACAAACACCTTAAGGGCATGATTCTTCACAATTCATAATGAAGTTCAACATTTGTTATTTAGCTAAGATAAATATCAATTTTGGCTAATTCACATATATTTTCATATTACTCAATCTAAACTTGTTTCATAGAACCCAATTTATACTAAGATAACATCATAATCCTAATGTTCATCATACTTCTACAAACCCATCTATCACTTTCAATGATGATTATGGATTTCACAAGAATTAGGCAAAATTTCAACAAGTAATTGACTAGGGTTTATCCCTAGACACTATTTCATTCAAAACAACTAACATGCAACATCAAATCCTGAATTCCATGGATTCACTCAGAATTTTGGGTGAATATTTTGCATAGAAATTACATACCTTATGATCCCGTTTTAGAGGAGATCACTAATCTATGCTTGCATTTCGATTTGGGCTTGATTTGCCCCTTAAATTTGGTGAATTTCTGTGTTTTAGGGTTGAAGCTTGAGACCTCCTTCTTGGTCTGGTTGAAATCGCAGGACACACACCACGTATGTGTGTGTTTTGTGTTTAATATTTGATTTAATTGAAACTTTAATTCATTTGCCCATGTCTAGTCCCTCCACTTTACACAAGTTTTATAAAGGGTATTTTAACCATGTTTGTTCTATCATTTCAAGCTTTTTAACTAACTAGGTTGTTTATTTCTAGTTATTTTATCTTGACAATTACCGTCATTTACCGGGTAAGTTTTACCACTAACTGTATTTTACCCGTCCTTTAGTATTAACATCGTTTGACTACCAAACCCGTTTTCGGGGTGTTACAGCAAGGCGGCAAGAAGACCAGACAATGACTGGAAAGACGAGCAAGTGGTCTTTCCAAAAGTCCGAGGCGGACCGCGCGACAGGCGCGCCGTCGTTATCACAGGCCACCTAGCTAACTACTGCACCGAACGATTATTCATCGACCCGGGCAGTACATCTGATATTATATACGAGCAGTGATTCAACCAATTCGATCAAGAATACAAAGATCGGTTGCAGCCGGTGGACTACCTGTTGGCCTGGTTTGCAGTGGAAACTGTTTTCCCCTTGGGCCAGATTACTTTCCCTGTGCGCCTCACCTACGGAAGACACACAAGAACGGAGGAGGTAAACTTCATGGTTTTACCTCACACCTCCGAATACGACGTACTTCTCGGGAGGGAGTCCCAAGGCGACTTCAACATGATAACATCCGTCCCCCACTCCTCCGTCGGTTTCCCAACCGAGACGTGGATCGCGATCATATACGCCCGGAGAGAAGTTATGTCTACTGACGAGCTGCGTCCAGCCAAGGTAGCAAGGCCTACCCCCAACACTCAACCAGAAAAGTGGGTTCTTAACGCAAGATACCCAGAGCAAACAGTTACGTTGGGCCACGCCTTGTCCCCTACTATCAAAGCGCACCTGAAGCAGCTCCTCTTCAAGAACCAGGATATTTTTGCGTGGACACCCGCAGATATGACAGGGGTACCACGTGAAATCGCGCAACACTTCTTGAATACCATGCCAGGTATCAAGCCGGTGATCCAAGGCCAGCGCCACCTTGGATCAACAAAGAACCAGGCGATGCATGAGCAGGTCCAGGAGCTGCTCTCCGCAGGCATCCTGCGGGAGGTCAAATACCAGACTTGGTTATCATACCCAGTCATGGTAGAAAAACCATCCGGGGGTTGGCGCATGTGCGTCGATTATAAAGATCTCAACAAAGCCTGCCCCAAGGATTGTTACGCACTTCCGGAGATCGACGAAAAGGTTGATAACCTCGCACCATTTCGATGGAAGTGTTTCCTCGATTGTTACAAAGGCTACCAGCAGGTGCAGATGGCAATCGAGGATGAAGATAAAACGACATTCCGCACTCCTACTGGGAACTACTGCTACACCAAAATGCCATTCGGGTTGCACAACGCGGGCGCAACCTATCAAAAGTTGATGAACGACACTTTTCGCGGTCAAATCAGCAAAAGTGTCGAAATCTATATGGACGACCTGGTCGTCATGAGCATGGAGGAAGACACCATGCTCAACGATTTCGAAAGAACATTCCAAACTCTGCGAAGCGTCAACATGAAGCTAAACCCAGGGAAATGCTCGTTTGGAATGGAAGAAGGCAAATTCCTTGGATTCATCGTAACCAAAGATGGATTCAAGGTGAACCCGGAAAAAGTTCAAGCGATCGAACGCATGCCATCGCCTTCTACAATGAAAGAAATGCAACGACTAGCCGGCAGGCTAGCCGCACTGAATAGATTCTTAGCCAACCATGCAGCTAAGTCTTACCCTTTCATCAAGACCCTGCGGAGCTGCTTAAAAAAGGAACAATTCCAATGGACCGCAGACGCCGAAAAAGCTTTCCGGGAGATAAAAGAGTGTTTGATTCAACTCCCAACTCTAACCGCACCACGCAAGGATGAGCCACTTATCTTGTACTTATCTGCCGTGGACAACGCGGTAGGCGCGGTACTCATAGTGGAGCGAGAAGGAGTTCAAACACCCATCTACTACATCAGCAAAATGCTCAACGACCCAGAGACGAGGTACTCCATCATGGAGAAGTTGGTATTAGCACTAGTACACGCGTAAAGACAGTTGCAAAGATACTTTGCAAACCACGTCATCACGGTGCTAACCAACTATAGGATCGGCCCGATCCTATCGAAACCCGACATCTCTGGTAGATTAGCAAAATGGGCAATTGAGCTGGGCGCACTTTCACTGAACTATAAGCCGCGCCCCGCGATCAAAGGCAAGGTCTTGGCTGATTTCGTTGCTGAAGTACCAGAAAATCGCATACAAGAATGCGAAGAAAAGCAAAACCCTGCATCGCCACCATCCTCCACAGAAACCTGGGCGCTATATACAGATGGCGCATCCAATGAAGATGGCGCCGGTGCAGGTCTGCGACTCGTCAGCCCTGATGGCCAAGAGCTTACCTATGCAATCCGCCTCGATTTCAAAAGCACGAATAACGAGGCAGAGTATGAGGCTCTACTGGCAGGGCTGCGTCTGGCAGTCAAACTCGACGTCCAACATTTGGAAGCACATGTCGACTCACTATTGGTTGCAGGGAAAATACGCGGCGACTATGCCGCAAAAGGGGATATTATGATCCTCTACCTCGAACAAGCCTTGCAACTGAAATCACAGTTCACTTCCTTCAATATTCGCCATATCAACAGGAGTGATAACAAACCTACGGATGCACTATCAAAACTTGCATCCACCAGCTTCCAACACCTGGCAAAAGAGGTACGCATCGAGGTTCTGCAAAATCCCTCAGTACCCCTGCGCCAAGTCAATGTCATCAAGTACGGTGCAACATCCTGGATGACACCAATCATTGCATACTTACAAGCAGGTGTTACTCCCGAAAGCAAGGCAGAGGCACGTAAGTTGCAATATAAAGCGTGTCATTACCAAATGGGAGACGGTATCTTATACCGTAAATCATACCTGGGGCCACTCCTACGATGCGTCGACCTCCAAGATGCCACGTACCTTATCAGAGAAATACACGAATGAATATGTGGCATACACGCGGGCCCACGCATGGTGGTGGCCAAAATCATGAATGTCGGGTACTACTGACCCGGCATGCACCTGGATGCAGTCAAAGTCTTGCGCAAGTGTTTCAATTGTCAGCGGCATGCTCCAAAGACCTTGCGCCCCAAGAACAACCTGATCCCCGTCACCACCGCATGGCCATTCCAGAAATGGGCAATTGATGTGGTGGGACCATTTCCAGACGCACCAGGTGCAGTGAAATTTATCATAGTGGCTGTTGATTACTTTACAAAATGGGTAGAGGAAAAACCTCTTGCCTCAACCACCGCTATGATAACAAGGAAATTCGTCTGGGAACATATCATCTGCCGTTTCGGTCTACCAATATGCATTGTTACCGACAACGGTACCAACTTCGTTGCCGATGACTTTCAAAAGTGGCTAAAGGAGCTAAACATTGAACACATATTCTCCTCAGTGGCGCATCCGCAAGGGAATGGCCAAGTTGAGAGTATCAATAAAAGTTTAGTCGAAGGCATCAAAACACGGTTGGGAACAGGCAGACGCGGCTGGGTTGATGAACTCCCAAGTATCTTATGGGCCCACAGGACAAGCCCAAAGACAAGTAACGGTGAGACACCCTTCAGCCTGGTCTATGGCACTGAAGCGGTGATCCCCGCAGAAGTAGGCCTCCCTTCACCTGGGATCTTGGCTATCAACAAGATAGACAACAATGAGGAACGCAGGGTTGACTTGGACCTCCTGGAAGAAAGGCGTGAAAACGCTACCATCAATGAGGCCAAGTACAAAACCAAACTTGAAAAGTACTACAATGCACGCGTCCGTGATGTGCGGTAAAGTGTTATATATATTAGGTGTATATTTTAAGCCCCTTTAACACTTATTTTAGCCAAGTTTTAAATTTATAAAACACGATATTTCACTAACACTAAACACACATATGGGCAAGTGCACCCATCGTGAGCGTAGTATAGTGTTGGTAAGATACCGAGGTCGTCCAAGGACACAAGAGCTTTTAGTACCGGTTTATCCTCAACGTCTAATCAAAATAAAAAGTTTAGAAAAAGATTTTTAAACTAAGAAAAATAAAAGCTAACTAAACTGCTGAAAATAAAAATAAAAGAAAAACAGATAGACAAGATAAATCACTTGGTTCCGACTCGTATCTAGTATAACCTTTGATTATTTCCACACTTTTGCACATAATTAAGAGATTATCTTAGTTATTGTAGTAGGCCCCTCTTTTGAAGGTGACGTTACCCTTACCCCAGTAGTTTGAGTCAGCAAGGATACAATCCTAAAAGGGTGGATTATTGGAAGATAATAAATTAAGTTATTAATGCAATATTATGGTAGGCCCCGCTTTTGGCAGTGACGTTACCCTCGGCTAAGTAGTCTGAGTCAGCAGGGATACAGTCCTAAATAGCCGGGTTATAGTATTAATAGTAGTTAACTTATGAGGGGATCAAAGAGTTTGGACCCCCGCCATCCAATACCGTGAAGCATTGAAGGAGATCCTACTAAATTTGACCCAGGTCCATTGCAGGACCTCTAAACGCTGAACAATGGCAAGACCTTTACCAAACCGTTCCCTTAACCCCCGACCAGGTAGCCAACATACCTCCATATAGACCGTGGAGATATGAATGGTGAAAATCTTTTATTTTATATAGACAGTAAAATAATGCCAAGACACCACGGACAAACGATAAGGAAAGATCACCTTCAACATAAGTAACTAGTTATTAAAGTCATTAATACAAAACCAAATAAAAAGTGCAAAAGATTAGAAATAAAAAGTATTATACTAGACACTTTGTCTTCACCAAGTGATGTAAGAGACTTAGGCAAACATGGCCTTGATTGTCAAGAACTCTTACGATCAATCTTGGATCCCGAGACGACTCACACACTCTACGATGGACAATGGATGATGGTGGTGGATGATGGTGTTATGGTGGTGGTGGGTGGTGGATGAAGTGTGAGAGAGGTGGTGTGCCAAGGGATGAGTTGAAATGAAACCAAGCACTCCTATTTATAGGCTGAACAGAAGGCTGGGCACGCCCCCGTGTCCGCTGGACACGGCCCCGTGCCTGTCTGACACTCTCTCTCTTCATTAATTGTAATTCGCAATTACAATTAATGCGCCTGCTGTACTTTCGCCACTCCCCCGTGTCCGCTGGGCACGGCCCGTGGTGGGCAATAGAAGCTTCTATAGGTTTGTCTTTTCTGCTGCTTCTTGGGCACGGCCCCGTGCTGGCTGGGCACGGCCCCGTGCTGGCTGAGCACGGGGCGTGTTCAGTCTTCTGCCTTCTCTATTTTGCTTGGGAAGATGCCGTTGAGGGGTCGGGCAGTCCACTTATGTTCCTTTTCTTGTATTTATGTTAGATTTAGCTGTCTTTTTGCTTCTTTTGTGAATTTGAGCTCATTTAATCCTGAAAATACAAAAGGAAGACAAAAACACTCTTTTTCCAACATTAGTACTTAAAAAGGGTTAGTTTTATGCCTCATTTGATGTAATTTATATGTTGCATTTTACACACATCAGTCCGCATTTGTACCTTCAACCCGGGAGACTACGTCCTTCGTGACAATGAAGCATCTAACGCGGAATGCCCAGGGAAACTCGCGCCCAAGTGGGAAGGACCCTACCTCATCCAAGAGGTCTTGGGCAAAGGGGCGTATAAACTGCAAACATTAGAGGGCGAAACTATCGCACGCACATGGAATGCACAATAGCTTCGACGCTGTTATATGTAAGCCATGTTTTTTACATTTACCATGTAACCTATCGGGCCGCAGGCCATTTGCAAATAAAATAAACGATTCAATACAATATTGTTTATTTACTTCTATTACAAATGCGTGTTCCACTCTGCGGTATCTACAAAAACAGATTGGAAAAATCTTCATTCGCGATACCCACACAAAGTGGTAACCACACGCAACTATTGTAATAGGCCAACAATGGCAAAACATCAACTGCCTATCCAGCTGGATATGCAAATACGGTTTTCACAAAACCTACACAATTCATACTTGCATATCATCAAGATATGTAAAAGGCAAATACAGACTGTGTTATGTACAATAACATCAATTCATACAAGTTCAAACATGCAGGTAATGAAAACACTTGTACAACTTGAACAAAACGGTTAAAACTTTATATTCAAAAAATTCCTACACTTACACGGTGCACAAGGGATTTAAATAAGGTTCTTAACATTTACAATGAGGAAACAAAAAAAAGGCACGCAAGCCAGCCTAGTCTTTCTTTGTACATCCTTACCCTCAACAGTAGGCTTTTCCTCATCTTCATCAGCATACAACACCCGCAAGCGGTCTACATAGTCTTCCGCATCCAGGCATTGCTCAAGGTCCTCAAGAGCGGCAGCAAGAAGCGCTTCAGTGTCCACACCGTGGAACCCAGACCATTCATCAGTATATTCGCCCCGGGCCAAAACATTAATATGCGAAATACAACGGTTGTAGCCAGCTTTAAAACCGGCATCCCGGGCACGCAGCTTAATCTCATTAACACCTGCCACATTCTCAGGTGCGTCAAGGATGGACGTAACAATCTGCGAAACAAAAATAGTACAGTTATCAAAGGCAAACCTAAAAAAGATAACAAAGACAATGGATACTTACATGCCCGATCCCGTGCATACGCATCCATTCGCGATCGTCCTTGAGCAGATCGAGTGAAGAAGCAAGGCTATCTCTAGCCTCTGCAACCTCCCTCGCCCGCGCTTCAGCATCGGCAGCACGGGCACTGACCTCCTCAATAGCGGCTACCCGGCTCCGCACTTCAGCCTTTTAACAAGGAAAACATAAGTATACAAAAATAATCAACATACTTATGAGATATATATCCAAATTCAAGAGAAAAAGAGATTCATACCTGGAGGCCCTGAACAGTTTTATCTAAGTTGCTGCGGTCAGCATTTGCCCTCTCAAGAGCCTTTGCAGCACGGGCCTCCGCCTCCTCGGCCTCTTCAAGAGCCTTTGCAAGGTGAGCTTCTGCCTCCTTGGCCTCTTGGGCAGCCGCATCAGCTGCGACTTTCTCCTTAACTAAAGCAGCATTCGCTGCCCTAGCGTTGGTAAGCTCCTGACGAACACGAAAGAGAGTTTCATTCTGTTTGGCCCAAGATTCTTTCCAAGCCTTGCGCTCATCAGAATGCAGTTTTGCAAGGGTACGAACCTGTTTAAGCTCAGCAGTTGCAGCCCACTCCTCAGTCTGCTTACGCTTTTCAAAGGCAACCTTATCCTTTTCAAGTTGCTCCGCACCATCACGAGCAGCCTTCACCAACTTTTCGGCCTCAGCCCGCAAGCGCGTATTTTCCTCCTCCTTGCGTCCCAGCACCTTGTAGTTTTCTAAAATGGCATTGGCCATTATGGAACTCCCCACACGCATGGAGGAGAGTTGATTAATCTGGACCTCACTTGGCAAAGAACGGGCCCGATTGACTTCAAATGGGGTGCCCAAACCACCCAAAATCTCCTTGCATGCGGAAGGGTCAGCACAAATATCATCCCCTTGCATTACAGTCCATGGGGGCGGTGATAGGTCATGGCCCGGTCTTCAATATAGGTGCGGTAATAGAACTCCAATTCAGACTCTTCAGGCTGAATAGGAGTCCCGCTAAAACCCGCACCCCCAGAAGCAGAACCTGAAGCTTTCTCAGCAGCGGGAGATTTCTTGCTCCCAGTATAAGCAAACTTCAAGTTCAGATCATCAGTGTCCTGCGGGGAGATCAGATTGTCATGGGAGTCCACCGTGTAATAGATCTGAGCCGCAGGCCCCTTCCCAGTATCCTCCGCCCGCACAGAGGGCTCAGGAATCACTTTAACCCCCTCATCCGCAGCTGTGTCATACGGGGGAGAGTGAGGAGCATCAAACACAGAGAACCCCTCATCTTGCGGTTCTGTGAACAATGCAAACACACTTTAAATACAAGTACAAGTACAAAGACAAAATACTTGTAAAAGTTATGAATCACTTACCAAAAGCAACCGCAGGTTTCACAGGCTTCAGAACAGCCGTCCGTCTGGTCTGAATTTTCGGCTTCTTCTTCTCACCAACATCAACAGCTTTCTCGGCCTTTCTCTTCTTCTTCTTCTCATCAGCAGGCTTGGAACCCGCAGAGGTCCCACCTGCAGCCGCACCACCACCTGGAACACCCAAACCCTCAAGGGTGTCAGATACTACCACGTAATCGGTATATCTGCGGAAACAAGAACGAGAGATACCTGCCGTCTGCGGCACCAACGGAGGAACAACGGCAGCCTCAGGTTTTTTCTTGCCGCGACCCCGCGCAGTTTTCTCTGCATGCTTCTTGGGAGCACCCTTCACCTCAAATTTACCCAGGGCCCCAAGAGTACCTACATTTACATCATCCAAACAAACAAATAAGTTGAACTTCTTTACAAAGCAAGTAAGCAGAATATAGAATATACCTTCGCCTTGCGGCAGGGGCGCGTTCAACACATCGCGAGAAGGAACACGGAAGTTATTAACAATGGTCAAGTTAAAACCTTCACCTTCCGCAGTATGAAGAATCTTAACCTTGCCTGTGAAGGTCGGATCAAACATCCTCCATAGTTCCGCATCCTCTGATGAGTACATTTACAAATCAGTAACAAATAAGGAAGTAAGGAAACCGCAAAAGAGTAGAACACTTACCTCCACTCTTTTTCCGTACAACGGGCCTTGCATGCCTATCAACCCTGGTCAACATCATCCGCAACACCCACAGCTGCGTGTTGTCCAACTTCTGTTGATCAATGGTCCTCAACCTTGGGAACCACTGCACCGTCTCCGCACTAGGAAGATCAATATCCTCCGCAGGGATCGCTTCATTCACATTGCGGAAGGTCATCCTCGCAACGACCGCCACTGCTTTAATGTAGAAGAACTTGGTCTTCCACTTTGTAATACCCTTAGGAGGGGTCATCAGCTTGGTACTTCCGTACCGTTGGCCAAAAGAAAAGAACCCGGTGTTCACCGTCAACTGGTAGAACCTCCGGAAATTTTCAACGGTAATCGGCAGACCAAGAACACGGAAGGTATACTCAAAATTCCTAATCCGAATCATCCCGAACGGACTCACTTGGGAGATATGGAGCTTATAATACTCCAATACTTCAGCAACAAAAACGGTTAATGGTAAACGAAGGTTACTATCAACAAAGAAATCAGCCCACATGGTGACATAACCGGCCGGAGCATCGGCACCGGTGATAAAAAGCCCCAAACTCCTTGGGCATTTGAATACTGGTCATCAGGTTGTCGAAAAGAGCCTTCGACCTCTTCAATACTGGTAGCCCACCGCCGGGGGCACTACCACCGTCTTCTTCCTCTTCCGCCACCACCGGCGAAAAATGCTCCGGGTTTTCACCCTCAGCATGGTGTGGGTTGGATGGTTCAGCCATCAAAGCATATAATGAAGAAGATAGAAGAATGAGTTTACAAGACAACTCAGAAACTTGACCGAAATTTCAGACAGTTTATCGGAGAAGACAAAGAGAATACCCTCTTTTCACCGGAAAAGTTTTTGAAAATTTTGAACAAGTAAGGAAACCACAAATGGTTTCCCCCTTATATACTCATCGCAATTAATGCGATGCAGTAACCGACTCATCACATTCAAAATGGGCAAATTACGCGGCGACACGTGTCCAGCTACACTGACGGTTACCACGCGCGCGTAGCCGTCCACGCGCCTGACAAAAGAGACTTTTTTCACTACTTGCTACAGTGCATTTATGACCTCGGGCAGTGCAAACGTCCTTTCATTTCAGCACATGACAGAATCCTACCAACTTTCACCAACCCACACGTGCGACCGTGACGTATGCAGCAGAAAGCGACAACATTATCCAAAACATAAGCGGCATGCGGTTTCTCTGGTTTACCGCACCATAACCCATACCGCATGTCGTTTTTTACATACCCCTCAAAAAAGGCAAAAAAATATATATATATATATATATACACACACATTATATAAAGGGGTATACACAATAACTGCACATACCCACGTGCACACGTGCACACGTGGAATATGCGGAGATGACACACACGAACCCGCAAAAGTGTGTCAAATACTCAGAACCAGCATGGTTCTTTGGACTGCGAAAACCGCTTCTCAGAATGCGGTAAACCGCATTCCATATAACCTTCTTCAAGGTTCAAATCCCTCGTGTCCGGTTCACAACCACAGAGGGAACGCAAACAGCTTCTCCTTAGGATGATGGAAAGGTGCGCTGAGCAACCGCACATCAGCAACCTTGTCTCCTGATCCTTCAAGAGCCACATCCAAGCTTCAAACTCTCTAGAAGCGAGTTCTTTGATGCAAACCGCAGACACTCACGGGTAACTGCGGCGGAATATAATTACCCTAACGGTAGCTACGGAAGAGCCACAACTAAACCGCCACACGGTTTATCAAAGCTACTTCTAGGAAAACTACTTTCCACCAAAGCGTGAAGGAAAGTAGCTCCTGAACAGCGGTAACAAGTCTGCTTATGACTGGTCGCCCGACTATGGACTGCATAGAATAAACAATGGTAGGCACAACCATGCCTATGACCATGTTTATTTGCCCATAGTTCAGATTCAAATTGTTCGACCAAACACGGCCAACAATGACGCAAGTACCTAACGATTCTCGACTACACATGGCCAACAAGGTGCAGCAACGAGGTAACCGCAAAGGACGTGCGGTTACTTGAGAGCTAAACCGCAGAGGACGTGCGGTTACTTGAGAGCTAGAACCATATTCTCTCGCATGCCTGGTGAAGGAAAGAGAAGAATAATCAAATCTTTGTAAAGTTGATAAACTTTTATATTCGCATTTCAACCCAACAAAAAAATTTGGACATAGACACGTATATTTCCAGCTTTCAAAATTTGGATAAACTCTACTTCTTCTATCCAATTTGTATCAATAGCCATACAATAGAAAACAAACTAATGTATTTGCTTTCACAATTAGAAAAAGGAACATGTTAGACTTATGAAGTCAAAATACTAATTTGTTATGAAGTCAAAATACTAATTTGTAACTCTAAATCTGGATAAAAAGTGATCACCGTTTCAATCTTTTTCTACAACCCAGTTTTATTTTATCCTATTTGCCATACATGGAGAAAGGCCTTGGCGCAAAGTTATTCAAGAAATGAATATGATTTTAGATGTGGAAGTTGTAGGATTGACTAAAAAAATACATCCAACTTATGGAGATCATTAATGCAATAGCGGATCCAGTAGTATGTTTGAGAGGGTGCAGAAATTGGGCCGGATATAAGTCCCATTAAAAAGGTTTGGGTGTAAACAATTCATATTTATTTACATTTATTTACGTAATGATCTGACATCTTTTTTTAAATATGAGAAAAACCATACTTGTAAAAAAACCACCTTGTTATCCTTTTCCATACCAAAATAATTTAAATACAATTTATACATAAAATACATTTAATAAATTTATAATTTCAGGCCTCCCGAGTGTTTGGGCCTTTGCCCGTCGCCCACCTCGCACATGCTTGAAACCGGGCTTGATAGTCGGTTCGGGCCATTATTGAGAAGACTAGGAATGATGTGGAGGAGAGAGGGCGTAATAGGCGTTATAGAGCAAAACGACCAATAACGTGTTTTGTAAGTAAATGGAGAAGAGATAAAGTGTGTTTTTGTAGCCGGTTTTAGATGTGAAAGGAGCAAACCCTTGCAGGGTGGGAAGGTGCTTACTTGGAGTAGGTTTTGGATTCTCTAATTGTGGATGCGTTTAAAGTCCACCTGTGTGCGGTCAACTTACAATTAAAAAGTCAAAAGTAGTTACGAGACATGAACACTCCTCTCCTAGTGTTGTGACAATGACATATTAAACAACCAACATTGAAGAACATAGTAAGTTTAGTCGTATTAGAACTGACAAAAGATGAGACCGAAGCAAACAAAGAGGATCGCTTGTGTCACACCCCAACCAATGGCGGAAACATCGGGATGAGACGAAGTGTGAAGATTGCAAGAGACATCATAACGCTAATTGTGACAATAGAATTAAAGATAAATTGATTTCCTTTCATAAATAAACGTTACAATACATGAAATTTGAAATACAACATGTTAAATACAAGAAAACAATACGCCAACAAATATGGCATTTATACAATGTATTTGACCTAAACGTCTATATGTGTATCTAGGCATCAACGCTACTTCATTTCATAGCATCATCATCCTCAACCTGTAACATGTTTAAAATAAAGTTCAATGCAAAAGCAAAGGCGAGTATACAAGTTTGGTACGTACATAACAAATGGTAAGTTTTGAACAATTCCTCATAGCAAGCATGTGATTCAAGATAAACATAAAAACATGGCATGTGTCTAACATATCAAACCAAAAGAGACGCAAGATGCTCATGACATAACCACAAGTTACGGGCGGCGGGTCGTCAATCCTATAGCGCTACATATGTCACG
This sequence comes from Helianthus tuberosus, assembly GCA_030545235.1. Lineage (NCBI taxonomy): Eukaryota > Viridiplantae > Streptophyta > Magnoliopsida > Asterales > Asteraceae > Helianthus > Helianthus tuberosus. The sequence continues at coordinate 164,720,733 of CM060412.1, read as the reverse complement.
GTTAGGCTCGTACGAAGTTAATGATAAGTTCAACACATAAGTTTCACCCAAGTTTAAAGTATCAAGCCATCACGTATACAAGCATGTTATAGGAATATTCATGTGTTTAAGCAAAATCTTCATGTGTAAGTTTGTTGATAGGTAAACATGTTACACCCCAAAAGTGGTAAAAGTAAAAGGGGGAAATACGAGTATACTCACAAAGTTTGCATATGCTTTCCAATTATCCAATTATTGACGATTTGATGAGGTTAAAAGATTGAATGTGTAAGGGTTAAAGTTCAAGTATGCTTAGAGTCGAGATTCGGTATTTAAAACAACATAAAAATAAGATATGAGAATAACATGTGAAAATAATCATCTTCAACACTTAACACTTGTATGACACTTGGTAACCACAAGGGTTATGATAATGTTTTCATGAGTTGAACACCCATAAGAATCACAACAAGGTTTAGGTCTTATATGATGTTCTACTACTTTAACATATAAACACAAGTTCAACATCAAAGGTTCGAATGAGTATATATATATATATATATATATATATATATATATCTAAGTTGAGTATTACATATTATTTAGTCCAATAATTCAAGTAGGAGGTAGAAGATTAGGATCTTCATTTAGGCACCTCGAGTTATCATAGATGTCATGTATGGGGTAGGAAGAACATGCTTCCATTTAGGAACCCCTTGAATGTTCACCACTTCACTTGATGTAAAAACAACCAAGGAGGGTCACGAACTAGGATTTGCACAATAACATAAACAACCTAACTATAGAGAAATCATCAAATCATGTGAGGATTGTATGTAGGACAACCCAAGTTGTTCCATAATCACCCATTCATCAAGATCTAAGCTTGACATGATTTGTGGGTTAAATACCCTAACAAAACAGAAAGTATTTGAGGTTTAATCCTCTGATTTCAAGTGTCTCAACCTTGTTTTTAAGCCTAACCAACCATAGAAGGGGTTGTAAGCATTGGGACATAGGTATGAGATGTGTTAGACACAAGTTTGTTGAAGTTTAAACAAGTTTGAAAGAACATAAATCAAAACATAAAGTTTTTGGATCATTTCAGGGGATTTCCAGGTCTGATTTCTCCAAGGAGAAGTCAAGGAATCATACCCTATGATTATCCAAGCAAGTAGGAAGAAGAATCGGGTGATTTCGTTAAGAAATGAGCAAGTTATACTCACTTTAGTGCAAGTGTGTGAATCTGCCCGAATTCTGAGTTTGCAAGAGATTTTGAGAGTGAGTTTGTGAGATGTTTTGAGTTGTGAAAGTGTAAAATGGTGTGGAGAAGGGTTGTATTTATAGTGGAAGAGGTTGGTGGTGATTGGAGGTGTTTAGAGGTGGCTAAATGGTGATTGGGGAGTGTTAGAATGGTGGGATTCGTGCTAATTCGCGTCTGATTGCAGCTGAGTTCATTTTCTGCGAAGATGAAGGCCATGCGGCCCGCATTAGATATCAAGTAAGCTGAAGCGGGCCGCCCGGGGGTTGCTTATTTGACATAAGTTTCAAAAATTACACTTTAGCCCCCAGACTTGTTTATTTTGATGTTTTTAGGGCTTTTAAGGACCATTCAAGCCATAAAAGCATATTTTAAGATAAATTCAAGTATGAGGAGTATAAACCAAGTATAATTAAGCGTATGAGTATCAAAATCAAGTGTCGTTCTCGTTCGAAACACGTTTTATGCATATGTTTAGATTAATTACAAGTTTAGCGCATAGTTTCCAAGAATAATGATTAAACACCAATTGATTCACCAATTCGAACATACGAGCATATATGAAGTGTGTATAACATATTTGTAACAAAATACGAGTTTCATTAATGATCCAAGTCTCGGATTTTACATCATTTTTAATGAAAGAACGATTACAAGACTACGAAGTTTCCAAAAATAGTTTTACAAACGATGGTTTCTAAATATAGAAGGTATGAAAACGCGGGGCGTTACAGCTTGGGTGCAATGCAATATTTGGTTCTAAAGCCCTTAACCGCACAAGAAGGAAAACCTCCGGTGATGGCAAACCTAACCAAACCAAACTGTCAATGATTGTAAACACGAAGTCAAAAGGGCTTCGCTTTGTGACTTTGTGAAGTAAGGGGCAACTTGTAAAGGCGATAACTAGTACAAGTGCAAGTCACAATTTCATATACCAAAAGGTGCCAAAAGACTTGACTTAAGAATCACAACATGACGCAGTTGGATCAAGGCGGCTGGCGGAGACCCCAGACCAATTAAGGGAATAACTTGGGGAGTGAAAGTCTGATACGAACCGAATCATTTCAAATGGTCCAAAGAAAATAGATAGGAGCTTGAGAGAATTGATATACTTTTAAAAGAGGCTTAATTACTCATTTCATTCATTATCCCTTAACTTCAAATCTTCTAAACCATTAATAGGCTCACAAATCACAACCAAAAGGACAACTAACCCACCACTTCAAGGAAATAACCCACTATCTCACTCGACCCACTACTCCACAACTGAAAGAAATAACTTGCAACATCACCCCGTACTCCTCTTCATATGCATACATACATGCAAGTTGAGAGTGTCGATGAGCACACATCAAAGTCGCAATCAGAACATGGACGAGTAAGTTGCCCTTTTCAGTCATCCCAACATTCATGTAACATCTCGAATTTTCGGAATACTAGAAAAAGGAGTTGCCACTAACGAGGCTTAATCTTAATGAGGATAATGGCTTAAGAGTGGGTTAAGTCTAGGGCTGTAAACGAACCGAACGTTCAGCGAACAGTTCGTGAACCGTTCGGCGGGAAGTTCGTTCATATTCGTTCGATTAGCTTAACGAACGAACACGAACAAAAAATTTCGTTCGGTTAGCTTAGCGAACGAACACGAACACAGGTCTCGTTCGTTCGACTACGTTCGTGAACGTTCGGTAATATGTCCGTTTACGTTCGTTCATGTTTGTTTAATTATATCAAAAAAATAAAAAAATAAATAAACCTTTTATCTAAACATATTGAAAACTTGAAACCCTATTTTTTGTAAGTAGCTAAAATTTGGACATTCTAAGACATTTTTGGGGATAATCATGTCTAAATTAGTTAAACTTGATTCATCGTTTGGTGGTCTAGTAGACTTCTTGTGTTTTGATTTATCATTTGATGGTTGTATTTAACTACTTATATTCAATGTTTAAGGATAACGATGTTTTTATTTTGTTATTTTCAAGTTAAATGTTTGTTTGCGTTTGTTTTTATTTGCTTGCGTTCGTTTGTGTTCGAGACCAGTGTTCACGAACTGTTCGTGAACAACTGAATTTCCTTAACGAATGAACATGAACATAAACTTATGTTTGGTATGCGTTCGTGAACAGTACACGAACATGTTAATTTTCTTAACGAACGAACACGAATATGGCCCTGTTCGAGTTCGTTCGGTTCGTTTACAGCCCTAATTAAGTCAAATAAGGAAAGACTTTGGACCTAGAGGCGTTATCAAGCCACATCAACATCACGTAAGGTAAAACATAGGTTTTTTAAGAACATCGATTATCACAAGAGGGTTAAGGCAATCTTTTTCCCGCCAACAACACTCTCATTTCCACCTAAACCCACTGCAATAAACCCCACAGTCAACCACCACCGTAAACAACCACCACGAGCCACCGGTTGATGCTCTCACTCCGGTCATGCTGTCACACTCTCTCTCACACCACAACCACACTCTCTCACTCTAAACTCTCTCTCTCATCAATCTCCAAACAATTTCTCAAAATCTCAATCAAACACTCCACCAACATGTCATCATCTCGCCCTTCTGCCTTCGATGCACTCATGTCCAACGCACGTGCCGCCGCCGCCAAGAACAAAACGACGTCGTCCTCATCTTCTCCCAAAAAACGCAAAACCCTAACCCTAGATTCAAAATCCCCAATTAATTCCACTTCAATTACCGACTCCACCGAATCTAAACCTTCAGAAACGTTAACCCCGACCCGAATCGAACCCGAAACACGTGAATTTAATGAACCAAAACCGGATAAACAAAACCCTGATTCGGTTAATTCAGAGGATGAAACAAAGGGGTTGAAGAAGCAGAAAGTGAAAGTGATTAATGTGGACGAATCTATTGTTGAATTGAGGAAGAAGCCGGTTAAATTCGACCCGAAAAAGGCTGCGTATTGGGTTGCGGGAGAGCGGGTGCCGTTCCTGTTTCTTGTGAGGGTTTTCGATGAGATATCGAAGGAGTCGGGGAGGATAGTGATTACTGAGATTGTTTGTAACATGTTGAGGACTGTGATTGAGACGACACCGGATGATTTGGTGGCGGTTGTGTACCTTTTAGCGAATAGGATTGCGCCGGCTCATGAGGGGCTGGAGCTCGGGATTGGGGATGCGTCGATTATTAAAGCGCTTGCGGAAGCGTGTGGTGCGAAAGAAGCGCATATTAAGAAGCAGTATAAGGTTGATTGTTTGGTTGTTATGTTGATGATGATAATGATCATAATGAGATGTTAACGTATGTTGTGTTTTGAGTACAGGAGCTTGGAGACTTGGGCCTTGTTGCGAAAGCGAGCCGTTCGTCGCAGCCGTTGATGCGTAAACCGCAGCCGTTGACGGTGGCAAAAGTTTTCGATACGTTTAAGGTTATTGCAAAGGTATACTAATAGTCTAATACTAAACTGACGTATGAATTTGTTAACTTGTTATTAAACAATATTGCTTATTGATTTGTGGTTTGTATAATTGCTGATAGGAATCTGGGAAAGACAGTCAAGATAAGAAGAAGAATCACATAAAGGGACTTCTTGTTGCGGCAACTGATTGTGAACCTCAATATTTGATCCGTCTACTTCAGGTTGTTATATAAATTTACGCTTGAAATTGTTGTGTTTGGTTGTTTATTTCATCTTTGATATAACTATATAATAATAAATAAATTTTGCAGACGAAGTTGCGAATTGGTTTAGCAGAGCAAACCCTTTTGACCGCTCTCGGGCATGCGATAGTCTATACCGAGAAACATCCATCATCACACACGGATTCGCCTCTAGAAGAGGTCAGTTGGCTTTCAGTATAAAATGCCTTTTGTGTATTCAATCCTTCAACTTTTAGCATTGCCACTTACACCCCCTCTTCTAAAAACTTTGTAAAATGTCATTTTGACCTCCTCGAGTTTTAGGTGCTTATTTTTATGTACGTGGGTCAAATATAAAACATCTTCGTGCTCATTTTTATGTACGTTTTTGGCTGGTCTACATTTTGTTCAGAAACGAGACGAATCAAATATAATATGTTTTCAATAGATTGTATAAATTCGAGTTACACCTACTTTACGTTTCGACTCCGCTGCAACGTTTGGTACCAGTCTTTAACGTAAAAAACACTATTTTCTTATGTGCTTATTTTTAAGTACGTTTCGCTATAAATCCAAGATGGTTTAAGTTTCGACGTAAATTTTCTAGGTAATGAGTCAGGTCAAATACAATACGTTTTCGTGCTTATTTTCATGTGCGTTTTCAGTTGGTCTACGTTTTGACGTTATTTTGTTTGAAAACGAGTCAGGTCAAATATTTGACGGTATAAGTTCGAGTTACTTTAAGTTTCGACGCCGCCGCAACGCGCGGGGGATTAAAATACTAGTTTGTTATAAAATGCGTTTTTTTTTTACTTTTTTTTATTGTTAACTTATTTTATAATGGTGTTCAGGCTGCTAAAATCGTGAAACAAGTGTATTCGGTAATTCCCGTATATGACAAAATCGTTCCCGCTTTACTTTCTGGTGGCGTATGGGATCTACCCAAAACGTGTTGTTTTTCACCCGGCGTTCCGGTTGGACCTATGTTAGCTAAGCCTACTAAAGGAGTATCTGAAATTTTAGATAAGTTTCAAAACATGGAATTCACGTGTGAATACAAATATGACGGGGAACGTGCCCAGGTAAAGTGTTATTAAGTCACTGAAGTAGTAAAAAAGCAATGTTTTTATGAATGAGTAACAAGTTTCACCTGACACAGATTCATTATTTGGAGGATGGTACGGTTCAGATATATAGCAGAAATGCTGAAAGAAACACAGAAAAGTTTCCTGATGTTGTTGTTGCTGCTTCAAGGTACCTTTCTTAATTTTTTAGAAATATTGTTTTAGTGAATACTTTTTATCTTTTAGTTTCTTGAACTTTCATCTATTTTGAACTTATCGTTTTTCATGTAAAACATTGTTTTTAATAGTTTTGTAAATAATGAATTTGTTAATTATGATAACAAAAACAGTATTGTTAAAAGAGTAACTAAAACCTTTTGATAATACGTTATACGTAACGGGAAGTTGTATGCGTTAAAAAGTTGTTTCTAACTTTGGAATTGTTTTGCAGGGTTAAGAAACCGAATGTAACATCATATGTTCTGGACTGTGAACTTGTTGCGTATGATCGCAAGAAGCAGAAAATTCTACCATTTCAGGTTACGTGATCTTAATTTTTTTATGTTAATGTTTCATCCCCGTGGTTATATGAAAATTGTGTATTTCGTTCTTAAACATCGTTTATCACATCGGTCGTTTCTGTTTTGAGATCCCTAAATTATATATTGAATCCCTAAGTTAATGAAATAGAATCTATAATTATATTATATTATATTATTAAAGAAACCCTAAACCCTAAATTACAATGATACGATTAACATAAGTAATAATAATATCATACACCCCATTAAGTAACATGGTTCAAACCTTAGAAAAATCTAAAAGCATCCATTGCTTCCTGGTACCACAAAAGTCCCATGTTTATTGCCTTCCGTCATGTGTAAAATGAAGCATCTTTTTCTTATAATTTTGCTTTGTTAAGATGCAAACTAGAAAGATAGAAGATAGGAAGAAGAAAGAGAAATCACAGGGAAGAAGAAGACGGTTCTCAAATTTATCGATACTCTATTCTGTTCGTCAACCAGTGTTTAAGTACAGTTCAACGGTTACACCAAGGACCCTACACTATTCAACAATTACACTTTAGCCCTTACACACTATTATTACCATAACAATACTCTCCTCATAAAGAGTACTTGACCTCAAGAACTGCAACGAAAGGATTGCTAAGACAACGTTAATACATAAGCAAAACACAAGGCTGCCCTCACTATCAGTCAGTGTTGTAGAAATCGCTTCTAGGCGGCGATTAGTCACTCATCGGAGGTCTGCCGCCTGGATTTTCCGAAATCGGTCAAATTAGGCAGTAAAAATCGAAATCGGTCAAAGTTGGAAAAACCGGTAGAAATTTGCTGAAATCGGACCTAGTTGGTCAAAATTGGTAACATTTGGACCAGATTGGGTCAAGATTAGACCAAATCGCTCAAGTGAAATGTGTTTTTACCAGAATTCAAACCAAAATCGGGCCAGTTTTTGAGCCAAACGAGTCTCCATTATGTGAAATTAACCTCAGCCAAGAGTTTCCTGATGTCGCTGTGATTAATCATTCATAAGTTCATTGAAAGCTGTTGGAATGAGGGAAATGTTGCAGCTTTTTTAATGTTCCTTTTTTCATCATTCATAAGTTTGTTGCTTTCACTTACACCCTCTTCTTTTGCTGACTCCGCATCAGCTGATTTGGGTTTGTCACCTTGCTCCAAACTTTGGGTTTTTCGATCTCATCAACTTTGTTATCGGGTCCTTGATTACCACTATCCCTTTCCTTTTCACATTATCTTGAGATTCTTTAACATTGGTACCTTCATGCTTTTCACCTCAACAACTTTGCTTTCATGTTCTTGATTATCACCTGCTTCTAATTCTTCCTTTTTCACATTATCTCGTGATTCTTGAACATTGGTACCTGTCACAGTAGCAAAAATAGAATTTGTAGGAGGTAATTGGATTGATGCAAAAGGATTAGATGAACATGCAAATGGGATTTATGATGTTCGACCTATTCCATTCGTCAATCAGTGTTTAACTACAAATTAACGATTACACAAAGGACCCTATAGGCCTATACTATTCAACAAATACACTTTAGCCCTTACACGCTATTATTACCGTAACATGCTTTGTTGAAGATTCACTTCTTTGATGCTACTTGCATTGACAGGTCTGATATTGACGCTTTCTGAGTTTGTCCCATTTTTGGTTGAAATGGTCATGATCTCTTTAGGTCTTAAAGAATCTTATTTAAGGTCAATGTTGTAAGGGTCATTTGGTTGCTTCATTTAATTGATACATTGATTTGATAGGTTATTAATACTTGAAATAGTTACTGATTTTTTGAAGTATATAAAATCATTACTGATCTTTTGAAGTATATGGTCACCGATAACCAATTACAACAGTAAATTGGAAAACTACAAATTTGCAATCACTCTCTTTTGTTGATTTTTTAAGTTCTAAGTAGGGATGACTGGTGTAAATGTGTAATAAATGCTTTTTGATGACAAAAGCCATAATATTCATACATTCACAGGGACAAAGTTTGTAATTTACTCTTTTAATGTTTTTTTTTTTTTAAATCTTAACTGCATACACACAAACACGCTTTCATGTCATGGATGCACCTGATCCCTTACAGTTGCTAAATTTTATTCACGTGTTACCTTGTGTTTGCTTTTGACTATATTTTCAGATTTTAAGCACTCGTGCTCGCAAAAACGTTGTCATGAGCGAAATCAAGGTTGATGTATGCATATACGCATTTGATCTGCTGTATTTGAATGGACAACAGCTTTTACAAGAACAACTTATTACTCGTAGAGAGGTGAGCAAACTGAGGAATATAGCTCATTATTATGTTTGTTAAATATTAAAGTAAAACTATCACAAATATCAAAAAATTAATTATAATGGTTGATGATAAAATTTTAATTTATCGATTTAAATTGTTGCTTTTTTCAGCGTTTGTATGAATCCTTCGAGGAAGAACCTGGGTATTTCCAGCTTGCAACAGCTATAACATCAAACGATCTGGAGGAAATACAAACGTTCTTGGATACTGCTGTTAATGCCAGGTAATAAGCCCTTATCTCTAAAGGGTGTTTGGATGTGTGGTTGGAAAGTAGGGGTGAGCAGAAAACTGAGAAAACCGATTTAACCGAACCGAAAAAAACGAACCAAAATTTACGGTTCGGTTACGGTTTTACATTTTTTGAAATCCGAAAAAAACTGAATCGAACAGAATCACCTAAAAATCATTTTTTAATGTTGTATATTGATTTAGGAATTATTAGTTTTATTCTTGGGTGTTAGGTATTTATAATAAAAACGTTAGCATGTTTATCTTTCTTTGAAATGATTTCTCCATTGCCTACAAGAAATAACAAAATTTGACATATAAATTAAATGATTTTCAAAGTATTATAAAAGAAAATGTCTTGATAAAAACTTTGAAGAAACATAAAAATAGATTAGAATGTTAGATTTATGTGAACAATATTAATTAAAAAGGTTAAATGTAATACCTTAAATGTAAACGTCTAAGAAAGATTGTTGAATCATGGATTATACATTTTATTTTTCAATCTTACGTAATTTTGTTCCAAAAATCGAAAAACCGAACCGAACTGTTGCTAAAACTGAAAAATCGAAACCGAAATAACCGAAACCAAACAGTTTTCAATAACCGAAAACCGAACATTTTGGTTACGGTTTTGGTTTTACAATAAAACCGAACCGAACCATGCACACCCCTATTGGAAAGTGACATGTGATTAAATAATCATAACTTTAATTAACTGTAATAAAATGGAATTTAAAAAATAGTGTTTGTATGTGCTCTGCTGTTTGAAGTTGTAAAAATCAGATCTTGAATGTCTGACTCAGTTTCTTATCTCATCAGTTGTGAGGGATTGATTATCAAAACATTAACCCGAGATGCTACATACGAGCCTGCAAAACGATCAAATAACTGGCTCAAGTTGAAAAAAGACTATATGGACAGGTATTCGGTATTTTTATTTTTAATTTAGTTTCCAAAGGCGGCTCACTTAAACGGGTGGTCCATGTTTTGTGCAGCATCGGTGACTCTTTAGATTTAGTACCCATTGCCGCCTTTCATGGCCGAGGAAAACGTGTAGGTGGATATGGCGCCTTTCTCCTTGCTTGTTATGATAATAATAAGGATGAATATCAAACCATTTGCAAGATTGGTGAGTGACGTTTTTCCTTTTTAGGGATGTTTGCATGTGTTTTTGGAAATGATTATGTGATGAGTTAACTATCATTTTCGTCCCTGTGGTTTGTTCAATTATGCCAGTTCAGGCCAAATTTCAAACTTGTACCATTTTCGTCCCTGTCATTCTTGAAACATGCCAGTTTCGTTCAAAAACTTAACGTCTGTTAAAATCTGCCGTTTTTTTAGTGAAGGGTAAAAGCGTCATTTTCCTTTTGTTGTTTTCCTTTTTTACATAAATTTTCTTTTTTTCCTGTTTAATAGGGTCAATAAAGGGAAAATAAAAAAAAGGAAAATGACGGTTTTACCCAATTTTACTAAATGGCAGGTTTTAACTGACATCAAGTTTTTGGACGGAACTGGCATGTTTCAAGAATGTCAAGGACATAAATGGTACAAATTTGAAATTTGGCCTGGACTGGCATAATCGGACAATCCACAGGGATGAAAATGGCAGTTAACTCTTATGTGATTTTGAATAATCCGAATCAGATAAGTAGAGTTGTAGTTAACGGCTATAGGGGATGGTTATGCTGTTACATAACCGCCTGATGTATCTTAGTTAAAGCAATAGGTACAAGTGTTTATGCAGTCTCTCAGTTCTCTACTTACTAATTAGGCACTGGATTTTATGTCTTATAGGCACTGGATTTTCAGAAGCCATGCTTGAAGAACGGTCAACAAGTCTTCGATCTAAAGTGATCCCAAAGCCGAAGGTTTTGTTGCAAATATTGATTTTAAATATTCGTTCATCCTTCAAACTATTTTATGTATGTTAATTTTGATTTTTAAATGTTGGCAGTCGTACTATCGGTATGCAGATTCCATAAATCCAGATGTGTGGTTTGAGGCATCTGAGGTAATTAGTCATGAGTTTTTTATGAACTATGTTACATATTTTTTATGTTATCATCTTTTGAATGTATTGAAGATGTCACGAAATATTTCAGGTTTGGGAGGTTAAAGCTGCTGACTTGACCATCAGCCCGGTTTATTGTGCTGCAATCGGAGCGGTTGATCCTAATAAGGTTTATTTCTAACTTAAAATTCTAATATTTAAGATTTATATGAATTATTCATCCACCAATTTAATTACTTTTTTTTAACCTTAAAAAAGGGAATTTCACTACGATTCCCACGTTTACTTCGTGTTCGAGAAGATAAAGGTCCCGAAGAAGCTTCATCTTCAGAAATGGTGAGAAACCATCTTTTTTTAATTATTTTATGTTCTCAGTTTTTTACTAAGTTTGAAACTCTCATTTGAAAATAATATTCTGACTTTTAAAGTTGATACTATTTTGCATTTTGCTCCACCAAATTTAGGTTGCTGACATGTATAATGCCCAAAAACATACCCAAAGTAACAATCAAGATGATGAAGATGAATGAGAATGCATGCAGTCAAGAATATACCGTGTTCACCACACCATGGAGTCCGAGGTTTCTGACTGAAGTTTTACCTCGGGTTCTAGGTGATCATCTTGTCGTCTTGCTGTTTTATCCATTCTGTTCAAGAAATCGTCCCGGAAAGAAATATAATGTTGTGTAACTTGCACCCGTGTGCGCTATTTGCATAAATTTTCTAGTTAATCGTCGCTAAAGCGGTTAATTTAAGTTGGATTTTGTTAAATCAAATCAAGATTTAGATTCTAGTTTTTCCCTAAAAAGGAAACATAACAACTAGTTTGAAATGTGGCAAACAACTTTTGGTAGGTAGGTAGGTGGTTACCACCATTACTTGATTAGATTCAAAGAAAACTACCACCATCACATTCCATTGTCCCCAATTAAGATACCATTCTCATTTTATGAAAATCATAAATATCTATATTATTTTCTTTATATTTACACGACCATCAACCGTACCTAGTATACATCTATTGGTAACGTCTGGAGAGGTGAGATGTAGACAAATATTATCTCTATACCAGGGATAGAGAGATTGTCTAGTGTTAAATATCAAATAAAACTTATATGATTTATATGGTACAAAAATTGTATTTGCTTAATATACAAGACATATAGATTGTGTAGAATATATTATTTTTTATAGAAAAATGGTGAAAATAAAGGGTATATTTATATACTATTAAATTGAAAGATGTTTGTGTATAGTGGGTTTGTATATGATGCTTAATGATTTTTTTGTGCATAGTTGTGTTATACATGATGCTTAGTGTGTATAAATTTACATAATATAAATTTACAAGTTGAGGCATTGAGGTGTTACCCCATGTTTTGGGGGGTTTTTCAAAAAAAAAAAAAAAAAAAAAAAAAAAATTTGATGTTTCACTTTAAACTCAAAACTACTTGATTTTGTAATTTTAACCCAAAAGTTTTTAGTTTTTCCAATTTATCCTCACAAACTTTTTACTTTCAACTTTGATCCCTTATGTTTTTCATATTTTGCAAAAAATTTCGTTTTACGTTTAGATATACACTTTGCGACTTAACACGACACAATGTGTGTGTGTGGTTCAACGATTTTACGTTTTGTTATACGTTTCGTTCTAAATTTTGCGAGTTAACATGGGGCAACGTACGTGTGTGGTTCAGTGTGTTTACGTCGTCTATTTTTTTCCCGTTTAATAAGTTCGTCACAACATGCGAGTCCTAAATCGAGTTAGTTATTATTTCCTATTTTTATATGTCGGACTAATTTTTCCAAGTTAAGACGCCGCAACTTAAATGTTGGTGGCCGTTGGCTATAGTGTGGCATTGGTGCTATTTGTGACGGTTTTACGCCCTTGCCGCAACGCGGGGAGGTTAATACGATAGGTTATTTATATGGATACAAATCATGTAACGTGGTAATTATGATACCATTAATTGTATTGAGATTATTTGGTGAATTACTTATTTGTATAAGATAGTAATATAGACTTAACCGACAAAAACATCTTTAACATATTGTAAATGTGAATTTGAACAACAACATGTCAATTTCGTTGGCCGCGGCGCAACGCGCGCAGGTTAATCTTCCAGTTGTTTATAATTTTTGTGAGTGTGAAAGTAAAAAAGCAATCTATAAAAAAGTACAAACATAGTTATCATTTATTATTTTTATTTGTTATCTCGTGGGTTTAATATTGTGATTGTTTTTTCTTCTAGTAATGACTTTGTTAGATCTTGATTCTGATTCGTGGGTCCAATGTTACGGTGGTTGGCCCATACATCTTGTCTATTCCTCGTTAGCATCCAAAGCTGGATAAAAGAAGTCAAAAAAACTAGTCTATTTTTGGATCTAATATATAACAGATTTGTAAAATATGACTTAAATCCACATCAATTTTCAAATAAAAGGGTTGAATTTATATATTTAAAAACATATAGGTATTTTTATATGAATAGAATATAGATGTTGGTGTATGTAAAAGACGTATAAATAAAATACAATAAATTTGGCATAGAGTTGAATCTGTCTCTATATTTGTATGTGTTAAATTTGAATTTGGTTCAAAATTATGTCTTTCTATACGTATTTGGTTTATAAGGCTATGTGTTGTTGGTTTGGTTGGGGCGTTAATTGTACCATCTCAGCAGGTGTGGGGTGCAAACACCACCACAAAGGGGCACTAGAGGAGGTCTGAGAGGAGGGCTTAAGTGGGCGCGCAGGCATGGGGCAGCTGAGATGGTGAAGACGGTAAAACCAAAATGCATTGCAATATATCATCATTAGTGTATTCCGAAACCAAAAGCATAGAATCTTATAAAAAATCCATGGCATGTAGTCTAGCGGTTATTGAGATTGTAATGAGACATGTATAGGTAATTCAAGTCTCGTATCTAATTGTAAAATCATGTTTCATACCTTGCCAAATACTTGTGGGGTAATTATTCGTCGGGTATCATGTGTACCCATTAGTTTCTTTAAAGTACTTGTTGGGATTTTTAATTTGTGTTCTAATATTTCTATATAAATTTATGTTTTTAAAGACTACGATAAATTAAAATATTATAAATTACATACATATCATCTTCATCATATAAAAGTTTGAAACTCGTAAAATATGTAAACGGATTTACAAATCACATTAGACAACTCCATGTTTCATAGCACACAAATATAAATAATATCATCAAATATATATATAAATTTATCTTCCACATAATAAAACTACTAACATTAAACATTACTAGACAAGGTTTAAAAGGTACACACAATTTCAAGTATATAGTTCGGGTAATCATTTCGGGTATCATATCATCACCTAATAAGAACATTCTTGTTTTCCAATCTTATACCCGAATACTCGTCCCTGATGTTTCAAGTAAACCTATCAGGCTCGTGTATTTATCTGTCAAACACATTCTTTCTAAAGTGGTTGATGATTCTAGTCTCACAGTAAACATCAAATTATAAAATATAAAGAGTAGGTTTAGTGAATGTCCCGGTTAATTGTTCAACAAAAAAAATGGTTAATAAACTTTACTTCATATTTTATTAAACTAAACTATACATAACAATAGAGCATCATAAATTTGCAACCAAAATTTAAATATCATCTAAAAATTATGCTATACAAATAACCTAATTTAATCATTCTTCTAAAAATAATCAAAACTTAACTATCCCTTAATCTTTGACATTTATTCTCTACAGAACAGTCAGACCCTTCTGGAAACCCTCTTTTCTTCTCAACCTTCCACAACAACCGGTTAACCGCCGGCACCACCACCGGCGGCGTCGGAATCTGGTACGTCTCCAGCGCCGGCGGCGGGTGGCGCCAGTGCGGCAGCGGCCCAGCCAGAAGCAAATTCTGCAACAACGGCCCAGCTTTCACCACCGCTTCCAAAAACTTCCCGTTTTCCGGCAGTTTCTTCACCGGAACCCTAAGTTCCTGGTTTTCCGGCGAGATCTCCGGCGGCGTGAAATGAACCGGCGGTTCGGTGATTGAGGATGAGACGATGCTTTCGTCGCAATCGGAGATGTGGTCGTCGGTTGAGGCGGAGTGGACGGAGTGCGGCGGCGGTGGTGCGGTGGTTTGACGGTGGTGGAGGAGTGTCTGGTAGCGGTTTTGAGCATCGAGTTTTTCGTTAATGGCGGTTTGTAAAAGGTGTTTGAGTTGAGTTAACTCGGTGTCCTTTAGCTTGAGTTCTTCTAGGGCTTTGAATCTTGCTGCTTCAAGCTCCATTGTTGTGATTAGTAGTGACTGTGTTAATTCTTCTACACTCTGTTGGAATAAGTTATAGCGATTAATCGGATTGAATTTGTATATGTAACTTTCAGTTTTATGTATACATTTTTAAGTAGACATGTTTTAACCATCGCTCAACTCATTCTTTTAGTATACATGATTAATTGTTGGAATTCAAATGGTTTGGTTGAAAAGTGACCAGAATTTACAGGTTTTTGGCTGGAGTCGCCAATTTTTGGTCGCCGACTAAGCTCGACAAGAGACGACAACCAATTAATGAAAAATTACTTGGATACTGGCCGACTAGTGATTAATCGCCGACTAGTCACGATTTTTACATTTGGTTTCAAAACTTGAAATTTGATGGTGAAAAAGGAATTGGAATTATAGAAGATGAAAACTGACCTTTCCACGGGAGAAAAAGGACCAATCAAGAAGAAAATTGGATTGATCTTCCATGGAACTCACTCAGCAAATGGTAATGGTATGTATGCTGCTGGATGAGTGAGTGGAGTGGAGTTGGGGTTATAATGGCGCTAGTGCTACTGTTTTCCTACAGTCAGTGTGTGTTTGTTTTTAATATTTATACAATTTTTTGAATTGAAGTTGGTTTCCAATTTAAAAGACAACCAACCATATGATATTTTGTATGTAAGATTAAATATATTATGTAACAATATTTAATCTATAGTCATTATAATCATTTACATAATATAGATCAAAATATATAATAACCTATTAAATAATTAGTTGGTAATTGTTGATGAACCATATTACCCTTATTAACTAATTAGGTTTCCTCCTGTGTGCTTATATAAGGAGAATTATGTGGAGGTTAAGGGGTTAGACAGTTACACATTAGAAACACCCCATTAGCCATAACATCATAATTTCGACCTCCTCTCCTAACCGATACCCTTTTCGGTTTTCTAAGTCCCCATCATCAATCAGCACCCTAAGGAGGAACCAGATCAAGATGACAAGCATGTCGAACTCCATTACTGGATTCTCCACTGCACTATCTGCTGTGACAGGTATGTTTTAATGTTTTCCTTCATGTACAAACAGAACTGAACCAACATGTGGTATCAGAGCATATGTTGATTAGTCAGTTCTGTTTTCTATCCGTAAATCTGGATTAAAACTGGAAAACAGGTTTTAAAAACGATAATTAAAATTCGTTTTCATCATCCGAAATCATTACCATTCGATTTCTGTCATCCGAAATTCCATCTCGGATGACATGTTCATTCATGATTACTGTTCCGAAATCTGAAGTTTCAGAAATATGTTTAAAAGTGTAATAAAATTCCAGATTTCGGATGAATGTTTGAATATTTTAATTAGGGTTCATCATATGTTCATAATGAAAATTCGAAAAATTCCCTTATTTTGGAATATAATTTGGATCATTGGGTGTTTCCATTGTTTTGATCTATTTTATTTAGTAAAGTTTTCGAAATTCTGTTATGAGATAAACGGATAATATTTTCGAAATATTTTGATATATTTAGATTAGCATTAAAATTGGAAAATTTGATCCCATGATCCCTAAGATTTCGAATTTCAAACTTATCACAATTAACTGCCAAAATTAAGGATTTAACTACTTGCAGAACACATTTCGGATGATCATTCCGGATGGACACTCGTTCACCCATTACGGATCAGCAACTGACTAATCATTCTGGATGAACACTTGTTCGCCTATTACGGATCAGCAAGTAAGCATTTCGGACTAAGCATTACGGATGTCAAAAGGACTGACCATTTCGGATGAATTTCGGACTAAGCATTATCATCCGAAATGCATCACGGATCATCAAGAAGTGACTATTTCGGATAAATTTCGGACTAAGCATCATCATCTGAAATCATCCGAAATGACTAGACTTACGCATCTGTCATCCGAAATCATGAGTGTTCATAAATTTTAGCAGTTAATGTGAACTAAAAATAAATGGTTTTGTAATTTATTTAGTTCGATCCGCGCTAACGGGTGGTTTGCTATTAAATAAATGGTTTTGTAATTTACTTAGTTAATTAATCAGAATCAGATAATGTTTTACAAAACCAGAATAACTTAACTTGAATGAGTTTTTGATGTCTCATTTCTGGCCAAAGCTGACTTGACACATCTACTTATCGTTCAAGTATTACGAAAGCTATGTTGTGTGTGCATCATAAGCATGAATGTCTTAATTTCTGGCCAAAGCTGATTTAATTCATTCATAGATGGCATACTCAAGAAGTGCATAACTAAAGTGATTGTCTCAATTTCTGGCCAAAGCTGATTTGTTACAAGCACTTTGCACATATGCTTAAATGATTACATTTCTGGCCAAAGCTGTTTTGTCTTCGTTTAAGTAGAATTTTTTTAACTAAGTCTATTATTTTGATGTTAGTAATAGACAATATCACAGCTTCATAATGTAAAATGGTCATTATTTATGCCTGCCTTAGTTTAACGTGCCCTTAGATCACATTAGGACTTCTTCCTTAGTATCATAACTTGCTCATCTTATTTCCACTATCAGCACCCAACTGCGGGATTCCACCTTTGACTGGTGATAACTTTGCTGCATGGAATGCTTACTCTTGGGCTGCTGGATTTTGATTATGCTCTAAGAGAGAATAAGACAGCGGATCTTACCACTACTAGTACTGCTGCTGAGCAGTTAACTCATGACAAGTGGACTAGGTGTAACCGCATGTCTCTCATGTTTATGAAGCAGTCCATAAGCAATGCTATCAGGGGAGCTATTCCTGATTCTGAAGATGCTAAAACCTACTTGGAACATGTGGAGGCGCAATTCAAAGGGACGTCTAAAGCACACGCTAGTACTCTTATTCTCAAGCTGGTGACAACTAAGTATGATGGGAGGAGCGGCATTCGCGAGCACATCATGATGATGAATGACATGGCCAATAAGCTGAAGGGGCTGGAAATGGAAATCAGTGATGGTTTCCTTGTTCATTTCATCATTACTTCGCTTCCTTCGTCCTTTGAAGCATTCAAGATCAATTACAACACTCAGAAGGACAAATGGACGATGAGTGAGCTGGTCGCCATGTGCGTACAGGAGGAAGAGCGTATGAGGATGGATCGCCATACTGATGTTGCTGTGACACCCGTGTCACTGCGACCATCAAACAAATGCCAAACCAATGAAATATTGTATTTCATACTTGGGATTTGTAAAAATATGTGTATCGATTGCACATATCAACTCTTGTTTCGATTTCAAGCTCTAAATCGCTTTCTGGAAGGTTATACACGCACTGATGCGTAAATATAACCAGTTTAATGCAACGAACACTCCGGAATAGTGAAATAGGCTTAACATACCTTAAATAACCTTTACATAACTTAGATATAAGTTTTGGAAGGTTTGGTGTGGTGAAATCAAAGTTTAATCGCTTACAGGGACTAAAGTTGACAAACTGCGAAAGTATGCCAATTTGAACTGTAACAGACATTCCGGAGCATGACCATAAGTTAAACATACCATAAATATCCTTCACATAGCTTAGAAATAGGCTTTGAGGTGTTCGGTATGCTAAAATAAACTTTTGTGTCATTCAGGGATTAAAAGTGTCAAAAAGTGCACAAGTTTGCATTTTCGCGCATAACTTACGTTCTGAATACATCCGGACATCCAAAAATTTATGTAAGCACTAAAATATTTTATTTTAGTGTTCGCCATAAGAAAAATCCATTCGTCACGTCATTTGGATCGTTTTTCGCGCTTGTGCGCATTCCGTCGTAATTAAGCGAACATCGCGTTCGTACGACCAAACGAACCAACATCCGGCATATTTTTGAGCATGTTTTGAGTCCCCTATACTTTAACTTCATTTTAGAGCCTTGAAATGAGGTTAACGGGGTTCAAACGCATCAAAAAAGGCCTTAAACACGTGCAGGGACCATTCCTGCCACTTTTGAAAGATTTCTGAAACAGGAGGGTGCTAGCGTAGCGCGACTGCCTAATGCCTTGGCAGTAGCGCTACGCGACTGCCTATGCTGGACAGAAAACATGCAGAAAACTCAGTTTTGCATTTTCGGGACCAGATTCGATGTATTAGCCGTTGTTTAATTCACAACCACACATTCTAACATGCTTAGTCAGCGGATAAGGATGGAATTTAGGCACCATAACTTTGCAACACATGTATGGATGGAATTTAAGCACCTAAACACCATAACTTTGCAACACATGTATGGATGGAATTTAGGCACCATAACTTTGCAACACATGTACGGATGGGATTAAGGCACGTTTTCCATGAAACGATCTTAACGGTTCGGGCATTCCTATAAATACCCCATTACCCCATGCTTTAAAATCACTAGAATTTTGATTGAGAAACTCTAAGTTGAAACCATTGTTTCATACCTGAGATTCTTAAATCGAAATTAGCATTCGGGGACCCTTCGTAAGTATTCTTTCGTTCTTTTCCTTATTTTACTGTTTTTCGAGTCAGAAAGTCAAACTTTGTTTGACTTTCAGCGTTGACCAGTAATGGTCAATGCGAAGTTCTTTTGAACTTCGCAACGTGAGTGTAATCACGTTGGTCATAGTCCCTTGGGACTATGCCCACTGATTACCACGTTGTCTAGGGTCGTAGGGTAAGCGATCTGATAAATCGCTTATACCTCGAACCCGACCCAGTTTGGTCGATCATTAGGATCCGACCAAACACATTAGGTGACCATAGTAGGTAGGGAATAACCTTCCGAGGTTATACCCTATGGTCGCATCGTTTAAGTAGTTGTATGATAGGTAGTTTATATGCTTTAGGTAAATTACCAGAATACCCTTTTCATGTATAATTGGTAATTAAGCATATGTAACCTAAACCTTTGTCACATAACTGATTATGTAATATGTTTAGGCATATAACACTTGTCATAGGGATAGTTAGGCGGTCCGAACGCGTTTCACGCGAACGACGCGTTAAAGTAGCATAAGCTACCTAAACGGGTCGTAATGGGTCGTAGACACTTAGGATAAGTTTCATTTAGTATGTAGGCTTTGATTAACCATATCACATGAGTTCCTACACTCATTTGGTTTACAAACCCTCATGCTACCCAGTCTTCCGATTTAGGTCCGGTTTATTAATGTAGTTACCTATATTAGGTGCCGTTTGATATTCCGCGATCTCTAGCTTTGCTTGGTGGTTATCCTAGGACTTCTGAGCAATCTCAAGTGAGTACATAGACCCCTCTTTTACTGTTTTCCAAACTGTTTTGGGGTGAAACACATGTGCCTACTTGTTACTTTCGTGCTTTCCTGTTTTCACATCATATACTTGCTATGTTCGTTAGTACATTATAGTACATGATTTTATGACATTTCATGCTAGGTGTGCCCAATTGTGTGCATTACTTAGTACATCGTTTTACATGACATTTTGACATAGACATTTGACATAGACATTTCGGCATAGACATTTTAACATGATTGACATTTGATCATGCATTTCCCACAAAACATAACTTTGATTTAAACCAAGTTTTACTTCAATACTTTGTTTTTGTGCATATGGTTTAGTTGAGACATTTCACTTGCCATACATGACATTTTGACATAGACATTTGACATGGATATTTGACATAGACATTTGACATGGATATTTGACATAGACATTTTGATATGATTTACATCTTGACATGAACACTTTGACATATTACCCAATACATTTGACAATTGATTTAAACATAGACTTCTTACATTGGTTGGTTTGGTTTGAGTAAGTGATTAAGTAACGAGGCGTGTGTAATATGATACAAGCATGGTGGATACGCGCTGGTACTTCCTATATATAAGTGTTTGTATGGTATTACATATCGTAGCGTTATTTGAATCATTTCAGTTTGAGACATATAACATTTTATACAAATAACATACTTTTCACAAGACATTGATTTATAAACAACTTATCTTATGCAAACATATTTTACTTGGTTATTCATTTAACCTTACATTTATTTATACTTATCATCTGATCTTATCGATTTTCAAATGATTTACAAAACAAAGCAAATTACATGGTTCATGACTAAACATTTTCTCAAACATAAGTCATGGAACCTATTTTCACAAAACCTATGTATCTCACAGGCATTTTTATGCTGACGTACCTATTTTCACATGTGTTTTTCAGGAGCTGTTGCATAAGATGATCAAGATACACATAGGCAGACTTGGGCTTTAGTGACAATAAAAGATGCAAGACTAGTTAATTATGTTGTATTTCTTTGTTTGTTAAGACATTGTAACACCTTTAATCAATAAAACGAAACTTCAATTGCCATGGATTTGAAACAATTAATTCTGTTACAACACTCCCCGATGTTTCCGCCACGTTTTGTATGTTCTACGTGGTCGGGGTGTGACAGTTGCCAACTTCACTACCTCCAACTCTAAGAAAAGGAAGAACAATTATCAGAGGAAGGATGCTTCAAAAGTCCAAAGGCCTAATCCTAATCCTAATACAAGTGCACCTTCCAGCTCTAAGAACTCCTTAGGCAGTATCTGCTGCAAGTTCTGTAAGAAGACAGGACACATGCAGAAGGAATGCCCTGACTTTAAGGAGTGGCTGGCTAAGAAAGGTAACGATTATTTTATGATACTTGAGTCCTATAATTTAAGTGTTCCTGCTAATTCTTGGTGGTTTGATTCTGGTTCTATGGTTCATGTTACCAATTCAACTCAGGGATTCCTTTCAATCCGGAAGCTGGAAAGAAACCAAAGAACGCTTAAGGTTGGGGATGATCGAGAATTAGAAGTGAAGGCCATTGGAACATTACAATTAGTTATGAAAACTGGTTTATGTATTAAACTTTATGATACCTTATATGTTCCTGAGGTAACTCGGAACCTTGTATCAGGACCAAAGTTAGACATGGACGGTTTTATTGTTTCCCATGGTCATCGCAAACTCTCTATCCTTTATGATTCTGTTCTTTATGGTACTGGTATTCTGGATGGTGGTCTCTATAGATTAGAACTAGAAGATAACTTTTCCAAATCTTTGTTGTCATATAACATTAATGAATCACTCACAAAGATGGAAGAGAAACGAGACTTAGAAACTTCATCCATGTTGTGGCATCAGCGTTTAGGCCACATTTCAAAAGAACGATTAAATCGCCTTGTAAAGGATGAAGTCTTACCTCCTCTCGATTTCTCTGATTTTGGAACATGTGTCAAATGTCTTAAAGGTAAAATGACATTAGCGAATAAGAAAGGTGCCACTAGGAGCTCTAATTTATTAGAACTCATTCACACTGACATTAGTGGTCCCTACCAAATCGCTGGCATAACAGGACATACTTCATTTATCACTTTCATTGATGATTATTCTCGTTACATGTACTTGTATCTTATTAAGGAGAAATCTGAATCTCTAACAACTTTTAAAGATTATAAGGCTGAAGTTGAAAAGCAACTAGATCGTCAGATTAAAGTTGTGAGATCAGATAGAGGCGGTGAATATTATGGAAGACATACTGATGTGGGTCAAGCTCCTGGTCCATTTTATGAGTTTTGTAAGGGCCAGGGGATTGTGAACCAATACACCATGCCTGGTATACCTCAGCAGAACGGTGTCGCTGAAAGAAGAAACCGTACCCTTATGAACATGGTGCGCAGTATGTTAGCCAACACTAATTTACCATTATTCCTCTGGACTGAAGCGTTAAAAGCAGCTGTTCATATACTCAATAGAGTTCCTTCTAAGTCTGTCCCTAAAACTCCTTATGAACTTTGGACAGGAAGGAAACCGAGTCTTAAATATATGAAAGTATGGGGCTGCATTGCTGAAGCGAAGCTTTACAATCCTTTCCTAAGGAAACTTGACCCTAAAACAGTTACCTGTTTCTTTATTGGGTATCCTGAGAATTCAAAGGGTTATCGTTTCTATTGTCCTTCCCATGTCACCCGTATTTTTGAAACCAAGCGTGCCGCGTTCCTGGAGGATTTCAAGGTCAGTGGGAGCAGTACCAACCCTTACGAAGAATTGCAAGAAGTACAAGACGCGGGGGGAGAGACTCATCGCTTACCATTACTCCGATTACTCCTCTTGTACCCAATGCAACTACTGTACCTGAAGCTACTGCACCAACTCCAAATTCACCTCTACAATCAGAACCCATTATACCTCATGACGAAGGCACATCAAACGCTCATAACCAAGACAACGTTGAACCCGATAATCCACTCAGGAGGTCATCTAGGCAAAGAAGGCCTACTAATTGGGATGATTATGTTACCTACCTGACTGAAATGGATCCAGGAAAGCTCAATGATCCTATCTCTTACAATGAAGCCATTAGCAGTGATCAGTCTTCTGAATGGAATAAAGCAATGATTGAAGAGCTTGAATCCATGAAGAAAAATGACGTTTGGGATTTGGTAGAATTACCCAACGGAGCCAAACCCGTAGGATGTAAATGGGTATTCAAAACAAAACTGGATCCGAATGGGAACGTTGAACGCTACAAAGCGAGATTGGTTGCAAAGGGCTACACTCAGAAAGAGGGAATTGATTATCAAGAGACGTTTTCACCTGTCTCTCGTAAAGATTCATTAAGGATCGTCATGGCCTTAGTAGCTCATTTCGATTTAGAGCTGCATCAGATGGACGTTAAAACCGCTTTCCTTAACGGAGATTTGGACGAAGATGTTTACATGAAACAACCTGAAGGCTTTAAACCTGAAGGTCAGGAGCATCTAGTCTGTAAGTTGAAGAAATCCATTTATGGGTTAAAACAAGCATCACGTCAGTGGTACCTCAAGTTTGACGAAGTCATGAAGAAACAAGGTTTTATGAAGAATCAAGTGGATCAATGCACCTACCTCAAGATGAGTGGGAGTAACTTTACTATACTTGTCCTTTATGTAGATGATATTCTATTGGCAAGTAATAGTTTAGATATGTTGCATGAGTCGAAGCGGTTACTCTCGCATAACTTCGACATGAAGGATCTTGGAGATGCTTCTTATGTCATTGGCATCGAAATTCACCGAGATAGACACAAAGGGATCTTAGGATTGTCCCAAAAGGCTTACATAGATCGTGTCCTTATGCGTTACAACATGCAACAGTGCAAACCCTCCGTCGCTCCAGTAGTTAAGGGAGATGTTTTCGGTTCATTCCAGTGTCCGACAACAGAGGTTGAGAAGGAGCAAATGAGCCAGATACCTTACGCGTCAGTAGTCGGGAGCCTGATGTATGCTCAAGTCTGTACTCGCCCAGATATCGCTTATATTGCTGGAATGCTAGGCCGTTATCAGACTAATCCTGGCCTAGATCACTGGAAAGCAGCTAAGAAGGTACTTCGATATCTGCAAGGGACGAAAGACTATAAATTGACTTATAGAAGAAGTGATCATTTAGAAGTGGTGGGCTATTCTGATTCTGACTTTGCCAAATGCAAAGATGACAAGAAATCCACTTCGGGCTATATCTTTATGTTAGCAGGCGGCCCTATCTCATGGAAGAGTCATAAACAACAGTTGACCCCAACTTCCACAATGATGGCAGAGTACATTGCTGTTTATAACGCAACCTGTCATGGAATGTTGCTTAGAAATCTGATCACTGGACTCAAAATTGTCAATTCCATTTCTAGACCATTGAAGCTTTATTGTGATAATTCAGCTGCCGTTAGTTTCTCGAACAGTAACAGTTCGACTGGAGCTGGTTTATATCTCGATACAAAATATCTGTTCGTACGAGAACGAGTTGAGGAAAATAATCTTTGTATCGAGTATATTAGTACTAAAGATATGCTTGCGGATCCGATGACTAAAGGTCTCCCTCCTAAGGTTTATGAAGAACATGTTCGGAATATGGGATTTAGTAAAGACCTTATTTAAGCATATTGTACTAGCTTATGTTTTATGTTAATGAAATTTCCTCAGTTTGATTTTGTATGTCTCTTAGAATATGTTCAACCGGTAAAATGGCATATTGACAAATAAAGTTACAAATCAAACAAAGGGCTTACGCGTATTTTGATCATGACGATTAGGTTTTAAATTAAGGCTATAGTATGATTAATGGGGGTCCTGAGTCGCATAATGATTCAACGGCTGTATTTCTCTGCTATAGTACTTGTTTAAGGCTAAAATGAGTGTTAACTCCTGATCAAGCTTATCTAATACTCATAGTAAATGATTACTCGGCTAAGTGGGAGAATGTAAGATTAAATATATTATGTAACAATATTTAATCTATAGCTATTATAATCATTTACATAATATAGATCAAAATATATAATAACCTATTAAATAATTAGTTGGTAATTGTTGATGGACCATATTACCCTTATTAACTAATTAGGTTTCCTCCTGTGTGCTTATATAAGGAGAATTATGTGGAGGTTAAGGGGTTAGACAGTTACACATTAGAAACACCCCATTAGCCATAACATCATAATTTCGACCTCCTCTCCTAACCGATACCCTTTTCGGTTTTCTAAGTCCCCATCATCAGTCAGCACCCTAAGGAGGAACCAGATCAAGATGACAAGCATGTCGAACTCCATTACTGGATTCTCCACTGCACTATCTGTTGTGACAGGTATGTTTTAATGTTTTCCTTCATGTACAAACAGAACTGAACCAACATTTTACTAATTAATTTATATAAAATTATATGAGGTGTTAAAACGCACTATTTATATAATTATACTAAAATCACTTATAATTAAAATAGTTTTATCATTATATTTTTTCTCTCCTTTATCACAACCACCTTAAAAAATATTAAAAAAATATAGAGGGAAGGTGATGTTTTATCTAAATTTATAGATAAACAGTAACATCTTCTTTCTCCTTCATTCACAATCAGGGGTGCAAACGAGCCGAGCCGAGCCCGACCAGGCTCGAGCTCGTTTAACATATGAAAGCTCGAGCTCGGCTTGAAGGTAATTTTTCAAGCTCGGGCTCAAGTCGTTTAGTATTTATTAATTAATTTATATTAATTATAATTATTATTATACATATAATTTAGTTATTTTTTATATTTATATAAATGGTAATTATTATTATATAAATATTTGTTTATTATATTATTAAAAAAATATATAAACAGAAAGCTCGTATAGGCTCGTGAGCCGGCTTGAGCTCGATAAGCGAAGCTCGGGCTCGTTTACTAAATGAGCTTGTTTTTAGGCTCGGGCTTGAGCTCGAGCTCGTTTAAGCTCGACTCGTTCGAGCTTTTTTTCGACCCGAGCTCGAGTAGCTTGCAAATAGCTCTGCTCGTTTGCACCCTTAACAATTACTCTATCTATTACAGAGAACTCACTCTGGAGGTCCAATGTGAATCACCGAATGCTCTAATTTCTGTTTTAGTAAATATATACTCTTTGTTTTGACATTTTCTTTGTGAAAGATAAAAATATGTATAATAAGTTGTAAAAACACAAGTGATAATATTTACATACTTTTTTTGTTGGTTGTTTCTTTCTTGTCTTCTCTCTTAAATCAATGGATTTATAACTTGTTTAATTTTAAATTGAAAGACTAAATCTCGTAGTCGAGTCATTTCAAATTTTCAACTTAGAGAACTGATTGTAAACGTAAACAGTTGGTTAAGTATATGTTTATATAGACATCAACTTTGGCTCAACTAGCATATAGATTAATATAACTTTGATGTTTGGTTTAATTCGTTAAAATTTCATATAATATCAAAACTGAAATAAATTTTTCGTTGTATTAATGCGTGTAAATATATACACACATAACAAAATGAGTTTTTTTTTTACATATTTCCATTTGCTAAAATCATTTATTACTTATTTCCCTAGCCTAAAAAAATAATTACATATTTTCCCGGAAAGGAGAAATATGTAAAAAACCAATTACATATGTAAAAAATCAATTTATATAAAATGAACCTAAGACCATGGATATAAATAACCATAAGTTGCCTCCTGTTTAGTACATACTTGATTCATCTAGAAGACATTTGAGATTGCTTATGTGGTTGTTTCTTTTGTAATAGATAGCTTCTAGGTGTGTATTAATAACTAAGTAAATAACCTTTTATTAAACTAAAACCAAATAAACATGATACTTATTATTGTATAAAAAACAAAATTACCTAAGGTTCGTTTGTCATTACCCATTTATGCCCTTAATTTGAATATATAATTGTGTGGGTTGTGTCTATTTTTTTAAAGTAGGAGAAAGGGAAAGGTAGTGAAAAAGGTTAAAGAAGGGAGGCAAAGGGGTCCATTAAAGAGAGTAGGAGCATAAGCAGGTATGTTTGTCAAAAACACACACTGAGTAGGTTTGAACTTAGTAGTGGTGTTAAGTAACTTCACGGGTCAAATTTGATATTAGCATAACCCAAATACGACATGAACCTGAATACCTGGTTAGACATCTAATGCTGAACATGACATGAGTTTTCGCAGTTGACACGAACACAAATACTTTAATTTGTTTTATTCTTTGTCACAACAATACTCTGAAATCATGAATCTATAACAAAAAAATACGAGTGTGTATTTAATAACTATGATTAAGTTATAAAATACTACCAATTTGTCATATTTTTCTCTTATGTCATAAATTTTCAACGTGGTTTTATCTATCGTGAAAATCACAAAAATGAATCTTAAAAATGCTACGCCCCATATTTTTAGTGTGAATTATGTCCGTTTATAGTAACACGTGTTAGTCTCTTATCCATTTCATAATATATGTCCAATGAGCTCAAACATGTCACAAATATAAAAACTATGGTCTATGTAAAAAGTGAGTTTGATAAATATTAATTTTAGTAACTTTGTTGGTTGAAGTTGTCAATTTTTACATTTTTCTCTCATTAACTTATTTATTGTTATTTCAGTTTGAACAGAAAAAAAGCAGTGAAGACTGAAGATGAACTTTCAGACTGTTCCGTTTGGAAAAGGTAGAAACTGACAATTTAGATGGGAAATAAAAATGGTTTCTAATTTGACCGTTTCTGACTTTATGGACATGCTCAACCAAACCCATTCAATGGTTCTAAACTACAATCCACATATTTTTATTTATTTTTGTTTAAAATGGTTGAAAAATCATATTACCATTTTAAATTATTAATTTACAAAACTTGTCAAGAAAAGTAACATTATAAGACCATGCGTAGTGGGCAATTTCATTCTTGGGCGTTTTGTGTCATATGGCAGCCCAGTCAGGAATGAGGCATTATGGGGCGTTTTCTAAAATGAGTGTAGTGGGAATGTGGGGATTGTGGGACATTATGTTTGTAATAAAATAAAATAAAATAAAATAAAACATTTAAAAAATCTCATTGGCCATATAATGGAAGCTCAAATGTGATTGGACAAGATTTCCCCCACCCGGCGTGATTTATAAAACGCCCAAACAAAAAAAAAAGCCAATCACGCCCATGCGTAGTGGCAAAGGGGCTATATTGGGCGTGATCTTGGACAAAAAAACGCCCTTTAGGCAACCACTATGGGTGGTCTAAGTATGCTAATTCATAGTTTATGAATAAAAATTATCATTGGCTTCAAATATACACAAAAAACCCAATAATAATAAACTACAGAATCCTTTGTAAAAACAATTCTTTATGAACCAGCTACTTCGGAAATCTCATCATCATCATAATCACACTCAGTAAATCTCAGCAATAGCAAAGCTAAGGTAGAGTCTAAGGAGGATAAGATGTAGACAACCTTACCTTACCCTGTAGGAATAGAGAGACTGCTTCCAGTGAGACCCTCTACCTCTACCCTGTAGACAGTCTTACCTCTATCCAATCGGAATAGAGAGGCTACTTCAGAAATCTCAAACACTATAAAACTTCTTATATCAACATAAATTTTAATGTTATTGAATTATTTTTAAATTGCAAACTTCATATATATTATACAATATTAATGCATTAGCGAAATTAGGGGTTCGATCTGTGTTGCAATACTAATGGAACACAAACATATAGAAGCTTGAAGCGTACAAATACATGCCTTCCATTCTTCCGAGTATTCATAACACATGGTAGAAAATGATGAGGTTTATACTGGCTTACAGTTTTTTTTTTTTTCAAAAGATTCGTGTTGTGTGACGCCTTTAATGATTTAAAAACTACATCATCTCCATATTACAATATATAATTACTTATAGCCTAAAAACTACAATGTATTGGCTTTACAACTGTATCATTCAAAGGTAACATAGATGGTGGGGACGATGGGGATTGTAGCCAAATGTTCTTTATCACCATAAGGACTCCACTACTTGGCCAACATGCATTTCTAATGGTTTGTACGTCGTCAACATTACGTTGCACATGCTCTTGATGTTCACACGTTCTCCTCTTTTACTAAGTTAAGTAGTTAACAATGTTGCAAGTTGTTCTAACCTTAATAATCTAGTGACCTGTGTTAACAATATACTGAAAAAATTGACACGTCACAATGTGAAGAAAAATAGCACGGAATTATTTAGTCGGGTCGTCTCGTATAAGGTGGTTCCAGGGGCGTAGCCTTCAAGTGTTATACGTTTCGTATAGAATTTTTTTAATATATACGTTCCCCCCCCCCCCCCCCCCCCCCCCCCGGTTTTATAAAAAGAAAAAAACTAGCTACTTATATAGAATTGTTAGGTTCGGTGACTTCTGACCCCCCGGTGGAAATTTTCAACCTTCGCTACTGGGTGGTTCAATCTCCTTCCTTCACTCGACGAATGACTGATTCCTACAAAACAAACAACACCGGTGACTCGTTACAAGAAGGAGAAGATGGGGGTTCTACTTGTAACCACCCTTCGGCGTGAGAATAAGTAATCGTTTTGAAGATAAGTGTGTGTATAGAGTGAGAGGGCAAGAAATTAGATTCTTAAACCTGGAGGTTGAGTCTTTTATTTATAGCCGGAGAATTGTGAAGAAAGAGGAATGCTAGCTAGCTGTTGCTCGCCAGCTGTCCGACTAGGAGTAATATCCACTCTGTCCCCTACAACGCAACTAGGCCTATAGGTGACGTGGCACATGGTTATTCGCTACAGCTCAGCATCCTTTTGTACTGGTTTTCGGTCTGTCTTATGAAAATCTTGTGGCTAGTGCTGACGTCTTGCCATTGGTGCCACCTGTCGTCCTTTCTGTCTGCTGAGAGCATATTCTTGTCGCCAGGTGTCCCTTTTCAGAACATTCTAGAACCTTCTGGATGCTTTCACATGACGAGGTCGCCAGCTTAAAGCGGTGTGGTCCCGTTAACACATGTCCACACGTGATTTGATATCATACCTATTCACAATGCTTGTTTGTAACATATGCTTTCTCATTGGAAAAGATAAAACTGAATTAATCATTTTAGCAGAAGTTTACACTTTATCAAAATATGTTGGTACACAAATCTAGAAAAACATAGTTTAATTCACATCTTTTACAAAACCTCTTAACTTATAAGGCTATTTTCGAATGAAAAGATGTGGTACGTTTGGCAGTTTGGGCCCATTACTTTTGTTAAGATTTGGGCCTGCCCATATGTGTAAAAAGAAAATCAAACTCTAACGGTGGACTATTTAAATTAACTTTAACCATAAATTGTAAATTAAGAAATATTAACTATCTAAGTATAAAATTACCGGCGGACTATTTAAATTAACTTTAAACATAATATTAATTATCCAAGTATAAAAATAGAAAACGTTAAACATCAATCATTCAAATTTAAACCAACTAAAACATGAGATATTAAGTATTATAAATATAAGAGAAAGTATAATGTACAAAAAGCCTTAACGTACGTTAACGTACGCGACAAAATGACGCACGTACATATGAAAATCATGCACGTTATGAACTTTAAATACCTAATCACGCATGCAGGATTTTTGTACATAATCACGCATAGGTATATGTAATCACGCACGTTTAAATAATCACGCAGGGGACTGATTAATCACGCATGGACCTGATCTGACGGTTACTATACTCGCGTACGTGAAGTACGATAAGGCTTTTTGTATGTTAACCTTTCTCATAAATATAAAATCACTCTAGAAAGTAATCAATCAAACACAACATATATATACATTTAAAAGAAAAGAAGAATTGGTTGACTTCAAACAGAAAACAAGAAACACAGGCAATTCAACCCCTAATGACTCACACTATGCGGATGCGAGCCAAACTGACGAGGTTGACGGAGTTTGATCCCACCGGTCTGGTTTTCAAAATATATCCAAAACTAAAGCATGTTAGTATGTTTTATGGAATGTAATTTGAATTCTTATTGGTGTGATTACTATGAGGGTCGCTTAACTAGCGAGCTGAGCCGATGTAGCTTTAGCCCGTGCTTAAGTTCAAAGCTATATGAGCCAGATTGGCTTGGCTTGGCTCAGCTCAGTACCTATCGATCAAGATTAAAAGTGAACTTATATTTAACTCATTTAAAAATCCAGACAATAGTGACTCGGGTTTCACATTAGTTAGTAAAAAAAAAGCAATACAAAACAAAAGAAAATACAAAAGATACTAAACAATATAGAAGATACTAAACTGGTTTTAGTCAAGGTATGTTTTTTTAACGGCAAACTACACCAAATGTCTCCAATTTGTACGAGCATGCTGGCTTGAGCCGAGCTGATTTTACTACATTTCAAACGAAATATAAGCCACGAGCTATTTAAACAACTTTTGGTATGTGCTCCCAGTTACTGATTTGAGTCTTTTTGTTGGGCCCAGTTAAAGGATTCTTATTTGGGCTTTCTTATAATTTTATTGGGCTTCCTTATATCTTATTGGGCGAGCCGAACACGAGAACTCATATTAGCTTGAACTAGAGGTGCATAAAAAACCGAATTTTTTGCAAAAATAGGTGGTTTGAACCACAAAAGAGTGTTATTAGGTGGGTTTGAATTATGTTTTCAGATTTAGGTAAGTTGTGAATTCAAACAGCGACCTTCAATGACTTTTCTGCACAATTTCAGACCTTCTGCAAAAGCTGCAACAGATGTTTAAGATTGCAGAATGATACAGCGACCTTGTGAAGGTCGCTGTTTGAACTACCAACCTTCTTAAAGGTCGCTGTTTGATCTTGCAACCCTTTAAAAGTCGCTGTTTCATCTTCCAACCTTCAGGAAGGTCGCTGTTTGATCTTGCAAGCCTGATAAAGGTCGCTGTATCATGTTACAAGCTTATGAATGATCGCTGTTTCATTATACAAGCTTATACAAGATCGCTGTTTCAAGTTACAATGTTATTCAAGATCGCAGGATCATCTTACAATGTTAAGAAAGGTCGCAGAATCATCTTACAAGGTTATTGAAGATCTGTTTTTCATGTTACAACCTTATTAAAATAACTGTCATCTTTGCAGAATACATGCAAGTTTAGTTTTCTAGTAAAATATAGGTGACATGCAACTTTCGTTTGCTAGTAAATATAGGTGACTGTTAACCTTGTTGTCCTTTTCCTGCATGAAATGTGAGTGGTTAATGTAAAGGTGAAATCACTAAACCCTAGGATCTCACATGATATGGAATCAATAAGTTGAATAGTTTTGTGTAAGAAATATACTGTAGTGTAAGAAAAATACTGGCTTTCACCATGAATTCGAATAATGATGCACAGATTGAAGTCTTTCATAATGAACATAAGGCAAAGCACTCGAGATACCTTTTCAATATCAAACGAAGCTAGGGTGCATAAGGACTTGGGGCATTGGCGTTGTCTCGCCAGAGGTCGTTTCCTCTCGTTTTGAGGGGGGGGGGGGGGGGGCAAAACGGCCAAAAAGGCATTTTTGGCTTATTGTCTAAAAAAGTGGAAATTTATATTTAATAATTTAATACAAGTACGATAAACAATTACACGTTTTATTACATGTAAGGGTGAATAAGGACTTGGGGCATTGGCGTTGTCTCGCCAGAGGTCGTTTCCTTTCGTTTTAGGGGTGAAAAACGAGCTGCATAAAACTCATCCGCCATCTCTCGTCTGTATTTCGCGCAAGCCTCGACAAGATCTCCCCCAATCCCGACGTCCTCGTCATTAACCAGTTTACTTATCAACATACAAACTAACACCCCTGAATCTGGTCCTGCGTTTTCCTTTTGATGTTGGCAAACTTCTGTATGTGTCACCATTGTGTTTTCCACATGTGGGCGTCCAGAATGTTCCCAGTATGCAATTTTTTCCAAAATTTTTTTGAATAACGATTCAAATTTTATTAGGGTTGGGTACACCCTAACTTGAATCAAGCTTGACCCATCAGAAACACTTGAAGTACATGTCCCAGTAAAATACAAAGTAAGGTGAAGTGTCCCCATATCAACACGAACCATGAACCAGTCTTGAAGGTCAACACAGATTGGAATATAAACCTGATACAAAAATAAATAAGTTAAACGTATTTGGTTTAAAATATACAGTGGGGGATGTAAGTGTTACCGTATCGAGGTCCCAAAATGGAGGGTAATGTTCCTTTAATCCAATAGCAAAAGGTAACGCACGATGGTTAGGATTCTCTTCCAAAAGGTCGAGAAATTGAGGTGGGAGAATCGTCCATGGAAACAGTTGTTCTGGTCTTTTGGATTTTTTATTAAAATCCATCTGAACCTCATCATTCTCGTCACCCACCCACACACATGCTACAACGGTGAAAGTTTTATAACGTAAGAATAAAATTAAATTTTCGGAGGGTTTTAATAATTTATACTCCTTACCAGTGGCGACAAGTAACCGTAGTTCTCGTATCCAAGTAGGGCACCCCAAAACTCGGACCCGAGTTGTCTCCTTCCAAGGAATCCGCTATAACAGAAAGAAGAATCTCCGTTATGATAGAAAGCCATTACATTTTTTGACCACGATCTAGACTCTTCTGTTGGATAATAATACCAACGTGTCTTTCTGGGGATCTTTTCAGGGGGGGTATCAGGGACTTCCTCCAGCTCCAATAACGAGTCTTCCGGGTCCCCCATGTGTTGTGTGTCGTTGGTGCAATTCGAGATGGGGGTATGAGTGACTATTTATGCAGAGATGTTATACTAGGTCGCTGTTTCATTCAGAGATGTTATACTAGGTCGCTGTTTCATTCAGAGATGTTATACTAGGTCGCTGTTTCATTCAGAGATGTTATACTAGGTCGCTGTTTCATTCAGAGATCTTCTAGTAGGTCGTTCTTTCATCTATAAAAGGCCCTCCATCGGTACCACCTCATCACTCTTCTTCGCAATACCATTTCGTAGTAATGGATAAGCGCAATGGTAAGAAACGGTTACCTCCTTTCTCCCACTTTCAAAACAATTGCTTGACTGAAGAAGACATGAATGCTATATTGGAATGGGAAGTACCCCCAAAGGTTACGGTTCTGGAGGAAGGACAGAAATCAACAACATCGGAACCTGTCGAGGAAGGAGGATCGTCTTCCGGTGCAGTTGTGAATCAGCAACTGGCGAAACAGAAGGACGTTCGTGGAAGAAATAAACAGGTTGAAGAAATCCCCGTTGTTAAAAAAGTTTGGACCTATGACAATCAACAGTTTGATTTCAACCCTAACCCGGAGGAGGATTACGACCCAGAAGTCCTGAAGGAAGCTTGGAACTATGAGGAAGAAGAAGAAGATTGGTCCTGTGTTTGGCACAACCCATATTCTGGAGAAGAGTCAGACTCGGAACTATCATCTAGAGGTGACTGCCATTGGAAATAGGGTTGCTCCTTTTCTATCATGATGTTTGTTGTAGTGGTGTTTACTTGAAAGTTTTTTGTCGTTTCGTATCTCTTTAGTGGAAGAAGGTTATTATAACTTATTGTATCAGTAGGTTATTTTACTATTATTATAATAACTACCCACCCCTATACTTCTCATGTCTATAAATACCACCTATCACCCATTTCTGGCCTTCACACCTTTACCTCACCCCACTAGTTATTCGGATGGCAGATGGTGATAACGAATTACACATTCATTTTCATTTGCATATACATGAAGGGGAGCCAAACCCTGCAAATGTTGAACGACAACCTATTCGTAACTCTGTAGTACCACAACCCAACAATAACTCGCTCCCCCCACAATCCCTCCGTTACCCCGGTGATCCTCTTCCCAATGACAATAGTGCTTTGCTCTTCACTGGACAACAGGCGAACCGTCCTGCCGCTTCACCCCTGTACCAACATCCTCGACCACCAGCATATGTTGAACATCAAAATCGAAATCCTACCTCCTTTATGCAACGACCTCAACGTCCTTGGATTGTGCAGAACCCTAACCCTGCATCGTCAAGGGATTTAGAACCATACCCCCCGATATGTAGGTTTGGATGCATCTACCATAGCTTGTGCTACCACCAATACGACAGTGATCGTGACTCTAATGCGTTATCAGACGATGCCGTCGTTAGTGATGATCCATGGGAACAATATCGCAGGTTTGACAGCGACTCTGATTCATCCTTTTGATTCCAGAACATGACTCGAATGCGTTATCAGATGATGCCGTCGTTAGTGACTTAGGGGTTCCTGTATTGGTAGATGTATTGTGTGTTCGTGAATTCTCCTAAATTAAAATAAACCGTGTAATGTTCTTTGATCTTTATATTATTGTGATTGTCAACGTAAAATATTGTAAATTTTGTGTTTTGTGTTTGTGAATTTTTCTTAAATTACACCAACTGAGAATTCAAACAGAAAAACCAAATGACACTTAGGAGGATACACTTCATGTTAACATTAAAACCAAATGACACTTAGGAGGATACACTTCATGTTAACATTAAAACCACAAAAAGATACTAACTTAACGTCGGCCACAGGTCTTCCTGTTGTGCCCGGTTTCTCCGCATCTGCTGCATCGACGTGCCTGGGGTTCATCGTGGTAGTTAACATCCATCTCGTTTTGAATTCTTCTTGAACGAACCCTGCCTCGATGTGTTGTGACCCTCGAAGGGTCCCCTTGAATTGTCCAGTCCGCTTCTTCCCACTCATCTTTGTGTCCCAGGGTGAAAAAATGACCGCTATACTGTTCCTGATAGGTGGTGGTGTGGAATATGGAGTGGGTAACGTCATGTGGTTGCTCACCCATCCAAGAGGAAACGGAGATAGCATGGGAACAAGGGAATCTAAGCATTTGCCATTTCCCGCATGAGCACCGGTGGCGTCTGTATTCAACGGTGTACTCGTTTCCACCGTCATCATTGGTTTCTTCCCTTGAAACCACCGCGTAACGACCTTCTCTGACATCGTAGACGGACACTTCATGGTGCATGGCTACGGAATGCAACTTGTTAAACCTGGACCAAATTCGAGGGGGTAGAGGGGTATTGCAGCTTTGGGCCATCTGCGCGTGGCGAGCATACTCTGATACGTCCTTGGTGAACGTATAATGAATCAAGGCTTTTACTGGCAGCAGTCTTGCTTCCCGTAAGACATTATTCATAGACTCAGATATGTTCGTCGTAAGGTTACCCCAACGACGGTTTCCGCGGTCATGAACAATAGTCCACTTGCTTTTGTCGATGTCGTTCAGGTAGTTCCAAGCACCCCGATTTAACAGCTGCACAGCCCAAAGATACTTTCTTCGTTGACTTGTGCTCCCGATCATCCAACACAGCTTCCTAAGAGATTTGGTCTTGAACCTACCACTAAAATTGCTTCTGACATGCCGAAGACAATAACGGTGGTAGGCGTTTGGTTCCCTCCAATCCAGAAGGTTCTCCATCGCATTAATTATCCCGGCATGACGGTCTGATAGAACGCAAATTCTACTGTTACAGTCTTTGGTGACGTATTCTCTCAAATTTTGGAAAAACCAACACCAACTATGAACCGTCTCTTCGTCAACTAGAGCGTACGCCACTGGCATTATGTAGTTGTTGGCGTTTTTGGTTACCGCAACCAACAACTTACCACGGTACCCTCCTTTCAAGTGTGTGCCGTCCACAGAGATGACAGGCTGGCAAAGATGAAACGCGCGAATAGAAGGACCAAATGCCCAAAAAACATATTTGAATGTTGGATGTCCTGGAGCCGAGTGCGGGTGATGAAACCATGAAACCACCGTACCAGGGTTTCGAGACTGAAGCCGTAACACGTACTTTGGCAGCTCCTGAAAGTTGCTTTCCCAGGTTCCATATATCCTCTCAATTGCCTTTCTTCGTCCACGCCACGCCTTCGTATACGTAACATCAACAGACATCGCTTGCTTTATATGCGTCCTGATGTGTTTCACCTTCAACGCAATGTCTGTACGAATTTGTGGCAGGATGTGTGCAGCGATATCCTTAGACCTAAGGCACCTGTTGTTGTTTCGTACCACCGTAGAATAACAACTGT
This sequence comes from Helianthus tuberosus, assembly GCA_030545235.1. Lineage (NCBI taxonomy): Eukaryota > Viridiplantae > Streptophyta > Magnoliopsida > Asterales > Asteraceae > Helianthus > Helianthus tuberosus. The sequence goes on along the minus strand of CM060412.1, from coordinate 164,683,148 downwards.
GGGCAGGCGCCCAGTTGGTAATTTGCCAAAGGTGTTGGTGTTTCTGTTTTGATGCCGTTGCACGCCATTCACACAAAGGAGCATGAGGGAAAGGGTTTTTAAAAATTTTGTTTCTCGTGTAGCATTTTACTTTGTATAAAGTTGGTTTGCTATCCATCACAAAAATTTCCCTTCCACGGCGAATGTTCCATTCTCGGATAGCAAGGTCCACCGCTTGTTTTGACTTGAAATACATGCCGAGCCGTATCTGTTTTACTTTTGGATTCCATACGTCCATTGGATTATCTTCATAATCCGGACACATGTAATCCCTAAGTTCCTCGTCCTCGTCTGGGTCGTCATGTGTCGCTAGAATCATTGGCATCGGCTGACCCAGGGTCAACTCAGTGTGTTGGTTGACTGCAGCCTCGTCGTCAGAAGTACCATCCTCGGATGGTGGTGCCTCTTCACTTTCAGAACTTTCTTCGGTGCTGCAACTTTCCGAATCATCAAAACCGTCATTATTGTTGTCACCCACCAGAAACTGGGAGGACGGACCAACTATGTTATCAACAGGAGGCATCAAGTGGTGTTCTTGAGTTGTTTGCCCGTATCCCTCGTCCTCTTCATCAGAATCTTGGGTGTCAACAACATTACGTTGTGTAATGTCATGCAGAAGGTTTGTGAAACTCATGTGTTGGACAGGATTGACTGCCTCCCACTGAACATAGATCTCGGCAATGAAGTTCGTTTCCGATACTTCGGCTAAATAGTTCATTGTAGCAATACCATCATCGTTGAAAATTTTTGTTGTCTGAGATATGCCCTGAAACGTGTACCCTAGTAACAATGAAAGGCGCACCGATTCTTTCTGAAGTTGAACATGATTACAGATTGAATCCACCAATTCATCATACGACGATTTATGTCGCATAAGGAAAGAGGTTGTTAGCATGGATTGGTCAAACTGAACAGCCCCGTTAACAAAGGAAAACACACCGCCCCAATATAGCCTTACGAGGTATGGCCGAAAAAAATCCATTAACTAAGAAAGTGAAATGTTAAGAAATGTTAAGGATGAGTGGGTTGTGTAAGCTGGATTAGTGAAATGTTAAGAAATGTTAAGGATGAGTGGGTTGTGTATGCTGGATTTCGTTTGTTAACAAATGTTAAGGATGAGTGGGTTGTGTAGTGGGTTGAAATATCAACCAACAAACGTTTTTAAACTTGAACATGATTGCAGACACAATTTAAACTTGTATTATGAAACAACAACCTTCAATAAGCTTGTATTATGAAACAGCAACCTTCAATAAGGTTGTATTATGAAACAGCAACCTTCAATAAGCTTGTATTATGAAACAGCAACCTTCAATAAGCTTTCGGGGCCCCCTGAATGACCCGAAATGCATTCCGCCGACCAGACGCCCCTGGTCCCCGGACAAATTTACCCCTCCTTATAAGTTACAGATAGACGAACCGGGTGGTGGGACCCACACGGGTGAGGAAACGGCCACGGAAAATGCCACTTTGGACTTTTTTGACAAGTTGTAAAAAATGACTTTTTACAACTTTCGGGGCCCCCTGAATGACCCGAAATGCATTCCGCCGAGGAGACGCCCCTGGTCCCCGTACAAATTTACCCCTCCTTATAAGTTACAGATAGACGAACCCGGTGGTGGGACCCACACGGGTGAGGAAACGGCCACGGAAAATGCCACTTTGGACTTTTTTGACAAGAAAAAAAAATGACTTTTTACAACTTTCGGGGCCCCCGGAATGACCCGAAATGCATTCCGCCGACCAGACGCCCCTGGTCCCCGGACAAATTTACCCCTCCTTATAAGTTACAGATAGACGAACCGGGTGGTGGGACCCACACGGGTGAGGAAACGGCCACGGAAAATGCCACTTTGGACTTTTTTGACAAGTTGTAAAAAATGACTTTTTACAACTTTCGGGGCCCCCTGAATGACCCGAAATGCATTCCGCCGAGGAGACGCCCCTGGTCCCCGGACAAATTTACCCCTCCTTATAAGATACAGATAGACGAACCCGGTGGTGGGACCCACACGGGTGAGGAAACGGCCACGGAAAATGCCACTTTGGACTTTTTTGACAAGAAAAAAAATGACTTTTTACAACTTTCGGGGCCCCCTGAATGACCCGAAATGCATTCCTCCGAGGAGACGCCCCTGGTCCCCGGATAAATTTACCCCTCCTTATAAGTTACAGATAGACGAACCCGGTGGTGGGAGCCATACGGGTGAGGAAACGGCCACGGAAAAGGCCACTTTGGACTTTTTTGACAAGAAATAAAATTGAGTTTTTACAACTTTCGGGCCCCCCTGACCAAATAAAAAACTTTTATTATAAAGATAGTATGAAACCACAATTCATAAACCCAAACAACATTCATCCTAAATACAACGCCATCTATAAAGCTCGTTAGCCATGTGGCGACGGTAGTTGATACAAGCCTCTTATACGTCACTTTCATCAATGAGCGACTTGCCTCTTACAAGGTTCTCCATCATCATACAGACAAGCACCCCTGAATTACCAATGTTACCATTGTCCTGAGGTACACCATCTTGAACATAACCAAATGAAACTTTTTTCTTTGTGCAGTATCTTGAGTTTCGCCAATACTGGATTTGGTCAAGAAAATGCTTGAAGAAAATTGGAAAAATGTCCATGATGTTTTCAACCACTTGTCGTTTTTCATTTCCCCATCTTTTATCAGTCCAATATTGTGTTATTTCCATGTTAAACATATCAACACGGAATAGTAACCAGTCCTCCTGCTTAATCCATATCGGAATATACAAATAATCAACCTCCCAAAATGGAGGGTACGGTTCCTTCCTTCCTGCCATGTCTACCGCTCTTAAACAATCTTTCGTATAACACACGTCTTCAAAAAATTGGGGAGGTAAAACCGTCCAACGCAATTTCCTTGACGGGTCTTTTAAAAGTTTAGACTGTCGTAGCCGCATCAGCCTTAACGTCCACGCTTGAACATGCTGCCATAAATTTAATTTATCTAATTAGCGATTTGTATAATAAAAACTAATAGTGCTAGGATTGAAATTACAATGTCATTTAGGCATGCATTAGATTCGTAGCCTAGTATGCTACCCCAAAAGCTTCTAGGTAGTTGTATTTCCCCTAAAAAGCGAGAATAACAAAACGGGGAATCCCCCTTTAGGTAAAAATCTACAGCATCCCTTGACCAATTTTCGGAGTCTTCGGTTGGAAATGCAAAATTTTTCCTTTCTGGATGGCTGCCAACAGGTTTACTCGACTGAGCGGACGACCCGGGGTTATTTAGGATAACGTTTCGAGTCGGCTTTGGAAAAGACGAAGTGTTAGAACGACCGCTTGGACGGCTAAGTTTGTTTAGAATCGAAAATGAGGTTTTCGGGACCACATGCGAATTGTTTTGCTCATCACCTTGGTTTGCCATAAAGGTGGTTGTGGTTTTTGTGGAGTTATAATTCCATATGGTGGGGGTATTTATAGTGGGTGGGAATCAAATTAAACATCATGTTTATTTAAAAAAAAAATGCATAATTGTTTAAAATTAAGAAATGTCCTTTATACCCTTAATGATAAACAGATATAAATACCTCATTCCCAACAACGATCCAACCGATTTTTACTTCTCTTCTTTAGAACAATAAAATAAACGTAAAATATATTGCACTATATTTATTAAAAAATGTATTACACTATGCAAACTATGGGTCATTTTGTGGAAACATGTTCAAGTCGAGAGTCCAATCTAAGGGGTTTGGTTCAACATTTTCATATCGGTTCCGGTGGTCTTCGTTACTTTGGCTTGGGGCCCAGTACTGATAGTCTGTTTGCGTCTCCGGCATAAAGGTGATCGTCTGTGACGCCGGGGTAACAAACCCTGACTGACTTATGTTGTGGTCCATCATATGTGGCGAGGGGCTAAAAAACCCTGCCTGACTTATGTTACCCATATCATTTTCTTGGACCTCCAATAAGTCGGTGACGTCAATACCGTCGGAATTCACGGCTGTAGCCAACAATGTCGCCCATGGCTCAGTACTAACATTGTTTGCCGCTAGATTAGCATCCGCAAACATAGTGCCAGCGTTTTGTGACACACCAAAGTTTCCCGAAAAATTACCATTTTCGTTGACACCGGATCCTGACCCCCCCTGTTTCAAAGTTCGTGCCCCAATTTGATGGCCCGGGCTCTTGAACGTTTCTACCACCATGACCACGACGTCGTTGCCTCCCTAACCTCTGTGTACGAGGATATGAAGCAAGGTCCACCGGCTCCTGTTACAGATGAGTCGGATATTGTGTGTATTGTGGAACATTAGACATCTCAAGGGCCCGATACGCGGCACCATGAATAACGTCCACATCTTCAGATCGGTGAATTAGACCCATCGTCTCCGACTGCAAAAAAAATAATTAATAATTAATTTTTTTACTAACAATAATAAAGGTAACTTTCAATAATTTTAAACTTGTATATACCATCATTTGGTCCCTTGCTCCTTCGTCTTGAAAACCGCTCGTAGGGCCAGCTGCCAACTGTGGGTTAGACACATATAACACGGTATGTTCCATGTACCACGGCATGTAATCATTGGCAACTCCAACAGATGTCATCAGTTCCCCGGTGACCAAGTTTTGATGACGTGCCTCCCACTGACAAACATACGGTGCGTGACGAATTAACCAGTTCCAGCCGGTTTTCCCGACCCGGTTCATGGAATGAAGCCTGGCATGCTCATTATGATCTATGGCAATTAGGTTAGGTATATACTGGAACATGCCAAACTGTCTCATCACTCGTTGAGGATAGTGATGCTCCACAACCGAGTAGTATAGCAGAGGGCAACAACTCCGCCAAATTCCCATACCACTCCGACATATATCGGGGAGTCTACCCACATTGTCGTCGTATGGTGTCCAATTAAACTGAAACAAAAAAAAAAATCAATCTTTAGAAACGTGTTCAAACAAACTTAAATTTTATATGTCAACAACTAACAACCATACCGTTGCCTCGCTCATAGATTGCAGCTGAGATCTATATGTTCTCAGGCAATGTGTGGAAACATCTGTACACGTTAAGCTTCCCTTCCACCTAAAAGGATAAATAAAAAAATAACATAGTGTTATATAGATACCAAATAATAAATTTAATTAATTCCAATTCACACTACCGAGCAGCTAACGGGGCATTGTACTGGAACCGGTCAACAGCAGGAGCAAAACCACGAAACCTCTCCCAAACCCACACTTGTAGAAGAGCAACTGGGCCAGTAATGGCTATAGCATCAGGTGCTGCAGCATTACAAAGGTTTCTGTAAAGGTGAGCTAACACAGCACCGCCCCAACTATATCCCGAACATGCGGGCAAGTCTACGAGAAATTCTAAAAATTTGACATCAATCAGGTGGTTTGCATTATCAGGAAAGATTGTGCACCCTATCAAATAAAATATTATTTGACGTGCACGAAAAATGCAATCTTCATCTGATGCTTCATTTTCAGAAAAATCGGACGTTATTCCTTGTAAAACTCGGGAGGACTTAACCCTTTTGCCCTTCACATCATCTTCCTCAGGGGTAAACCCCAACACCTGTTGACACTTGTCTCTTACAGCATACGGTGTCATACCAGTGTCAGCCCCAGATATAGGGAACCCATCTATTGGTAGCCCCCACAGCACGTTGACATCCTGTAATGTCACTGTGGTTTCTCCAAAAGGAAGGTGAAACGTGTGAGTTTCTGGCCTCCATCTCTCAACCAACGCAGTTATTAAGTGTAACACCTCGAAAATTTCGGGTTTAATAATAAAATGACACGTGTCATGTAAGACAAAACGCGTTGAAAAACCCGGATTTAATAAAGATGTTTCGGTAGGATTAAAGTGGCGTCATGTTAAATTGTTACCTCTGAACAACCTCAAGTATAAATCCCAAGACCCGATTAAATGTTATACCCATCTTTAATTACCCTCAATGCAGAGAATTCTTGATAATAATAGAATTGAAAAGCATGATTTGATCCCACAAGTGAATTGAATGGTAAACCGAGATATACGGGTCTTACTTTTGAATCCAAAACAAACATATCATTATGGTGGGGTTTGATACTATGCAAGACCGTTTTGGGAGGTCCATAAGTGCTGGTATAGGACCCAAGATCGAAATAATTGGTCACCTTTACGAATCTTCAACAAACAACAACAATTCTTGTTTCAGAAAAGGCTAGCGCACCGCTACATGTGTAGCGTAACGGTGCGCTACCCCGTTAAGTCAACTGGCCCATTGTTGTGGGCTAGCGCACCGCTACCAGTGTAGCGTAACGGTGCGCTAGCGGGTGCCAGCGACCAGAAACCTGCTGTTGGCTGTTGTACGCGATTGTGACCGTTTGCACCGGTTTTTATCAGTTATAAACGACCCCTAAACTATCCTAGAGCACTAGGACAAGTGTTGAATGGTTGTGGATGGTCCTAGAGTTAGTTGTCAAGTAGTTGTGGTGAATCCAAGTGTTATATAAAGCCACATTGTGCAACCATCAATCTTCACACTTGCATTTGATCTTTGGAGCATCCTGGAGCATAGGAACTCTCCCTTCTGATCATAATTCGTGCATTGGACTATTGTAAGTCTTCTAGTCCTTATTTGGTTGTGTTTAGCTTAGTTAATTAGCTAAAAGTCAAACCGTCGTAACTACGGTTTGACTTCGAGATTAGTCACTAATAACTCAGTCTTATCTCGAATCAAAAGTAGTTTTAGAATGGTTTTATGTGGGTAATAAAACCCCAAAAGGGTTTCCCCTGATCACCATCCTAAGCAGGTTAAATGTCGGGTCAAACCATTACTTAAAAAGTCAACATAAAGCTTAAAATGTCTTTTATGCATAAGTAGCTATCTAGATCATATATAACCTGTTTGATTATTGTCATAACTTAGTAATTAGTGTAATAACATGTTCAAACCTGTTCAACCCGACTATTTCCTGTTTAGACACGGTTCGGAACCGAAAGTCACATAGTTTGACTTTTCGGTTGACTTTCAGTTCTGACCCGTTTGGGCATATTTTAGAAATGCCTCAGAGCTTAAATTGGATTAGGATACATGTTAGAACAACCCTCTGTGATCATACACCTTGGTTCACTAGTTATCCAATTAATATGCAAATTCCCGTTAATTGCTCATACGTTGACCGTTATGCCCTTATTACCTTAAATCATGATTTATGAAAATGTAAAAGTGTAGAAACTTTAGTTACTGACATATAAACTTGTATGCAAAGTTTGACATCAGTTTGACTTGTAGATTAATAGTTATGCTCATTGTCGCTAAATTAAAGCTTTATGTTAATAAAATGGCGTAATTAGCATATAGCCTAGATAAACATACTTTTTGATATCAAATCTTTTACCCACGGATGTTAAATATTATTTTGGGATTTTTAAAGATTTTTAATTAATTTTAGGATGAGCATAACTAGTAGTCGTAGGCTTAATCCGGTAATTGTCGGTTTTGCCCTTACGGGCCATAAAATGAGTTTTACTTATCTAAACGACTCCAAACCTTTTGCTACTGATCACATATGTTAAATAAATTATTTTAAGCCTTCTGGAATTATAAAAATATCAGATTTAAGTATAGAACCCGGAAATGGCCTTTAATCGCCATAATAAGCGTTTTTAACGCATAGTATGTCTTAATATCATATTAGACATACCCGGGTTGATACCTACTGATATATGAGGCAAATTATAATATTTTAACAGTGAGCAAAGGTTAATAAACTCAGACTTCGTTTTTGAGCTTTTCGGCTTATGTGAAATTACCAAAATACCCCTACGGGGCATAGTTTGGTTAAATATGATAAATTTCACATATATGCCTTAGCCTACTGTTATAACCCATCAAAATGAGTATGTTTGCTGTTTACATCAGACCTGTAACTCAGTTAAACAATTAAACTCTTTTACAAACTTTAAAATGACCAAACTACCCCTACGGGGCATAGTTTGTGTTTAAATCAGTTCGGGGCATAACGAAAGACATCCTACTGATGTTACAGCATATTTGAAGCATATTAACTTAGGAAACCTGTATATGGCTCTTACGGATACCCGTTACGCATCTTACGCGTTCGGCTCGGTTTATGTAACAAGTTTACATAAATTAGCCGAAACGGGTCAAACCTTATCGGTTTAATCTCAAAATCCAGAATGTGAATAATAAACCCATATTAAACAAGTCTTCAAACTTTTCAGGTCTGAATCACATTCTATCCGGTCTTCGCTTAATCGTGCGTACGAACCGTATCTTCGAAACTAGCCGGTCTAAGCTTAAGCATAATTAAAGACCCGCTAGGATTCTAATAGGTTATATTTAACCTTCGTTCCAGATTAGGAGAAACAGTAAAAGCTACTTGCTATTTGACTATTGTGACTATACTTTGCATCAGGTAAATACTTTTAACTTATTTTCCCTATACGGGCTTGGGTTACGGTACATAGCGTACCGCTTGATCGGGCATCAAATCTTCCATCGCTTAGGTGGTTAATTGAATAATTTGATCGGCTCGTTTTAAACAGATTTGTTTACTTTACAGCCTTTGGGGGGTTAATGACCATGTCCCGGATATCCCTGGCATCATCTTACGAGATGGCCACGACCTGAGCACGGGGTGTAGGCGTACTCCCGTGTATAACTCACTTAAAGTGGTGTGTCTATTGATCCTTAACCCGGATACGTCCGGGCTACTGAACGCATAAGTAACATGTAAATCGTTCACAAGATTATGACATTAAATAATTCTCCCAAGTTAAATAAAAATGTTTATGCCATGTGCATCCAAACCAATTTTCAATCATTTTATAAAATGAGTCAGTTGAATGTATTTACCAGTGTAAACTGACGTATTTTCCCAAAAAGATTAAATGCAGGTACTAGGCGAAATAGGCTGGGAGTCTCCTAAGCATCACTAGAAGTCTCGCAAACTTAAGATGCCAATGTCTGTTGAACCATAAACAATGTTTTAATTCGATCCTACTGTGGATAAACACCGGATAATTGTGACTTTGTTTACAATAAATAAATTCGGTTGTATCTTATTTTAAATTTGCTTCCGCTGTGCATTATTATATTGTGTTGTTTGACTATTACGTTGCCAACCACGTCACGATACTCCCCCACCGGGCCTACCGGTGACACGTGGAAATCGGGGTGTGACATTAAGGCGTGGTCTACATACTTGTACCCAATTTGCAGTATCCCGCTGAATCCTGCTGCATGTATTAAACCTGCTACCCTTCCACCAACCGGATTTTGTTTCATATGCTGCCAGGACGTTCGATCTGATCGTCTAATATTTAATGGCACATCATACGCTGTTGGATTTTTGAATACCTCAAACGCACGGTGATTTTTGTCCAAGAACAACATCGATGCATCAAGAGGACCAGGATGACATTCAAAATTCATATTCCGCAGATCAAAGTTGACTGAATATTTATCGGTAATGAAAGGATTGAATCTTCGTTTGATATTGAAAATGTTGTGGTTTGCTTTATGTTCAAACCAGTTTTCAAATTTAAAGACTTCATTCTGTGAATAAGTTTTCGAATTCATATTCAAGCACAGTATTTTTCTTCAAGCACAGTATTTTTCTTACACAAACCTATCCAACTTTGCAGGCTTCATTCCAAATAATGTGAGAGACGATGCTTTAGTCATAGCATCTATACTAGCATAAGGTTACTGTTTGCCACTCACATTAACCACTCAAAAGCATTACACTAGCAAACGAAATCTGCATAAATTCTGCAAAGATTGTCGTTATTTACAAAGATTGTGACACCATATTGCGATCTTCAATAACCTTGTAAGATGATTCTGCGACCTTTCTTAACATTGTAAGATGATCCTGCGATCTTGAATAACATTGTAACTTGAAACAGCGATCTTGTATAAGCTTGTATAATGAAACAGCGATCATTCATAAGCTTGTAACATGATACAGCGACCTTTATCAGGCTTGCAAGATCAAACAGCGACCTTCCTGAAGGTTGGAAGATGAAACAGCGACTTTTAAAGGGTTGCAAGATCAAACAGTGACCTTTAAGAAGGTTGGTAGTTCAAACAGCGACCTTCACAAGGTCGCTGTATCATTCTGCAATCTTAAACATCTGTTGCAGCATTTTGCAGAAGGTCTGAAATTGTGCAGAAAAGTCATTGAAGGTCGCTGTTTGAATTCACAACTTACCTAAATCTGAAAACATAATTCAAACCCACCTAATAACACTCTTTTGTGGTTCAAACCACCTATTTTTGCAAAAAATTCTAAAAAACCCGAACCCAGAAAAAAACCCGAAACCGGGTATTAGAAAAAACCGGGTTTTTAAACCCGAACCCGACCCTACCCAGAGGGTAGGGACCAGGTATGCATATTCTGTTCAATACCCAAACCTGGGTTTTTTCATACACGGTTTGTACCAGGTTTTCAGCGTACCCGGGTTTTCGTAATACCCGGATCTGTTGTGTATAACAGCTTTTTTTTTAACGTTAGATCTTGTGTGATGCTTTTTGAGCAGATTTCAAGCCATACAATACGTATAAAGGTTTCCATTATATTTTTATGTTTTATGCCAAAATGAATCGAAAAACCCGACCAATAGCCAAACTCGAAACATACCCGGACCCGGAAATAGGGTATTCTAATACCCGGGTATTGAAAACCTGGGTACACAGGGTATAGATTTTCTGGCCAATACCCAGACACGAACCCGACCCGAGTATGGCCAATACCCGAAAAGTCAAAACCCGGTCATACCCGTACCCGCGGCCAGGTATATCCCGAGTATTAAAAAAAAAACCCGGTTTTTGCAACTCTGGCTTGAACACTTGTACGAGCAAGTTAGCTTGAGCCGAGATGATTTTATTACATTTCAAGCGTATTACAAGCCAAGACTATTTAAACACCATTAGGTATAGTAAGATAAAAATAATTACACTTTCAATCCCTCCAAAACGAGTTATATTTAAACTGAGTCAACCCTAACCGAATTGTGAATCTTCACTCTTTGCCACCCCCTTTTGCTCTTTAAACTTGCTATAAATATCACCATTGTAAAACTCTCTTGTTCTAGCCACCAACACAAGTGTAGCCAATGCACCAAAGCAACAAACACCACCCAACATCATAAACGACCACCTATAGCATTCTTTACCAATACAAACCAACTCCTTAACCGATGATCGATCCAAACCACTTCTTTCCAACACCTTCAACGCCTGGCGGTCATACATCGGCCCTGTAACCCTCACATTCAAAATATACGATCCAACCGGGCCTCCCAGCTGTGCACAGTTGAACAACGTGCTAAAGCGCTTGAGTCCAAATAGCTCAGAAACAATAGCAAAAATTAAAGGGAGTTGCGCACCAAACGAGAACCCAATGATTATAGACGCAATGTACACAGACCCCGAAAAAGGAAAAGCAATCAAGAGGTGACCAATGCACGACATAAAAAGTACTAGCGTCATCATAAGAGGCCTAGGGAATTTGTACTTGATTAAAAGATGTTCCGAGACAAACCCTGAAAAGATTCTCCCGAAGTAGTTCCAAATACTTAGGAGCGACACGAATGTGCTTATCGATTTCCTAGGGTACCCTAATGACTCCCCGATTTGCCCTAGGTTATCGACCGCGGTAAAACTTGTCCCAAGCCCACAAAACGTCGCGACATAAAGAATCACCATATCAACGCTTAACAACGCTTGTAAAATCGAATAATCTTCCCCTCTTTTGGGCTTGTTCAAGAAAATACTTTCATAACAAGATAATCTTGATTTTGCCTCTTGATCTTGATCAAGATCATGATCATGAATATCACCCAAATTCTCTAACCTAACCTCACAAACCCTAATTCCTTCTTGGTTACTTTTCTTCAAGACTTCCAACTCTTGCTTAATTGAAATAAACAAAGGTGCAAAGAGTAGACAACACACGACGGCGCAGCCGCCGACATATCCCGCCGGAGAAAAATCCACCATCTTTTGAGCTATAGTAATACCCATAATAACCAAAGCAAGAACAATAGATACATACAAAAACTGATAGAAAACCCTAAGCTCATCAACTTCTTTCACTTTAACACCATCAATCTCTCTAATTGTATAAACAAAAACCACCGATAAAACCGCAGGAAGCCATGCAATCAAAAGAATAACATCTTTAGAATGATCATCACCATAAACTGCTAAATAAATTTGAGCCAAAATGGCTCCACTTAAACCGGTGAAACCCTTTAACAAAACCAACACAACACCTCTATTTTCCGGGAAGTTTCTTAATGTTGTGGTTAAAACACTTGTGTTTTCAAAGTTTTGAGCATTGGCTGCAATGCACATGTACATGCACACGTGCCAAACACGTGGTTCTGCGATGCGGCTGGTGACGGCGAGCCAGATCATGAAGTAGCCGGTGAAGTTGACCGCGGCGCCAATGAGGAGGAGACACCATGGTGGGAGGAGTTCAGCGGTTAGGCCGGAGATGACACCGACGCTTGAACCGACGTCTTTGAAGAATCCTATGAGGTTGAGGGTGGTTTGGTCATACCCGAGGGTGGTTTTAATGTCCGGGGAGTAGACGCCGAAGAGGTAGGTGGCGCCTGCCCCGGACATTATTAGGAAGGAGGCGAAAAGGTAGAACCACCGGCCGCGAAGGACTTGAAGGGTTAACCGGTAATTAGTGTGAATTGCTCCGGTGAGTGATGGTAGGTTGTTCATGATTAAGTAATTGGTTTTGAGCTAAGGGATATGATATTAAGTGTTGTACAACTATTTTGTCACAAAATGATTGTGACTATTGTATGGTTTGATAGGATGATGACAATATGATTGTGAGTATTATATGGTGCAGGCATTGGATTTAAAATATGAAAACTAATATGATGATTTCGACTCGTATAACAAGTTGATGACATATATAACTAGTTTAACTTTGGGGTGTGCATGGTTCGGTTCAGTTAGTTATTAGCATTAATTGTAACCGTAATTGAAGTCATCTGTTAATTTGTTGGTTTTTAGTTAGGTTTGGTTAATCGGTTAATAACAAAATCAAAAAGGGCTAAAATTTTTGCTTAGAATTGAAATACATGTAATGGGGGTATAAATACATGAAATAGATGTATAAATAAATGAAATGGAGGAATAAATACATGAGATGCGGCATAAATACATGAAATGAAAGTATAAAACATGAAACACATGAAATGGATGTATAAAAGCTAGAAATATATAAAAATATAAATGGTTTGGTTCTGTTAATTTGGGTTAACCGATGGTGCAAAAAATAACCAATAACCGACTTTTGATTAATTCGGTTTCCGTTAATTTCAGTTCGATTTCGGTTAACGATTCGATTATTGCACACCCATAGTTTAACTTTGTTTAACTTTTTCTTAATGATATATGTTAATCTATCAAGAGGACATGTTTGTAATCTGTTATCAAAACGACATAGTCATACAATTAGTTAAATAATATATTGACATAAAATATATTTTATCGTATTAGTTATGTGTTATTATTTTTTAGCCATACTTTATGAGTCCTGTCGATAATCGTGTTAATGTGTCAGTAATTCGTGTTATTGAACTATTTATATCTAATCAAGCTAAGCTTGTCGTCTCATTCGTGTCATTGAATCTATTACATTAAACCGTGCTAAACGTGTTTTATTGTGTAGCCTTATTATTAAATATGTTTGTCTTAGTGTTTAAGAAAATAACACATTTAGTTATAATATGTCATGTTTGAATTCAATAGTCATGTTATGCTTGTAGCCCTTAACTATCTACACTCAATTAAGGGCAATTTTTTTTTATGGTTACTTGATTATTGTTCACATACAAAATCACATAGACAATGTTTATTTGATTAAGGTTTGGCATTACTTGGTTATCTATACCACTTGTTATATTATAGGTTAGGTGAGAATATTATTAATAGTATTTGTCTTATACCTAAATGTTAAGAATCATAATGATTGATTAATAATAAGTGAAGTAGTCTTATAGTCGTCTTAGAAAATAAATATCTCACGGTTTTATGGATCTAGAGATGACAAACAATTAAATATAACAACAATACAAGATGTAATCACGCGATTAATTTAACCATAAATGGTGAACTAGATGACGATGTTCATGATGCATGGATAATAACAACATACTCATCAAGACATCTAGTGTTGAACGGTGGAAGAATCAGTGGCGGAACTAACCCAAAAATTTGTGGGCATTCTAAAAAAAATGGGATCAGGGGTATCCTTTGTATAACGAAAACGAAGTTGAGGGGTATTTTTACACTACGAAGACGAAACTAAAGGGTATTTTACACTACAAAGATAGGGTTGAGCCGTAGCCCGTGCTATCCCTTCTAACACATTATCTCCGCCCCTAAGAAGAATTGATGGTCACATATGATTTTAGAGAAGTCGTGGTGAAGGGGGTTGAAAGTAACGGCGTTGATGTAGAAGAAAAAAAATTAGGGTTGTCTTTTTTACCCTACATCCATGGGTATCCGGTATATAATGTAGGAACTAGGTTCACGTTTTCAATAAAATATATAACAAAATATATAATAACGAGACTCTCGTTATTTGTGGGAAATTCTTCTAGTACAATACCGGTTACAATAATAAATAAACGAATGTAATATACAATTTAATTGTACCAATCTTGATTCAAGTCGACGTCTTTGAAAATCTTCAACCGCACCTTATGACCTGCAACAATGAACATACACAAAGATGAAGGTTTTGGTTTAGGATCGTGTTTGACACGGGGCCCTTATGTCACACCCCGATATTTCCACGTATTACCGGTGGACCCGGTGGGGAGTATCGTGACGTAGTTGATATCATCATAGACAATTAATCACAGTTTAATGCACAGCGGAAGTCTAAAGTAATAATACAAACCGGATTGAAAGTATAATAAAATATTGGGTAAATTACTTTTTGAGTCCCTGTGTTTTATAGGTTTTAACTAGTTGAGTCCAAAAGCAAAAAGTTTAACGACCTGAGTCCCTATAAGCACTTTTCTTAACCATTTGAGTCCAAATTTCTAACTCCATCCATCAAGTTTGTTAACTACAAGGGTAATTTGGTCATTTACACACAAAGTACAAGTCTTATATGCACAAGTGTAAGGAACAAGTTTTTAATGCATAAATATTTTTATATTATATATAAAATAAGTTATATATAATGTTATACACTGCACACACAAACAAACATTTCAGTTCACACCCATCCCTCCTCTCTCTCTTTCTCATCTAGACCACCATTAACACCACCGCATCATCAGTGCACCACCACCATCCCCACCGCACCTCCACCGCTATCACCACCTTCCGTTGACCGTCAACCACCATTATCACCGCTGCAAACCGCACCGTCAACCACCACTGTCAACCACCGCCTGTAGACGAGACCACCACCACCACGCCGACAAGCCGTCAACCACCATTGTCAACCGCCACTGTCTCCATCTCCAACTATCCAACAAAATTTCAACGAAACCCCAGAAAAAGAAACCCTAATTTCTAATTTTCCCCAAATTGTTAATGACAAATCAGCAGCTTTAGCGTTTCAGCAGTTGATAGGGGTTCGTGGAGTGATAGAGGAGGGGATGATGGTGGGGATTATGTTTCTGGGATGATGATGGTGGTGCGATGGTCGGGAGGGTGGTGGTGCGGTGGGGACGATGGTGGGGATGGTCATGCGATGGTGAGGATGATGGTGGTGTGGTGGTGCTGATAATGGTGCGGTATGGATGATGTGAACTTCTTTTATCTGTTTTTTTTTATTAATTTAATGATGTGTCTTCAGCTTGTTTTTTGTGTAAAGATTTGTGGGCTTTGTATGATATGATGATCATGATCTATGGTTCTGATTGTTGTTATGAATGATGATAAAAAGTTGTGATCTTTAAGAAAAGCAAGATCGATAAGTTATTGTTAGGGTTTGTGTTTGTGTTATCCCCTTTTTTGTATTTTTTTTATTTTATTTGGGTTCTTGAATACGATCTTTGCAGTTTATGTAAGTTTTGTTCATATGGGTTACTTGGAAATTTGATTTTTAAGTGTTGGTTGACTTTATTATCTCAAGTAATTAGTTGATCGCTTGCTTGTAGGGCGAAGTATAGATGGTGGTGTGGTGGTGCTGATAATGGTGCTTTATGGATGATAGTGGTGCAATGGTGGTTCGGCAGTGGGGATGGAGGTAGTTTAGAGAGAGAAAGGAAGAGATGAGAGAGAGAGAGATATAGATTTATAGAGAGAGAGAGAGAGAGAGAGATAAGGGGTAACCAGTTCATTTATAGATTACCCAATTAGTTTTTATTTTTAGTTTTTTAATTATAGGGGTAATTTGGTCTTTTAACAAAACTTAACAAAAAAATTCTAACTGTGTTAGAAATTTGGACTCAAATGGTTAAGAAAAGTGCTTATAGGGACTCAGGTCGTTAAACTTTTTTCTTTTGGACTCAACTAGTTAAAATATATAAAACACAGGGACTCAAAAAGTAATTTACCCTAAAATATTACACAACGGTTGTAAGTGGATCCACATGCAGATCTAAAACAGAAAGAAAATATTGTTCAACAGACTTTAAGTATTAAAAGCTTGCAAGACTCTTTATTTAATACTCGGAGTTTCCAGCCCATTACGCGTAGTACCTGCACTTAATCTTTTTGAAAAATACGTCAGTTTACACTGGTAAATACAATTAACTGACTCTTTTGAAAAGTATTTATTAAATTGATTTAAATGCGCAAGGCACAAACATTCTTTTATAACTTGGGACAATTATTTAAAATAATCTTGTATACAGATTTATATGTTTGTCGTCCGTTCAGGGCCCGGTTAGAAGAGCCGAGACAAGATTAATAGACACACCACTAGTATAGGCCCACAAGAAGTTCCCTCACAAATGAGATATCGTTTTACATACGCAACTGTCAGGTGTATGCCTACACCCCGTGCTTAGGTCGTGGCCATTTCTAACGAATGAGCCGAGAATATCCAGGACACGGTCATTAACCTCCAAAGGCTTTGCATCAAACAAAACAGATTAAAACAGGTTATCTCAATGATTTAACCACTAATCGATTAAATATTTAATACCCGACCAAGCGGTAATAATTTACCGTATCCCAAGCCCGTATAAGGGAAAATAAGTTAAAAGTATTTACCTGAGCTAAAATGAAATTTTATTCTCAGCCGTATATTCAAATCAACAAGTATAGGTAGCTTTTACTGGGCTCCTAATCTGGAACGAAGGTTTTAATAACCTATTAGATTCCTAACGGGTCTTATTTAAGTTATAACTTTGACCGGTTAGTTTTAAAGGAAAGCTTACGGTACGAAACGCAAGATTAAGCGGTGACCAGATTAGAATGTGATTTAGACCCAACAAGTATGAAGACTTGTATAAAATGGGTAAACTAAATACATTCTGGATTTTGAAGTAAAAATGATAAGGTTTGACCCGTTTCGGTTAATTTATGCAAACTAGTTACATAAACCGTACCGAACGTGTATAAGCATAACGGGTAACCGAATGACTCATGTACAAGTTCCACAAGTTAATATGCTTTAAATATAATATGATATCAGTAGGATATCTTCCATTATAATTTAAAACCAATTTAAGCCCCGTAAGGGTATTTTGGTCATTTTAAAGTTTATAAAAGACGTCTAACGTAAACTGAGATTCTGGTCTAAAACATTCTGTAAAGATATTTATTTTATGTTGTCATATCAGCAAGATATCATTCATATGTGTGTTTAATTATTCATGGCCAAACTATGCACCGTATGGGCATTTTGGTTATTTCACATATGCTTTTAAGGTCAAATTTGGAAATCTGAGTTCAAGACTTATACTTATTGTTAAAGTATGAAAATTTATTTTTAAAATCAGTAGGTAACAAGTCTTAGGTGCTAAATATGGTTTTAAACCATACTATGCGCCTATTTCGCATAAAAGTAGGTATTTGACGATATTTTGGTTGTTTAAGGAAATCTGAGACTTTGATCAGTCTCAAGTGTTTAAAATATTTTTATTTATCATATGATATCAGTAGGAAAAGTTTTGGTATGCAAATATGTAACACCCCGAAATCGGGTTTGGTAAACCCCGTTAATACTAAAGACGGGAAAGTACCGTTAGTGGTAAAAGTAACCGGCAAATACTAGGAATAAATTGAATAATCCTAATATTTATTTAAAGTGAATCAGAGTTTTCAAGAAAAATAGGATAGATAAAAGGCCCAATTTAACGGGACTTAAAGTAAAACGGGTTATGATTTCCCGAACCTACTAAACTGACTAGGAAATAAATAACCTAGTTAGTTGGTTATCTTGTGTTAAAGCATGAATAAAGTTAAATTGCCAAAGATATAAGTTAAACAAAAGGGGAGGGACCAATGTTGTTAAATTTGAAACTATTATTATTAGTTTTAAAACAAAAAAATAAAACCAAACACCTCAAATGGAGGTCCTGGTCGACAAGAACACAGGGGGCGACACTGGCTCCCCACCAAACCCTAGTGCATGTCAAATTTGATCAAATTGAAGGTTCAATTCAGTCCCAAATCAAATTCTAAACACGAATTAGTGATCACCTCACTGAAGGGATCACAAGGTATGCAAAATTCTAGTATTTTGATTTATCTTAAGTTCTAGGTTAATTGTGAAAAACTAAAATTGAGCTTGATTATGTCTTGCATGGATGGAATTAGAAGTAATATGGCATCTAGGGATAAACCCTAGATGATTTATTGTTAAAATCTACCATTATACTTGTGGGGTTTATAATCACCATTGAAGGTGATTAGTTAGTTTGTAGAAACTAAATAAACACTAGAATTATGGTTCTTATTCTAGTGAAATCTGAATTCATGTGGTGAATCCGAAATTATTCATGTTAAAATTTAGTATAGATTTGTTAATTGAAGTGGTTGTAGATGAAAATAACATGTCAAGAACCTAGTAATGGTTATGTAAAAATCTGACCCGCTAGGTGTTTGTTAAAACGCCTAAGTGAGGCGTAAAACGTTAAAGATCGGGCAAAAACACAGATTTGAATATTATAATGAATTGTCCGATTTTTGGTGATAAAAAGAGTTCTAAATTAGGTTGTGAATGGAACTCTATAGGTAAAGAATCCGGGTCGTCAAGTGGACAAGCCGGAGGTGATACACGCTTGAAAAGTATGCTTTAAAGGTACGTAACTACGGTTTCGTTACGATACGCTCAATTACGTATTTTCACTAGTAGATTTTAAATTATCATAATAGATGAAATTGGTATTTAGTTAAAGCGACGAAGATCACTAAGTAGATAAACGGGTCAAATGGTGAAATTTTCACCCTTTGACAATATCGACTAATGGTTCGTTGAGTTATATGATTATAGGAATAAATATCATATGGATGTTTACAGCGCTATCACTTAACAGCCACTAAGGTAAGGTATTGAAACGGGTCAATATATTGATCCGAGCCAGGTATGTATAATAACACAACTCATCACGTAGAATTTGGAGTTCTATAAGAGTTAGACAAGGTTAAAGTATAGATATTCGGTTATCTTTAGGTAAACCGAATAAGTTGAATTATGTTTATGGTGTTTTAGAAGCACATGAGTTTACAAACAAGAATTATGGTTAAAAGGTTGGATTTTTAGTCAAACAAGTTTTTAAAGGTCCTTGTAGTAAAGGAATGATGAAAATTGACCAAATTGCCCTTGTAAGCTAATTTGAACAAACGACCCATAAAGGTGGTTCGGAAATAAGTTTTATGATTAAATATATGTTTAGAATGAGTATAGGTAGTGAAGGATGCAAATCCTTGGGTCGAAAGACTTTATATGAGTCTTTGCCGTAAAATGATAATCCGAGGGGTAGAAACTCGGAACATATAGATATCCATATTAAATCCAACATACATATAGATGTGGTGGAAGATAACTTGATAAGAAATGTAGGAATAAGATGCTAGAAATGAATGAAAGGGAGTTCAAGTTTTAAAGTGCTAAAATACCCTTAACGGGTCAAAATAAGCATATAAGCGAAAAAGGGTTTAAATTGTGTAATAAACCGGTGATTAGAATCTAATACGGTAGATAACATTTATTTATGAAGTGTATGTGATAAAAGGGTCAAATAAACACGTTTGATGATGAAATCACGAACGGGTCAAAAGTTGGTAAAAAGGGTAATAAGCCGAAGAGTTAAAGGTCTGAAATTTTATTACGTAGGATGTTGGATTTCAACTCCATTAGATGGAGAATTAAATTACGGTCGTGTAGGAAAAAGAATTGCTTAAAACGGACATCTAGATTGAAAGTTATGGCATTTTAAAGTCCATATTTTGACTAAAACCATAGCTGGGCAAATCTGCAGGTTTCAGCAATGTTCTCGCTGGAAAATGGTTCTCCCCGCGGCATGCGACAGGGGACCCGGGTGACGTCGCGACACGCGACGTAAGTCGCGGCACGCGACAGATGGATTGAAATCTCTCGCGACACGCGAGAGACACCACATTTGGAAAAAAAAAAAATTTCTTAAGTTGTTTGATGTGTGGAACTTGTTTAAACACATTTCTAAGCTATCAAAACTAACTTTCATGTTGGTTTTGATCATAGGTGAATGCCAAGAGTGCACGGATGAAGATCAAGCGACGAGCAAGAACCGAACACGATCACGAAATAAGCTTCCGCACTATGTATCATTATTATGTTAGACGACGAACGTACACATGATATGTTGTATACTTTTAAATTGTAAAAAGTTTTAACAAACCCGTAATTTCCAATGCATATGTAATCTTAATTACATGACTGTTTTTCGTAAATGATACGTTAAACCTTAATTTATAAGAACGGGTGTTACAAAATCATATGTTAAACTCATTTTATTAACAAAAAGGGCTTTATCGTCAATTACCGAATTTATGCTAGAACTCTATGCTATGTTCAGTATAAAAATTGACAAAAATTTCTAAAAATCCCTAAATATTATATTACAACAGTGGGTAGAAAGTTTGGTGCCAAAAATTGGGTTAAAATATGATTTATGCCAAAAATGCTATTTAATTAACAAAAAGCTTGTGTTTTACGATATCTTGCATATCTTATATTTTAGACCATAAACCGATGTCAATTTTTTAGGACATACTTATATATTAGTAATAAAACTTTTTGTCCTCTCACATTTTCAAAAATCTCGTTTTAATATCAAAAGGGCAATATGGTCCATTTTAAGCATTTAACGGGAACATGCAAATGATTCAGATTTCTAAGGAACCATGTAGTATAACCTCAGAGGGTTATACTAACATATAATGTGGTCCCAAAGGAACCCTAAGGCATAACTAAACTAAGCTAAATCGGGTCAGAACTGAAAGTCAAAACAAAAGTCTACTTTTGCGACTTTCGGTTGCGAACCGAGCCTAAACTCAGAATTGTCGGGTTGAACATGCCTAAGCATGTTCTTATATTAATTACCAAGTTTTTTAAGTGATAAAATGTATTTCATAACTCCTACATTATCAGTTATGAATTATTTTATAAAAACTGATCCGTTTGACTTTTCTATTAAATAGTTTGACCCGACAATTGACCAAGTAAATGTGATAATTAGAAGGTGCCCTTTTAAGGGTTTAACACCTACATAATTACCAACACATAGCCACTTTCAATTCGAATAATGGCTGGACCGTTAGTGATTAATCACCAAGTCAAAGTTTAATTACGATATTTTTGACTTTCGGTCATTAAGCTAATAAAAACTTAACTATAGAAGCTAAGAACACTTATAATAGTCCTTAGCATGAAGATTTTCACTAAGAGAGCTTCCTTCTAAGTCAGGATGCTCCAGAGAAGTGTTTGAGAGTAAAATTTTAAGTGTGTGAGTTCAAGAGCTCCAAACTTGCCCCTTTATATAGGATTTTGAAAGTTCTAGGATCAATACAGGTGTCCTAGAGGTTTCACAATACCATCAACATGCTGCTGATTCGAGAAAAGGGGTGTAGAAGGCGACAACCTGCAGCTGTCCATTTTTACTGCCCAGTTACAGGTCTTACGGACCGTAAGCCTATGCCTTACGGTCCGTAACCGCTTTTCAAATTGTATCACCCAGTTAAGCCACCTTACGTTCCGTAAGGTGGATGCTTTGTGTAGGATCGTTTTGTGACCCAAACGAGTCGATCAGAAGAGATTTAATCCATTTCAGAGGCGGAAACTAAGAAACGGACGTTGAAACAGCTTGCGTATCACTTTTAAACACTGATTATATTGATTTACTGTCGATTACAATCAGTCTTTACACCGGCAGCACCTCGGTATGGAATCTAGTCTCTCTACCTTGTTACCTTCAAATGACAAATGTCAATCCTATATATAGTGCTAGCTTGATAGCTTGAAATGACACATACACATTCAAGCTACCAGACATCTCAAGCTATCAGACATGTTCAAGCTACCAAACATCTCAAGCTATCAGACATGTTCAAGCTACCAGACATCTCAAGCTATCAGACATGTTGAAGCTATCAGACATCTCAAGCTATCAGACATTGCAACCCAGACTCGATATAAGACGAAGACGACAGACGAATGCACTAACAGACTCCCCCTCAGATGTTGACGAGTCTTAAGTGTCGAGTCTTCGCATCTTCAGTCTTTATCAGTCTCTTTTCTTTCTTAGCATATACCAGGATCTTCTCTTTGGCTCTAACCTCGCCAGACTCCCCCTCTCATCATGATAGGATCGCTGTCTGGAATTAGCTATCACCTAGAGATCACATCCTGGATATAATTCTGTTCAGCTCAACTCTTGCACACATTTTCTCATCAAAACATAAGTTTTTACTTAAAACAATAAGAAAAACTTACTGGAAATAGTTACATCAAGTTCAAATTAATGACCCTGATTAACTAATCAAACAATTCTTTAACAAAACAAATTTCTCAATTCAATACACACACTCCCAAACCAGTTCATCATGTTCAGCACTTGAAATTTTGAATATCAGCTTTCCAACATCAGTTGTCGAAAATCTTTTTGGACTTTTCAAAATAATGAAACATGAATGCAATAACAGAAATTAACTGCAGAAATAAAATATATGCAAACATATTTTTGTGAGTTTGCGAAAGAGGATCATATCAGTTTATGTGACCAATCACTAGCACCGTTAAGCTTGATTTCATTTTATGCTCTAAACGATTCACATTGATTGACGATATTGTTGTCCACTTAAACTCAATCTAAAAAATTTCGAAATGCTTACCAATACATTAAGGTATATTAATTTTGCACTAAGTTCTTATGGACCCCACAATCTCAGCATATCCCCTCATCATGTAATACGCTGACTCAAGTAATGCCTTTAAACTATTTTCAACTGTGATTTGTGCGAAAATAAAGCAGAATGTTTAAACATTAACAATCAGGTTGATACTTCCGTATACCCAGAGAAAGTCCAATGTTTAAACAAAATAAGAAAAATAAAAAAAGTTGAAGTTGTTTAGGCTTTAACCACCAGGTCGATACTCCCCTATACGCAGAGGTGATCCAAAGCTTAAACGAAACACCAAAGAAAATAAAGCAGAACGTTTAGGCAACAACATCCAGGTCGATACTCACGTATACGCAGAGGATGTCCGATGCTTAAACAAAATAAAGAAATAAGACAAGTTTAAATCTTTGCAAAATAAAATGCACAATCACAGCGACTTTTTAGCAAAGTTGTGAAAGTTCACGAACTTAACCAGTTTTATGTCTTTCGACAATCAGCGATTACCGAGTAGGCACACAGTCAAGAAGGACAAAACTAAGTACTATGCTTTCGACCATGTTTCCCACTAGAACTAGGCTTTATCATTTAAGTTTGTATCGTTATCGCAATTCTACTAGTCTAGATGAGCCTATCGTCACATCTTTAGTGAGATCGTTTATCACATTTGACTTTACATATCTTTAGCATGCTGTGACAGTCCAACTGATCTACTATCATTTCCTCTTTTTGACAACAAAACTCATTTTTAAATTTTTCAATGTTTTTGACATTTTCAAATTTTTTAATTTTTTAAAAATTTTTACTCCCCCTAAAATCAAAATATGTCTCAATTTTGATTTTCTGGGAAAATTTGAAAACAAGCTGTACAAGAAACGTGACAACATGATGAGAATCACTTCAATTATCCATTCACTTGGCTTGAACAATCAGAACTCCCCCTCACAACAAACTATTTTCCCATTGTGATCTCAAAACACTTAAGTTTGTTTTAATCAAAATGGTTTTTCCGGAAAATCAGTTTTGTTGATTGATTTTAACCATTTGTAGGTTAGGGGATAAACTCATCATTTTATTTTTCAATAACTTGTAGAAAATCAGATACAACTTAATGTCCCTGATTTACCACTTGTAAGATCAAACTGATCCAAATTCTGAACCACTTGTAAAAATCATAAACATACAACTTAAACCTGTTTTTCAACCAATTTACCATCTGTTGGTTGAATTCTCAAGGTGCCGATTCCTACTCCTCGCTTACAAACCTGGGAGTTCCGGTAAGTCCTGCTTTTCAAAAACACATTTAACATGATAAAGAATGATGCCGATTCATGATCCACGATTACCAACTTGGGATCTCCGGCAAGTCAGGTTTTTCATTTAAACAGTTTCACCCAAGCCTGACTGTCCTTGGGTGATTTTGAATTCTTGTTCAACAATGGTGGAAAATTTTCATCATCCATTGTTAAACCTGAATTCTCAAATTTTACCTCAATAATAGGCTCTTCTGGCTTTGACGAACCAGAATCATTGCCTGCATATGGCTTGTCTGACTTTGACCTGTCAGATTCATTGCCTGATGGTGGCTTGTCTGACTTTGACACATCAGATTCATCGCCGACCATTTTCTTCTTCTTCTTTTCTTCTTTCGTCCTCAAATTTGTATCCGATGAATTCGTCTTGCTTGACTTTGCCATCAAGGAAGTCGATTCATCAGAACTCTTATTTTTACCAACAGATGAACCCGAGGATAAGATCTTCTCGAGATACTCTCTTGCTTTCTTCCTCTTTTTCCCCAGTCTGTCTTTTTGCCCCTGCGAAAGCTTCACTTTCGGTTTTAGAACTTTCTGTTCTTGAACTTTAGGTTCTTGAACTTTCCATTCCTTGGGCTTGACATTGACTGGTTTCTTCATCTGCTTCTGAGATTCAGCCCTCGATCTTCTCATTGATCTCATTGAGCAATCTCTAGCAATGTGACCTCTGATGTTGCAGTTAAAGCATCTTCTCGTCTCATAATTCCAACTTTGGCAGTTAACAGCAATGTGTCCTTGATAGCCGCATCTGTAACACACTCTGTTATCGTACCAATCACCATTCTCAGTCCAAACATTCAGATCAAAGCACTGTTTGGCTTGGTGATAATCTTTCCTCCTCTTGTTTGCTGGATTTGGCTTTGAAGCACTGTGGTCCGACCTGCACCACTTATTTCCAACAATTTTAGAGTTTTCATTTTTCGATTTTTGTAATTTTTTATTGCGATTAGATGATTGATCTGATGAACTTTTATTTTCTTTTTGAACATTTTTCAAAATTTTCTCTTTTTGTTTTTGTTCCACTTTCTTCTTCAAAGGTTTTTGCTTAGAGCATTCTCCCTTTTCAGTTGATTGTGGAATAGTTTCTTGAAACTTTCCTTTTAACTTCAAAAATAAATTCTTTTTCTTCATTTTTTCATTTTCATCATCAGATTTCTCATCGCAATCTTCAACTTTGACATTGTCAAAGTTTGTGACATTGTCACTTATTGGAACTGAATTTAAAGGTTTTGGGCAAGGAATAGTTGAAGTATTCACAAACACCTTCAACTTTTCTTCCCATTCATTGATTTTCTTTTGAGCACATTCTGCCTCTTTCTCAAGTCGAATAATCTTTTCAAGATGAGAATTGATTGCAATTTGTTTTTCAAGATTGTTTTTACCAAACAAATCTCTCTCATCTTCTAAAATTTTTATTTGACTTTGAAAATCTTTTTCAATCTTTGATTTTTCATTTTCAAAACTTTTAATTTTCTCTTCAAAAACTTTTGCTTTTTCTTTCAATTTCTTGTTTTCTAATGTGAAACTGTCCAAATCACTCAACAGTTTGACATTTTCAGATTTCAACTTCTCAAAATTTTCATGCAAAACAAGAATCTGTTTATCATCAAATTGCTTCTCATCTTTCAACTTCTTGATTTCCAATGTCAATCTTTCCACATTCTTCAATAGTTTGCCATTGTCAGCCTCAAGTTTATCACATTTCGAGCAACCTGAGTCAGAACTTGAGGATTCAATCTTCACATATTCTTCATTCTTTTGAACTTGTTCTGTCTCCATCTTGTATGTTCCTGCACAAAAGATTTTAACGAAGTCAAGAGGATTCATATTCTCATCAATATAACAACCCCTCTTCATATCATATTTCATAACATCTTTTGCACTAAGACACACACAGACTCTTTTGTTCAGTTCTACAACCACATCCAAATTTAATTTTTTCAAATTATTTTCTGTCCTATTCAACAACCCTCTCTTTTTCTCTTCATTATCATTCATATGTGTTGTAAGTTTACTGATGAATTTACTTAAAGATAATTTTGAAAAACTAGAATTCTTTCTTAGATTTTCCAAAAAATCATTCCATTCAGCTGGTAATCCATTAGCAAACTTTGATATTATTTCAGCTCCTGATATCATTATCTTGTTTTCTTTCAAATGGTCAATCAAACAATCAAATCGCTTCTCCAGATCATCTAATTTTTCATCTTTCTTACACAGAAAACAATCGAACCGGTTAATCCAAACATTCTTGGACAAACCTTGATTATGACTACTGAAATACCCTCGATACCAGTTATTTATCCTTTCAAGATCATGGTTTTCTTTTTCATCAAAAAACGCTTCCATTTTTTCAAAACAATCTGTTTAAACAAGATACCAATCACTTAAATCTGATTATGCCGAGAATTTTAAATCCCAAAACTGTTATGATTTGACCAATTAATCTACTCAAGAAACGGTGCTTTTGTTTTGACTTGAAACAAATGTAGCCGACAAAACAAAAACTATCCACCAAAATGATTGGGCCGCAATCTTTTAATCACGTGACGGGCCTGACTTTTGTTCACAAGCAAACCAGTGATAACAACTTCTTTTGTTGTTGAATAAAGATTGGGCCTCAAAGTCCACTAACTCCAAATTTGATTGGACCTATCTATAATGCATCAAATGAATTCATGAAATCACAAGATGTAGTCGACAATTTCTGTTGTTTTTATGTGATCGAAAATCACATGCAAGTCACTGACAAAAGCTGATATATCCACTAAACTGACAAAAATATATGATTACTTTTCCAATTTAAGAGAATCGAGACACTTTTTAAGCGGTTCACACAACTCAATGTATTTTCAAGCGGTCAGACAAATTTCAAGACGGTTTCAAGCTGTCAAAGTATTCAAGCTGTCAGACGATGTTATGTTCAAGCGACCAGCCAATTTCAAGCTAACACGGTGTATTTTCAAGCTACCAAGGTCAATTTCAAGCGACCACGGTGAATACTCAAGCGAGCAGCAGTTTCAAGCTAACACACAATGTTATGTTCGCTTGAAATGTTGATGACGTCAGCAATTTCGAACCAATTTCAAGCTAGCAGACCGATTTAAACCAGATTTAAGTCGATTTTAAAGCTGAAACTTTCCAGGATTCATTAATACATGATTACGAACAAGATATGTGAATTTGAACCGTTTTTAACCGTAAAAAAATTTTAATTTTGAAAAGAAATGGTGTAGAAATCAGAAAAAGTGACAAAAACAAGCTGTTTAGGCAAGATCTCTTCCTCCTGAGCTCTGATACCACTTGTAGGATCGTTTTGTGACCCAAACGAGTCGATCAGAAGAGATTTAATCCATTTCAGAGGCGGAAACTAAGAAACGGACGTTGAAACAGCTTGCATATCACTTTTAAACACTGATTATATTGATTTACTGTCGATTACAATCAGTCTTCACACCGGCAGCACCTCGGTATGGAATCTAGTCTCTCTACCTTGTTACCTTCAAATGACAAATGTCAATCCTATATATAGTGCTAGCTTGATAGCTTGAAATGACACATACACATTCAAGCTACCAGACATCTCAAGCTATCAGACATGTTCAAGCTACCAGACATCTCAAGCTATCAGACATGTTGAAGCTATCAGACATCTCAAGCTATCAGACATTGCAACCCAAACTCGATATAAGACGAAGACGACAGATGAATGCACTAACACTTTGCGGTCCGTAAGCCTTTAATCAGAAGACAAATTTTTGAGAACTTTTAGATTTTGACCATGCAATCTTTATAACTCGAATATATGGTCACTTTCAGCAAGAGGGTCCACTTGATCAGTTCTGAAAAGTCCTTGGAAGTAATGCCATGCATTATAAAGTTTTTGGAGTCTTTGAAAAAGGCCATTAAATGAAGATTTGTTGTATAAACACACATGACTATTTTTCCTTGATATTTGAATTATTCGTCACAAGATTGAACTGGATGCTTATGAAATCTTTATCAGATATTCATGAAAGTGTATTAATATATTATAAAGTTTCAGGAACGTTAAAAGGTCACTCAGAGGTTGTAGGACCGGTTTTGACTCCGAAACGATTGCGAAACGAACGTGAAACGTGCGGAATCCGTACACGAACGCGACCTAAACACGTGACGTAATATAAACGTGATTCTATTAGAAATCTGAAATCGTACAGCACCTTGAATCACTTTCTCTCTCTAGATTCTCTCTCTAGATCTAGAAAGCTCCAAAACACAAATGTAGCAAAAGTTTCTAATCTAAACATAAAGCTCCTATTTATAGGCCTTGGCTTTTAATGAGATTTCTCATTAATTACAATATTGCCACCTTGCCTTTTGCCTAGATATTCCATCATAACGACTCGTTTTCTTCTTTTTCTCGCTACGGCTCGGATTGACGAAGGCTATAGACATAAATGCACTAACAGACTCCCCCTTGGATATTGCCGCAGTCAATCTCGATCATTGAGTTAACTCGTAGCGTCTTCTTTTTCTCTCTCTCTTTGAATCTTCTTGAACAGAATCCCGGTGGATCTGTCTTCAGCTTCAACTTCTCCTTTTTGTAAACTCTTTTCTTCATCAGGCTCCCCCTTTCGTCAAGCTTCCGTGCTTTGGGATCGACACCTTGCTTTCCGTATACAAGCTCCTTTAGGATAGTTACATGGCTCCTTGAATCCATGCTTCCTTTTGCGTTGAGCTCATCTTCAGACTCCCCCTTAGACTCGGTTTTCGGGATCGTAGTCTGGTACAACATCTGCAATCCTCAAACATTTATAAGTACAAACGTTTTAAACATTCAATTCTCCAGAAATCGTAATCTGGTTCTATTCAACTTTCTAAATCACTCCCCCTATCAACAATCTTCATAGATTTGGCAGTGTTAAGTATCCAAAATCCCTCACAGTTAATCATCCAAGTCCAACTTAATGACCTTGGAGATATCACAAACTGTTTTTGATTTTTGAATTTAAAAAACTTCAAGTTTCAAATTAATGAACTTGTTTTATTTTCAGAAACACAATCAACATACTTAGATTTTGAAACTCAGCATTTCAGACATCGGTTGTCGAAAATAAAGCAGAATCAAAAATCTTTTTGTATTTTTCTGAAAATATAAAGCAATAAAGAAATATGTACAAACATATTCACAGACACTATTTTTGTTTGAGTTCGCGTTAGAGGATCATATCAGTTTCTGACAAGTCACAAGTACCGTTGAGCTTAGTTACACATTAAGAATTAAACAATTCACTTAGATTGTCGATATACTTGTCCACTTAAATTTTCACACAAACTTCAACTGATTCAGGATACGAATTAGATGTATTAAGAACTTAAACCCATTCATGTGTCCCACCTCTTGAGTATACTCTCGTATCCAGATCCCAATATTCAGTCTTACAGGTGAGTATACCTAGATGATATCTGTAAGGGGAATAAATTATAGTACGAAACCGTGAGAGCTCAGGTCAGAACTTCCGTTCAGCAGAGAGATGACGGCTCGACTTTTGGTGTGTCCCCTTTAGAGGATCTTTTGTATTACAACAACAATGACTATCAATTTTATTGTTTCATCAATTTGCTGAGGGCTGCGCTATATTTCAAGCAACGCAGGAAGTATTCTCCAGGGACTAGGCCATTGCTTCCGCAAAATCAGAAGTCCCGAGATAATACCCTAGATATCACTGAGTATAAAGACCTAGTATCTCAGAAAGAGGGACCTTTCAAACGAGATTTCAGGGGTTACCTATATATCCAAGTAGTGTTCCCCACGAAATAAGCAAGTTTGAATTTAGGTTTATATCCCGAAAAAGTTTACTAAATGTATAAAAACCTATCGGCATATCATCAGTGAGACTGTTTAACGCTATTTAAACATTACATTTCTTTAGAGTACTGTAACTGTCTACTGATGTACTATCATTTCCTCTTTTTACACAAAAACTCAATTTTTGAATTTTATCATGTTTTTGTCTTTTTCAAATTTTCAAATGTTTTTGTATTTTCTAACAACAATACTCCCCCTAAAATGCAAAATCATATAAAGAAAATTTGACAACCAACACTGATAGCTTTGTCTCGCCATCCATTTTCTGCTAACCGTGCTCTGTTTTGCAGAAAAACTAATATAAAGTAGTAATTACCCCATGATTTACAACACATTGATATTTACAGTTTGAAAACCGTTTTTCAATCTTGTGAAAATAATCATGTTTGTTCAGCCGTGAGGGTTTCGGCATATTCAATCAACACATATTTTTTGTAATTTTCTATTTTTGACAAAAAAATAAAAACAAACATATTTTTGGTTTTTCAACTTTTAACAACCTAAAAACATATTTTTGGTTTTTAATTTTTCAATTTTTAGGGTTTTGAAAATATTGTTTATTTATGTACATAAAAACAAATAAACTTCCTGTTTCAACCAACACAGGATCCAGCAGCCTCCTCTCCTCGTTGTGCCAGGCTGCTCCAACTTCCATTCTCACAATCTTCAGATTTGTTGAGCACCTGCACATTCAGACTATTTGGTTACTTGAACAATTTAGCCCAGGTTTGTTGGACCTTAGGCATTTCAACACAATATGTATCATACAGTTTCGGAAAATCTTTTTCATCAAAGACTTTTTCAACTTTAATTTCACATTTCTCATCTTTTACTGAAGTCACTTGTTTCTTAATACTCCATGTTTGACCTTTTGGAGTACCTCTTTTGTAAAAATGTGACTCCTTTTGAACATTTTGTTTTTGATCAACAACTTTTGGTTTCCAAAACTCTTGTGGTTTTGTCATATCAACAGTTGTTTTCCAACTTTGTGTTGTTCTGAATCTGGGTGTGTGAGAATTCCAGGTTTGTCTTGAATCGAACCTGTTCGGATTTGATTTCCAGTTTTGATTCAAAGCGAACTTGTTTGTGTTGTACCTCCAAGTTTGTTTTGAGTCAAATCTGGTTGAGCTTTGTCTCACATTCTCAGATTTTTGTTTCTCAGCATCAATCTTCTTTATGTCAACATCCACAGGTTTCAGATTTGGACACTTGCGAGCAAGATGTCCTTTTTGATCACATTTAAAACATGTTCTCATGGAAACATCTTTGACCTGTGGTTGTTGCTTTTTCTTTTGAGCTAAGAACACTTCAATAGACTGTTGTCCAATTTTAAGGTTTTCCTCTTCATCAAAACTTTTTCCTTGAACAAAACTCATTTTTTCTTGAAAATTCGGTGTTTCATTTCTCTTCCAATTTTGTTTCTTCTTATAACCCAACCCAGCCTTCATGTTTTTCTTCTTGAAACTAGGTTTGTTATACGAACCTCTATGACTCTTACCAGCATACTTTGAAATCTCAGACTTTTCAATCTCAACCATTTTGAAAACTTTATCAACCTTTTCTGAAATCACATTCTGAATCGGGAATACAACATCTAAGAACAATTTGTCTGATCCAATCATGGTATAAACCAATCCTTTTGAATCATCATTCAAACTTTTCTCGGATTTTGTGTTTTTCAGATAACTATCATGAAGATTTCCTTCATCTTGATCTTGTGATTCAGATTTACCTGTATCAACCGACTCTTCTTTCAACACACTTTCAACGACTTTACCTACCACCTCTGAATCATGAGAATCATCAGATTTGGAATAGGTTATGTCAATGTTGTCTGGCAATTGATCTACCATGTTGAAAGCTTTTTTGACTTTTTCCTCATCATAAAATGCAATTTTTCCCGGTGGTGGAACTTGATGAAACTCTGAACCAATGCCTTTCATGTTATGCTCAGAATCTTTTCCATCCGGTTTTATGTTGAAAATACGTTCAAGCACATATGACGACGCATGATAACGTTTTAATTTGTTGTTATCCTGTTCTAAATCAGCAATCTTACGCTTAAGTTTAGCAACATCTTCAATATAAGAATTTACAACTTGTTGTTTAATTTCATACATTCGTTTTAGTTCATTTGATGTTTCAGAACAGTATTTCAATCTTGATTGAACAAGTTTCATTTCACTCTTTACTTTTTCATATGATTCCTTTGTAATGTGATAAGCCAATTTTATTGAATCATATTCCTTTTTCATTTCTTGGCAAATATTTTCTTTTTTGAGAACATTCTTCTGTCATTTTAGAAACATCTTCTTTTAAAATTTCATTCTCTTTTTCTAATTTTTTACATTTTTTTGAAAGTGTTTCATTATTTTCTTTTAAAGCTTTTTCATTTTCAAACATTTCTTTGCACTTGTTCTTGAAAACTTCTTCAAGTTTTGTGAAATCAAGATCTCTTGTTCTGATCTTTTCATCTTTTTCAGTACAAGCACTGCACGTTTCCATGCATTTCTTGCACTGTTCAACAATTTCAGTCAAGATGTTAGAATCAGAATTTACCTCAGTGATTGGCACTTCGGTGTTTGTTGCAGTCTCTGTCTGATCAGCTTCTTTCTGCTGCTTCTCTTCAACAACATCACCACCAACATCTGTTGAACTTTCAACCTTCACTTCTATCGAATTTTCCTTCTCCTTCTTGACCTCTTCAACTTGCTGTTCTTCAGTAACAACCTTTTCTTTCTCAACTACCTTCTCTTTTTCTTCAACCTTGACTTCCTCAACAGCTTTCTTCAAATCATCAACTAAATTCTCAATGTTCTTCTTCATTCTTGTTTGTTGACATAACATTCTTGCTTTTTATCCCATCGTTTGTTCGCATCCCTGATGATTTTATCCAGCCTTTTCACATATGTCTTGTCTTTTGCAACATTTGAGTAATATTCGCCGGATCGAGGAATAACAAGGAGAACATCATCATGAACTATGTCACTTCTTGGAACAACCGGTTCACCTTGTTTGTTGACATAACATTCTTGCTTTTTATCCCATCGTTTGTTCGCAACAACATTCTCATATTCTTCCTCCATTTTCTGCATCCTGCATCCCACAATAAATCTTTCTCTCTCAGTTTTCTCCTTTAAAATCTCTTCCCGAGTTCTCTCTTTGACTTCAACAATGTCTTTTTCTTCCTTAACATCTTCTTTAATTTCAGCAACAAAAACAAACAAACTTTCTTTCCTCTGTCACAGCTCTGCCATGAGCTGTTTTTCGAACATTTTCCAAACGATCTTCTTCTGGACAAATTGAGCTCCAGTCAAAACCTTCATCATCGTGAATTACAAAACAAGCTCTTGATTTGGTTTTATCTTCAATCAATTTCGGCTCTTCTTTGCTTCGGTGGTAGATCACTTTTCGATAATAATCATCGTTGAAAGGACGTTCATTTCCTTCAGCAACTTCAGAATTTCTACATTCTCTTTTGAAATGACCCTTTTTCTTGCATCTGAAGCAAGTCACTTTGGATTTGTCAAATCCAAGTTTCGTTGAAGAACCACCCAAAGATTGTTTCCCTGTAATCTCCATATATCTCTGAGCTCTGCGAATGCAACTTGCCAAACACCAGCGAATGTCAATGAGTTCCATCTCTTCCGGATCAATCTGGTCGTAGTCTTCTTTGGTTAATTCGGAGTTTCCAATTTTACCAGCCACTAGATCTTCATACGACTCCAGAACAGATGCAAGAAAACTCATTTGTTGCTTAGCTGCATTGATGCTCATTGCAGGAGAATTCTTCAGTTTAAGAGCAATGTTGCACAAAATCTCCTCAGCTTCATCAGAACTTGATTTTGAAGATCAATAATATCCATAATGATAACTTGATGAAGTTGTTTGTGGTTTTTTCATCTTCTCACCACTGAATGCTGTCTTTGGTGAACTAACACCTTTCTCCGAAGGTACACTCCCTTTGTAGTACAAGCCAACATTTTGTTGATAAGATGAACCACTCATCTTGTTTTGCTTTTGTAGCTCCAGATCATGACTCTCAAGCTTTTCTAACAATGCATCAAGAGAAATTGTATCAAATTGAGCATCATTTTTCAAAATAAAAACAAACGTTTGCCACTGATCAGCTCGTGGTAACGCTTCAATTACTTTGTCAATTATCTCTTCTCTTGTTTTCACAATTTTGAATCTTTCAAGTTCAATTTTTAAATGGCAAAACCTCTCAATCATTTTCCTCACTGTCTCTCCCTTTAAACTGTCAAACAAATCAAATTCTTTTTTCAATAAAGCTATTTTGTTTTTCTGAATTTGTTTACCCCCTTAGCTTTTACTTTCAAAGCTTTCCACACAGACTTTGATGACCCATCATGAACTAATAATGAGAAAATATCATCTCGAACTGATTGCTGAATCAAAGCAATCATCTTCTGTTCATAAGAAAATTTCTTTCTGTCATCTTCTGAATAATCTTTGATCAGAATTTCTTCTCCTTTGTCATTTACTGGGCCTTCATAACCAAACTTCAAACAGAACCAACTCTCATGTGCATATGCCTTCGCCCAATTGATGAACCTCTCCTTCCACCAGACATAATCTTCAATATTATCCAGTTTCGGAGGTTTTGAATAAGTTCCATAAAAGTTGTCATGTTTGATGTTATCCTTGATCGTCTTAGTTATAGCTTTGGGTGTAACCTCTGATGATTCTACCGTAGCTGATGTAAACGCATTGTAGAACGTGTTGAAAAATTCTTCAGCCATGATTTGCAATTCTTGAATAACCTTGAATCAAACAAACAAACACTTATCAGTTTAAACACTAACAATCAACTGAATTAAAATAATACTCGAACTGGTGAATATTCTGTACGGACTGATGATTGACAGACTGTGCAGACTGCTATGACCTGGATCAAAATTCAATGACCTTTTCCAATGACCTCACTAAACCACACGACCTTGAACAAGTTTGAATTCAAATGAACTGAACCACCTCTTGTGAAGTGATATATTGGTGATTGATAAAACCAAGTCTAAATCACATGCAAATCTCATAAACACACATGAATCGAGATATCATCACATGGGCTGCACATAACATTTATTACACTCAACTGTTGATTGGGCCGTTCAATTTAGTGGATTCTGATATCAATTCACAAATGCCAAACAATTAGCTTTTAATGATCGACAAATTCTCGTGCGCTGACAACTACAGATTATAATATGATTCTATTGAGCCTTGAATTCCACCAAACCAAACATCGACAGTAAACAAGATCACATGGGCTGATGACTTATGCAATAAATGGATTCAGGAACTGACAACTTTAGTGTTTACCCTATTCTCATTAGACCTCGACTATAATGGCTGACACTATATCTCGAGAATCGGCAGAAACAATTCATGTGACTGATACACAGCAGGTCTCATGCAAACTGATTCAACAACACCTTTTAATGAACAATATGAAACAAACAAACGGCATGATATAATTTGCCTTTTAAATGACTGACAAAACACGTGATCACAGAGTTGAATCTTATCATTTTTAGGCTGCCAATACTTTGTATCACATGAACTGACACACACAAATATGATTTCACATAAGATATAATTGTTCAAGCGGTACACGTATTTTCAAGCAAACTCAAATATATCAAGCGAAAGGGTGTGTCTCGCTTCAAATTGCCATGTGTTTCAAGCGATATGATAAATGTTCAAGCGAGAGACTCGATTTTCAAGCGATAGGGTACAGTTCGGTCAAGCGAAACCCATTTTAAAGTACTTTTTCAAGCGAAATCAATAGATATTTCAAGCGAAACCTGATTATATTGTACTTTTCAAGCGAACTAAGGCATTTTCAAGCGAACTAAGGCTGTTAATCACGAAATCGAACCTAAAAACTCAGATTTCTCCTAAATGGCTAGGAATTAGGATCTGAAACTTGGTAGGGTTGTAGATCAGGTGTTTTCGCACAACATATCAAAAAATCAGACAATTTGGACCGTAAAAACCCGTTCAATTTGACGATTTTCAGTGAAAAACGTGAAAAATATGAAAAATATGAAAAAGATGAAGAAGTGATGCAATTCGGATCTGAATCTGATGATTTTCTGCACGAAAATGTGTGATAGATCAGTGCAATCGAGCTCCTGCTCTGATACCACTTGTAGGACCGGTTTTGACTCCGAAACGATTGCGAAACGAACGTGAAACGTGCGGAATCTGTACACGAACGCGACCTAAACACACGTGACGTAATATAAACGTGATTCTATTAGAAATCTGAAATCGTACAACACCTTGAATCACTTTCTCTCTCTAGATTCTCTCTCTAGATCTAGAAAGCTCCAAAACACAAATGTAGCAAAAGTTTCTAATCTAAACATAAAGCTCCTATTTATAGGCCTTGGCTTTTAATGAGATTTCTCATTAATTACAATATTGCTACCTTGCCTTTTGCCTAGATATTCCATCATAACGACTCGTTTTCTTCTTTTTCTCGCAACGGCTCGGATTGACGAAGGCTATAGACATAAATGCACTAACAGAGGTAATAATTAACATGTTGACACTTTTAACCCCTCCAGTTATCTTTTAACATTATCAAGGTGTCACATCCCAACCGATGGCGGAAACATCGGGGCGTGGCACTGAGCGAAACAGATTGTCCAGAAGTTTCCATAACAACTATAATTACCAATTATTTAAAGCATCATGTCCCATACAATGACATAAAAAGTAATACAATTATTACAGACAAAATATAGTCAAATTGTTCTGTTCCGACAACTCAGATTTCAAATACAGACAATTCGTTTATTTGTTTCTAGAGCTTTCCTAGCCTCGATTTCACAGCAAGCAAAGCATTCAAACATCTTAAACACCTGCCACATGCGTTAAAGTAAAAGTCAATACACATGGTGTGAAGGTGAGCATACAAGTTTAATAGATATAATAGAGTTCGAAATCATTTACCCATAACCAACACGTACACAGTGTGAAATGAAGCACGTAAGTTATCGACATGATCCTATCAATACCAATGACTGCGCAAGGTAGTTCGTAATACATGATTACCACTGTGACCCATGTGATTAATTGTCCTTAACAACCCCTGAGTGAACAGGTGCTGAGTCCAAACTAATAGTACTATCGTTGCTAAGGCAAGTAGACAACAATCCATGTGTAAACATAACAAACAGGCATTCATTAAGTCACGTATAACATGCAGTAACGGTTGGCGTTAAAGTATTGCGTAGTGTGTTCGATGTGATTTAAAATAAGTAACGTATATAACACCCAAAAGTGCATAAAGAAAAAAGGGTTCGAGTATACTCACAACAATAATGGATTGAAGGGAGCGCTTAGAGCAAGATTAGCCTGATCAGAACGATAGCATAAATGATAAGCGGCGCGTAAAACGAAATAAAGTGTCAGTGGATTGGACAACAATCCGATCGGTTGGTAATCCGATCGGGTGACCATTCGATTGGATTGTTACCTCGTTTGGGATGGATGTGTTTGTGTACGATGGCTTGCCTTTTGAAGTTTTCGTTGTAGCGTTTTGAAAACAGAGAAGTATCTCTACTTTTCAGGTCGATCAATCGGACGGCGGTCCAATCGGGCGACAATCCGATTGGTAGGACACTTCAGTGAGAACAAGTTCACAGCAGTTTGTCACTGGATCGGATTGCAATCTGATCGGGTGGCAATTCGTATGCATTGAACATGTTGAAAATTGTTTCAGTGCTGAAGTCAAAATATCACATGGTCGAGTGGCAATCCGATCGGGTGACAATCCGATCGGACAGCAATCCGTTCAATGTTCAGACTTCAAATGTTGAAATAAAAGTTAAGTGTGGGACCCAAGGTGCAATCCGATCGGGTGGCTGTCCGGTCGGGTGGCAATCCGATCGGACGACAATCCGTCCCAGGCGACCTGATCGTCTTCTTCCTTGGTTATTCTGATAGTTTGAAGTTTTCTCAAGACGTTGTGACCACGTGCTAAGCAACAAAACCTCGCCAAAACCCTTGTGAACCGATCAGATAGGAATCACCCAAACCCGACCCGTTCACAGATTCATGACGGTTGTTCATGCTTAACCCGGAACCGGTTGTCTCTTTGGTAGAACTCAGATCTTGAGCCAACACATCACCAAGAAGGAGTAGAAGGTTAGAAAAGGGTCTGATTCTATCGGTTTTGAGTGCATTGAGTGTAAAAGAGTTGAAAGAAAGTTAGAAATCATCTTTCAATCCTTTTTCGCCATGAATATGCTCAAATCTATGCAAGATCTTTGTTTATTTGTGTGGAAATCGTTCAGATCTAAGTTGTTCTTGGTGAATTGAAGCCAAAACATGAAGTTCTTATGAACACCATGATGACATCATCCTAGAACACCTCAAATCTAGTGATTTCACGGTTAAAAGTTAAGATTCAAAAGATAGAAAGGTGTAGGAGTGCATGTAGACCAAGAAAGTACAAGATTTAGGTGGAAAACTTACAAGAATCGCAAAAAATCCGAAGAAAAGTGAGCTAGAGCGAGTAGAGGGAGAGAGAGCTGTCAACATCAAGTGAGATTGACATATGGGGGTATTTATAGGGTTTCCATAAATGGAAAGAGGGAAAAGTGGATGGGAGTGGCTGGCCGATCGGGTGGCAGCTCGGTCTGGTGGCAATCCGATCAGGTGGCAGCCCGATCGGGTGGCACCTCGATCGGTTGGCCACTCGATTCAAGTGCATGGCGCGACGAGTTTTGCAGTTTCGATTCGCGTGACGAGCGTTGCGGTGCGATAGAGTTTCCTATTCAAATTACTTTTAATCCCAACTACTATATCAACATACAATCATCCTAACTTAACTTGCGTTTAGCGTTTGCGATTCAACTGCGATAGCGTTGCGATTGCGTTTCGATTGATCACCACAATACAAACATGTCACGGCCCTTGGCCCCGGTTTGACCCGGTCCAGAACCGCGAGGCAGGAAATCCGATGGTATCTGATTAAATGACAGCGGAAGTCTTTTTAAACAGGATCGATTAATATTAAAATTGCTCGTTTATATATAATATAGGGATAAATCCCATAATTTACAATAAAGTGATTTCACTGGGAAATCTTTATTTCTCAAAACATGTTTCTTTATTTATTTACATTGAGCCACTTTTCTAAGCTTGTAGTGCTCCACGGCACTTTTCCTGTGC
Source organism: Helianthus tuberosus (assembly GCA_030545235.1). Classification (NCBI taxonomy): domain Eukaryota; kingdom Viridiplantae; phylum Streptophyta; class Magnoliopsida; order Asterales; family Asteraceae; genus Helianthus; species Helianthus tuberosus. The sequence goes on along the minus strand of CM060412.1, from coordinate 164,643,399 downwards.
TCACAACAGATCACCTGAAACATGTTTGAAAAAGGTTTTGTCAGCAGGGAAATACTGAGTGAATCATTCAGTTTTACTAAAACGACTCGTTTGTTATAATTTACAGTATTAAGAGATTACAATGTTTCTGATATCAAACCAACTACCCACAGTATTTGTCACTCGACTCTTTTCTGTGACTGTGGTCATATCACCATTGGCTGCCCCAATGAATGACGGTTATCACTAATTTTAGGTTCGCCCACCTAAAGTGATAAAACTGCAATACTGTGCACAATACCCCACATACCGGCTGTAATTTGGTGATTACATAAACTTAATCACTGTAATTATAACCTTTGAAAATAAACATGATTTTGAAAGTAATTTGATAAAAAGAGAATGACTCACATTGTAGATTTAACAAGCAGAATATAAGCCTACTGATTAGCCTTGATTAACCTAATTTAAATAACAATGCACACACAACAGGTTAGTAACTAATACAGTAGTTACGACAATTCACGAGATTAAACCCTCACAACGATTTATTAGTGCAATACTTAATAATTCAATGGATTCACAACGAATGACAGAGTATAGTCCGAATTCGAGCAGTACTCAAACATTCAAGTCGAAATCACAATGAATTATCAAAGTATAAACTCAATTTGAGCGGCACTTAAACAATCGTTGGATAGTTATAATCGATCGGACGTTGAATCGTAATAGCGATTAAGTTATTACCCTGATTGCGGTGTCGATTAGTGCACTGTGTGTGTTAATTGTAGTATACAGAACGTAAATCGGTGCATGAAACGAATTTCTTCGTCGAACATACGTCAAATTTCAAGTCCCAATGTCTGCTATTTATACCTGAATTTTGCCACCCCTTACGGACCGTAACAAATAACCCTTACGGTCCGTAAGGGTTACCTATATTTTATAGAGTAGCCACGTTTGGGACTAGCCTAGCTGAGTCAGTAGTTTCGTAAATTTTGAATTTTACAACGAGTAATTGAGATAATCGTTAACTAGGGTTTACCCCCCCCCCCCCCGAGTTTTAGGGGCCCTGATCCTGATTCTGATTGTTCTGAAAATTTTAGGGTTTGTGCAGAATCACTTGGGTTTCTCAATTAGGACTTTTGATGAGTGTTGTTACATTCTCCCCACCTTAATAAAATCTCGTCCTCGAGATTTACTAGAATAAATGAGGATACTTTCTTTTCATTTCTGATTCCAGCTTCCAAGTGTATTCAGCTCCTCTCTTTGAATCCCATCTGACTTTGACTAAAACTAGTCGTTTATGTTTGAGAAACTTAATCTTTCGATCCTCAATTTGAAGAGGTTTCTCAACAAATTTCAGCTTTTCGTTTACCTCTATATCTTGAATAGGTACTACCAGTGATTCACCTGATAAGCATTTCTTGAGATTGGATACATGAAATACATCATGTACTCCTGCTAATTCTTCTGGTAGTTGTAAACGATAAGCAACTAGTCCTATACGTTGGATTACTGAAAATGGTCCTACGTACCTTGGACTTAGCTTTCCTTTCTTACCGAATCGAACAACTCCTTTCCAAGGAGAAACTTTCAAGAGTACTTTATCTCCGATTTGGAATTCTAACGGCTTGCGGCGATTATCTGCATAACTCTTCTGACGATCTCGAGCTGTTTTCAGTCTTTCCTTGATCTGAGTTATTTTGTCAGTAGTTTCTTGCACAATTTCTGGTCCTGATAATTGACTTTCTCCTATTTCTGCCCAACAAACTGGAGTTCTGCACTTACGTCCATATAGTGCTTCAAATGGAGCAGTTTCAATGCTTGAATGATAACTATTATTATAGGAGAATTCAATTAATGGTAAATGATTATCCCAGTTTCCACCAAAATCTATTACACATGCTCGGAGCATGTCTTCTAGAGTTTGGATGGTTCTTTCACTTTGTCCGTCTGTTTGTGGATGATATGCTATGCTTAGGTTTAGTCGAGTTCCCATTGCTTGCTGGAAACTTTTCCAGAAATGAGAAGTGAAACGACTATCCCTATCTGATACAATGGAGAGTGGAACTCCATGTAAAGATACCACTTCATCTACGTACAACTTAGCTAACTTTTCCATGCTAAAAGTTTCCATTATTGGTAGAAAATGAGCTGATTTGGTTAATCGATCCACAATTACCCAAATCGCATCATTACCTTTTCTTGTTTTAGGCAACTTAGTAACAAAATCCATTGTTATAAGTTCCCATTTCCATACAGGCATTTCCAATTGTTGTAGTAGTCCTGAAGGTTTCTGATGTTCAGCCTTTACTTGTGAACAAGTAAGACACTTAGAAACATATCTAGCTATATCTTTCTTCATGCCTATCCACCAAAAATTCTTTCTTAAATCTTGGTACATCTTATTGTTTCCAGGGTGCATAGTATACCTAGATTTATGGGCTTCTTCTAAAATCGTATTTCTTAATTCTCCTTGCTTAGGTACCCAAATTCGTTTCTTGTGGAATTTCCAAATTCCATCATTTCCTTGCTCTAGTTCCTTTATATAACCTTTCATTCCTTCAGCATCGTCCTTGATTGCTGTTTCCTGAACCCTCTTTAATTGTTCCATTAAATCTACTTGTAGATTTAATCTAAGAGCACGGACTCGCTTTTGTTTTTCCTGATACTTACGACTTAAGGCATCTGCAACTACGTTTGCCTTTCCTTCGTGATATTGAATATCACAGTCGTAATCGCTTAGAACTTCCATCCATCTTCTTTGCCTCATATTTAACTCTTTCTGCCCAAATATATACCTTAAACTTTTATGATCTGTATAAACAGTAAACTTACTTCCATACAGATAATGTCTCCAAATTTTCAAGGCAAAAATTATGGCTCCTAATTCTAAGTCATGAGTCGTATAATTTTCCTCGTGCTTTTTCAATTGCCGGGAGGCATACGCAATTACCTTCTTGCGTTGCATCAACACACATCCGAATCCTAATTTTGAAGCATCACAATATACTTCAAAATCTTCTGTTCCTTCGGGTAATGCTAAAATTGGAGCATTTGTCAATCGGTGCTTTAAAATCTTAAAAGCTTCTTCTTGCCTATGTCCCCATTCAAACTTAGTGGCTTTACAGGTTAACTTAGTCAAAGGTACAGCTATCTTAGAGAAATCTTTAATAAATCGTCTGTAGTATCCGGCTAAGCCTATAAAACTTCTAATTTCCATAGCTGTTTGTGGGACCTTCCATTTAGTGATTGCTTCTATTTTAGCAGGATCTACGTGAATGCCTTCGTGATTCACCATATGTCCTAGGAATTGCACTTCCTTTAACCAAAATTCACACTTTGAGAATTTGGCATAAAGTTTTTCTTTTCTTAACAAGGTTAAGAGTGCATGCAAATGTTCGCAATGTTCCTCCTAACTTTTGGAATAAATAAGTATATCGTCGATGAATACGATTACAAATTTATCCAAGTATGGTTTACAGATCCGATTCATCATGTCCATAAATGCTGCTGGGGCATTTGTTAGTCCAAAGGGCATGACTGTAAACTCATAATGGCCATACCTAGTTCTGAAAGCAGTTTTAGGTATGTCTTCTTCTTGTACTTTCAACTGATGATATCCGGAGCGTAAATCTATCTTAGAAAAATACCTAGCGCCTTGAAGTTGATCAAAAAGATCGTCAATCCTAGGTAATGGATATCGATTCTTAATTGTAACCTTATTCAGTTCTCTATAATCGATACACATTCTCATCGATCCATCATTCTTTTTCACAAACAACACTGGTGCTCCCCAAGGGGATGAACTAGGTTGTATAAATCCTTTGCTTAATAATTCATCTAACTGCTTTTTCAATTCTAGCATTTCGGTGGGTGCTAATCGATAAGGTGCCTTAGCTATTGGTGTAGTACCTGGACTTAGATGAATTCTAAATTCTACTTCCCTATCTGGTGGTAATCCTGGTAATTCTTCTGGGAATACATCCGGATACCCTGAGACTACAGGAATTTCCTTAAGTTCTTTTCCCTTAGTACTAATGATTACTGAAATCATATATACTATTCCTTGTTTTCGTTCATAATTAGCAACTTTCACTACTGATATGAACTTCATAGGCTTACGTGGTTTATCTCCTGTAATCACAATTACTTCTCCGGTGGGTGCCTGAATTTCTATGGAATTCTTATCACAAAGAATTCGAGCATGGTTGGCTACTAACCAATCCATTCCTAACACAACATCGAATTCGGCTAATTTCATAGGTAACAGGTTTGCAGAAAACTTATGACCTAACAGTTCTATCTTTCCTTCTTGCAAAACCTTATTTATGTTAACAGAATTCCCGTCTGCCGTTTCGACTGTAAAAATTTGCCTAAGGGTGGTTAAGGGTAAGTTAAGAGCTTGGTAAAATGAAGTATTGATAAAACTTTGGTTTGCACCAGAGTCAAATAATACTTTTGCATAAACGTCGTGGACCAAGAACGTACCAGCTATAACGTCAGGGATTAGTTCAGCTTCTTGAGTGGTTAGCTGGAATGCTCGGGCATTCTTCTTTGTTGTTCCATTAGCAGGTTTGCCTTTGTTGTATGTGGTTTTAATTAATTTAGGACATTCTGTTTTGTAATGTCCGGTTTCTCCACAGTTATAGCAGACTATGTTTTTCTTTTTGCAATTTTCTTCACGATGTCCTGCCATTTTGCAGAAGTTGCAATTTATATTGCATTTTCCAAAATGATTCTTTTTGCAATTGCTGCAAAAAGGCGATTGTGCAGATTGTCTCCTTCCTCTTTTCTTGAACCTATTATCATTACCCACACGAAATCCTTGGGTAATCTTTTGAGCCAATTCCTTCTTTCGATCTTCTTCTCTTGTTCGCACTAGTTCATCAGTTAGGGTATTAGCTAATTCCACAACATCGTCAATAGTGCGAGGTCTCGCAGCTTTAACGATGTTATGAATTTCACTAATTAATCCCCAAATGTAACGGGAAATGAGTACCGGTTCTGGCGAAGCCAGTGTTGGTACCACTCTAGCATATTCAAAGAATGTCGAAGTATAACCGCGACACTCTACGCCTACCATACGATGGTTTAGGAACTTATTTGCCATTTGTTCCTTTTCATATTCAGGACAATATTTTCTTTCTACAAGAATTTTAAATTCTTCCCATTTTAAAGCATAAGCCATCCTTCTTCCTTTTGCTTGTAATACGGTGTTCCACCATTCTAGTGCCCCTTCTTTGAACAAATTTGACACGTACATGACCTGATCTTCTTCGAAACACTTACTTATTGCAATTACTGCTTCGGTTTTCTCTAACCAACGCAGTACTGCAGTTGCTCCTTCGTTGCCTGCAAATTCAGCAGGTTTACAAGCAAGAAATTCCTTGAAAGTGCAACCAGGTGTTGCGGCTTTCATTTTCTTTAGGAGGTGGAGCCTGTCGTGGATTATTATCGTCATGATTGCCGCCTCTATTTACACTATGACTAAAATTATCTTCCTGAGTACGTTTACTAGGAATGATTTGTTGCGGTTCAACAGGTTTCTGAGCAGCAGCTACGATTGCTGGAATAGCATTAGCTATCCCTTGAGTGATGATGTTCTCAATATCTTGTCTAGTCATATACTGGTTTTACTGATTTTGTTCAGATTGATTCCCTTCATTAACTGGTTCATTACTAGCGTTTTCCATCTGATAATTATTATAATTATAACTATTAGTGTCAAATGATTGTAAATAAAACAATTTCACAGAAACACATAAAATTTTATAACACATATATATATCCAAAATTGTCGATGTTTCGACTTCTATTTTGCTTTATATATTATATAGGCATCCATACACACTGTTTATCTTACAATGTTTTATTTCCCATTTTACAGAATTATATTTAACTATTATTATTATTATACAGACATTCTTCCCAACCCCACTATTCTTTGGTCAACTGGCAGTTTAGTAGCGACGCTCCCTTTCGTCGTATTTCCAGGAAATTTGTTCCCCCATTTTCCGGATCCTATTCCCTGTTCCTATCAGCTCTTCACCGAACAGACGGAGTTCGGCTAAGTTTTCGTTGCTCATTGGAGGATTGGGGATAGGTTCTGGATCAAACTGTGGAAAGAAAGAATAAGGACTGTTGATGATATTTTCGAATTGCCAGTCATTTGTCCACCATTCTTCCATTTGGCCTAAAGGTCGAGTATGGATTAGTGGGTCTGGAATAGCTAGTTCCCAATTTACAGGAAGTTGGGTTTCTAGGTAAGGATATAGATTATTATGGATAGGGCTAATGACATCACAATTTGCCAGTAGACGGTCTATTTCTTCTTGGAATGTGATTTCTTCAGTTTGTCTGGAGCTCTCTCCAATTTCTATTCCTTTTTGGTTTAGAATCTTTCCGGATTTCTATCTCTGCTGGATTAGAACTTTCTCCGATTTCGATTCTTTTTCCTTTGTCTATAGGGTTTTCTATTTTAGGGAGTTTTCTAGTAGCTGGCTTTCTCCGGCGCACTTTCCTCCATCCTACATATCTTCTTTTCTTTTTAAGTTTTGCTTTTTCCAGCGGTGGAGCTTGGAATTCCAGGGGTTCCTCTATGTCAGCAATATAACCAGTAAAGTCGTGGGAGACTTCAATTGGTACTGGGTAGAGGTTGAGATTCTGAAATGCTTCTGATATCTCACTCATGCTGGATAGCATATATGCAAAATGCACAAAAATGCCAAGTTAAAACTTTGGAACAAAGTTTTAAATAAACATTAAAGTTTTATTGCATACGGATTTGTACAAAAAGACTACAGGAAAGAGAACACACTATTCTTTATTTATTTACTGGAGATTAATTTCCTACTAGACCAGCCTTATTGATAGTTTAGAGGTTTGCATTCTCTGCTACGGTAGCTAGCATATAAAGGTTTGCCCATTTTTCATCTAATGTATCTTCCCAAGGTGACCTATTGCCTAATTCCTGGATTTCTGAATTAGACCTCACTTTCTTGACTTGGGGTTTCTTTATTTTCTCCTGTCCCTTTTTAAGAATCAAATTTCTTTTATCTTGGGTAAGAGGATTTTCATAATTTGCTTTACGGACAAAAATCCCTTCTTCCAGATCTGCTGGGTGTTTGGAGGAAGAGGTTCCTTTTTCTATGGTTGCAGTATCTAATTTGTGGTAGATAGCAGAAAGCTTGTTTTTACCCATACTGTAACTCAACAATTAATCAGTTAATAAAACATATTTTCACAGAATAATAAAAAAAATTCCTAAGTATCTCTTATAGGCTAAAATCAATAGTAAGCTTAAATCAGTGGCTCTGATACCACCTTTTCCTGTCACGGCCCTTGGCCCCGGTTTGACCCGGTCCAGAACCGCGAGGTAGGAAATCCGATGGTATCTGATTAAATGACAGCGGAAGTCTTTTTAAAGAGGATCGATTAATATTAAAACTGCTCGTTTATATATAATATAGGGATAAATCCCATAATTTACAATAAAGTGATTTCACTGGGAAATCTTTATTTCTCAAAACATGTTTCTTTATTTATTTACATTGAGCCACTTTTCTAAGCTTGTAGTGCTCCACGGCACTTTTCCTGTGCTCACAACAGATCACCTGAAACATGTTTGAAAAAGGTTTTGTCAGCAGGGAAATACTGAGTGAATCATTCAGTTTTACTAAAACGACTCGTTTGTTATAATTTACAGTATTAAGATATTACAATGTTTCTGATATCAAACCAACTACCCACAGTATTTGTCACTCGACTCTTTTCTGTGACTGTGGTCATATCACCATTGGCTGCCCCAATGAATGACGGTTATCACTAATTTTAGGTTCGCCCACCTAAAGTGATAAAACTGCAATACTGTGCACAATACCCCACATACCGGCTGTAATTTGGTGATTACATAAACTTAATCACTGTAATTATAACCTTTGAAAATAAACATGATTTTGAAAGTAATTTGATAAAAAGAGAATGACTCACATTGTAGATTTAACAAGCAGAATATAAGCCTACTGATTAGCCTTGATTAACCTAATTTAAATAACAATGCACACACAACAGGTTAGTAACTAATACAGCAGTTACGACAATTCACGAGATTAAACCCTCACAACGATTTATTAGTGCAATACTTAATAATTCAGTGGATTCACAACGAATGACAGAGTATAGTCCGAATTCGAGCAGTACTCAAACATTCAAGTCGAAATCACAATGAATTATCAAAGTATAAACTCAATTTGAGCGGCACTTAAACAATCGTTGGATAGTTATAATCGATCGGACCTCGAATCGTGAAGGGGTAAGGTCCCAAAAACCTCATAAAAAGGATTTGAGACCATACCACAAACTAACCCTTTTAGCCTTTTGACCTTGCGCGGCCGCGCATCGGTCTTACAAAGAAGGAGAAATCAGCAATTCATAATCGCGCGCCCAAAGGAAAACATAAGTCCTTGCGCCTCTTCCCATTTAACAAAGGATTAAAATCCTTTGTTAAATACCTCCGCCTAAATATCCAGACTTGGATATTATTTTACCAGACTTGGGATTTATTTGACCACACAGCAAGGTGTCACACCAGATCACAGCAGTGATCTTCTAGGAAGAAATACAATCGTGCACCACCCAGACGGTTATAACCGTCTGGACACGTGTCATCACCACAAGCAACCCTGAAATCACAACAAAGGCATGTAATTGGAGAGTAATCCCCACTCAATCACTTTCCACGTGGCAACTCCCCCGCCGTAGATCAAACCACGATCCGTGTGCATTCACATCGGATCGAAACAACTAAACAAAGGATCAAAGAACTTAACGGAAGGAAAGATAACCGCTACGGCGTTAGCATCTTCCATCATCTTTTCAATAACAGGTTTTCCCTCCCAAACTCCCGGTTATAAATAAGAGAACTGTTCAGGTATGAACTCAGATTACTCTCACTTCTCAAATACTTATCTTCTCCAATTATCAATACTTATTCTCACACCGGAGTCGGGTCAAGGAGAGAACCCTCTTCTCCCCTTGGCGAGGCTAACGGTGTTCTTTTTTGCAGAACCACCGGAGAAGAAATCCCGTTGCACTGAATCAACCGAGAGAGAGCTAACCTTTTTATGCGGATTCAAACCCCCTAACTATCTCGGTTCCGATCATTTAGTTAGTGTTTCTTCATTGGCGCCCACCGTTTTCTCAGTTTTTCTAGTTTCTATCTCGTTTCGATTCAGTTCATTCCGTTTTCTGTTTTTTCACATGGCAGAGAATCCGTCATCTCACCGGCAACCTGGTCCTCGACCAAACGTCGGAAACAATTTACAACTAGAAGAATCTCCAGAACATTGGTTTAGCAGATACCAAACTGCTTTAAACACAATCGTTATTCAAATCGCCAGATCTGATTCGTCAAACATCAGATCTGGAAAAGAAATTGATACCACAGCATTGGACCCACCAACACCACGTAAGGGGGACATCCAATCCAGCCAATATAGCAGTTATCAAAAACAAATACACATGATTCAGGGAGGTCCATCACGAAGACCAAATAAACGAAACTATGATCAACATTGGAGAGAACAGCAAGTCGTGTTCCCTGTTGTTCCTGGGGGCCCTCAGGAAGAACGACCAGTAATTATCACTGGTATTTTCGGTCATTACCGAACCGACTATATGTTCATAGATCCAGGAAGCTCGATGGACATCATATACGAACAGTGCTTTAAACAACTCGATCCAGAAGATAAAGCACGTCTGGAGCCGGTCGATTTTCCTCTCACCGGATTCTGTAATGAAGCTGTATTCCCATTAGGGCAAATTATTTTCCCGGTGACCTTATCTGATGGCGAGCACTCACGAACAGTTACAGTCAATTTCATGGTCATGCCGGCAACATCACGTCATGATGTCTTGCTCGGGAGAAGGTCACAAAGGGAATTTAGCATGATCACTTCCATTCCACATGCTGCTTGCGGATTTCCGACAGAGACTGGAGTTGCAATACTCTATTCAAGCAAAGAAGTCATGTTCGTAGACGACGAACCACCAGCAAAGGTAGTTAAACCTTCGGCACCAAATGAACCAGAGAAATGGGTTCTAAACAACGAGTACCCAGAGCAGACCATTCTGCTAGGACCAGCCATTTCACCAGCAACACGCATACAACTGAAAGAATTATTGTCTAACAACAAAGATATATTTACCTGGTGCCCAGCAGACATGACTGGAGTCCCACGCGACATCGCACAACATTGTCTAAACATCAAACCATCAGTAGAACCTGTTGCTCAGGGGAGGCGCAGTTTCAGTGAAGAAAAAGCAAAAGCAATGGATGAGCAAGTAGCAGAGTTACTTAATGCGGGAATCTTGCGCGAAGTAAAATACCATACATGGGTAGCCAACCCAGTGATGGTACAAAAACATAGCGGCGGGTGGAGAATGTGCGTCGACTTCAAAGACCTGAATAAAGCATGCCCAAAAGATTGCTACGCGCTTCCAGAGATAGACAAGAAAGTCGACTCTCTAGCATCATTCAGATGGAAATGTTTTCTTGACTGTTACAAGGGTTATCATCAGGTCCAGATGAAAGAAGAAGACGAAGACAAAACGGCGTTCCGCACAGATAAAGGCATTTTCTGTTATACCAAAATGCCGTTCGACCTGCGCAACGCAGGCGCAACTTATCAATGCCTAATGGACACAATTTTCAAAGATGATATTGGCAAGACTGTCGAGGTATACATGGATGACCTCGTCATCATGAGCCACGAGGAAGGCATAATGCTTGACAATATTCAGCGCACATTCGACTCCTTGCGCAGCGTAAGCCTAAAACTCAACCCAACTAAATGCTCCTTCGGCATGGAAGAAGGAAAATTTTTGGGATTCATCGTCACAAAAGATGGTTTTAAAGTGAATCCAGAAAAGGTGCAGGCTATTCAACTAATGCCGTCACCCGCAACAGTTAAAGAAATGCAAAGGCTCGCCGGACGCCTAGCAGCTTTAAACAGATTTTTGGCTAATCACGCAGCAAAGTCTTATCCATTCATCAGTACGCTACGAAACTGCGTAAAGAAAACTGACTTTCAGTGGACTTCTGAAGCGGAAACCGCATTCAAACAAATTTTAGGGTTTGTGCAGAATCACTTGGGTTTGTGAGTTTTAGGGGCCCTGATCCTGATTCTGATTGTTCTGAAAATTTTAGGGTTTGTGCAGAATCACTTGGGTTTCTCAATTAGGGTTTCCTATTGGTCAAATTAAAATAATAATTAGGACTTTTGATGAGTGTTGTTACAAAACATAAATAAACACACCCAAGTAACACATAAGTAGCACACACACATACAATAATATCCAGAACACATAATTCGAGTTGCGAGTGCGATTGCGATAAGCGAGTAAGCGATAAAACAAGTGATAAACATCGATAAATAGCAATAAAACCTCGATTATTAATAAGTACTCCACATAATACAACTAACGTAAAAACATAAAAAGGCTATCTACAAGTCAAAGAAGTCAAAATAGTAGTTGAGCAAGGAGTGACAGATCGCAATTAGCAATCTTTTCTTCCTTTGACTTCAAGGTTGACTTTGACTTTCGAAACACGGGGTGTTACAGCCTCTCCCTGTTAAGGGAATTTCGTCCCGAAATTAGGCTTCAGCCGTAACAAACAACTGCGGGTACTTCACCTTCATGTCGCTTTCGAGTTCCCAAGTGAACTCTGCGCCTCGTTTGCCTTCCCATCGAACCTTCACAATGGGAATGCGCGAGCGTCTGAGCTGCTTGGTTTGGCGGTCCATGATTTCGACAGGCTTCTCCACGAAGTGTAGTGTTTCGTTTACTTGGAGATCTTCCAGAGGTATGAACAAATCATGCTCAGCCAAACACTTTCTGAGGTTAGACACATGGAAAGTCGGGTGCACGTTGCTAAGTTCCTCCGGTAGTTCGAATCTGTAGGCTACTTTTCCGATCCTTTCCAGAATCTTAAAAGGTCCAACATATCGAGGCGCGAGTTTCCCTCTCTTGCCGAATCTGACCACACCCTTCCAAGGTGATACCTTTAGGAGTACATGGTAGCCAGCGTCAAATTCAAGGGGCTTGCATCGTCTATCGGCGTAACTTTTCTGACGACTCCGAGCTTTCAGCAAATTGTCTCTTATTTGGAGGATTTTGCCAGTTTTTTTCTTGCAGTAGCTCGGGACTGGTTAATTGCGAATGGCCGACCTCGTGCCGCATAATAGGCGACCGACATCTTCTTCCGTATAATGCCTCAAACGGTGCCATTTGAATGCTGGAATGATAACTGTTATTATACGAGAATTCGACTAAAGGCAGGTAAGCGTCCCAATTACCACCGAAGTCTATGACACACTAACGGAGCATGTCTTCAAGGGTACGAATCGTTCTTTCAGTCTGACCGTCGGTTTGGGGATGAAAAGCGGTACTTAGATTAAGCGCAGTACCGAGAGCCGTTTGAATCGTTTCCCACAGATGCGAGGTAAACCGAGTATCACGGTCAGAGATGATATCGCGAGGCATCCCATGTCGACAAATGATCTCATTGGTGTAGATTCAGGCTAATCTTTCCACCTTGTAGTCTTCCCGTATTGACAGAAAATGAGCAGATTTGGTCAAACGATCAACGACAACCCAGATGCTGTCGTGACCTACTGGCGTACGCGGGAGCTTCGTTATGAAGTCCATAGCTATACTTTCCCACTTCCACATAGGGATTGGGGGTTGTTCAAGCAAGCCAGAGGGTCTTTGGTGTTCGGCCTTGACTTTCGAGCAAGTCAGGCACTTTCCAACATAGAGAGCGATATCTCTTTTCATTCCCGGCCACCAGTACTTGTAGCGAAGGTCCTGGTACATTTTATTGGCACCGGGATGAATAGAATACCGGGATTTGTGGGCTTCGTCCATCAGGATCTGTCGTAAATCGGTTCGCTTAGGGATCCAAATTCTGTCCAGATAATGGAATATCCCATTCGACTTATTCGCTAGTTGAGCTCCATCGTGAAGAATCCTTTCTTTCTTCAGGGTACGCTCGGTAAAACAAGCATGTTGGGCTTCACGGATGAGAGATTCGAGGTGATGCTGGGCTTGAACATTGTGGGTGCTATGCAGATAGCTTCGTCGGCTTAGAGCATCGGCAACGACATTTGCTTTGCCCGGGTGATAACGAATCTCACAGTCGTAATCATTGAGAAGTTCTACCCATCGGCGTTGATGCATATTAAGTTCTTTCTGGATGAAGATGTGTTGTAGGCTCCTATGGTCGGTGAAGACCGTACACTTTGTACCGTAAAGGCAGTGTCGCCAAATCTTAAATGTAAAAACAACTGCGCCTAGCTCGAGGTCATGGGTTGTATAGATCTTCTTGTGGATCTTGAGCTGACGAGACGCGTAAGTGATAACCTTGTCTCGCTGCATGAGAACACAACCAAGGCCAAGGTTCGAGGCATCGCAATAGACTACAAACTCATCGTTTCCGTCGGGTAAAGCAAGGACAGGAGCATTGCAAAGCATGTTTTTGAGGGTTTGGAAGGCAGAATCTTGTTCAGTTCCCCAAACAAAGGATTTGTCTTTATGCGTGAGAGAAGTAAGCGGCACGGCAATTTTAGAGAACCCTTCGATAAATCGACGAGAATAGCCCGCTAGTCCGAGAAAAGAACGGACTTCCGACGGGTTCTTAGGCGTAACCCAACTCTTAACAGCTTCAATATTCGCAGGATCGACATGAATTGAACCTCCTCCAGCCAAGATTCGCACTTGGAGAACTTGGCGTGGAGTCGATTCCCTTGGAGTAGCTCGAGAACCAAACGTAGATGCTGCGCGTGTTCGGCTTTCGACTTGGAATAGATCAGGATATCATCGATGAACACGATGGCGAAGCGGTCAAGGAATGGCTTACACATGCGATTCATCAGATCCATGAAAACCGTGGGTGCCTTGGTTAACCCAAAAGGCATAACAACGAACTCGTAGTGGCCGTAAAGGGTGCGAAACGCGGTTTTGGGTATATCCTCCTCTTGGATGCGCAATTGGTGGTAGCCTAAGTGTAGATCAATCTTCGAAAAACATGTAGCACCTTGTAGCTGGTCAAACAAATCATCGATTCGAGGCAGGGGATAGCGATTCTTGATTGTTAGCTTATTCAATTCCCTGTAGTAGATACACATCCGGAACGACCCATCCTTATTTTTGACGAAAAGGACTGGCGCGCCCCATGGAGAGGTGCTCGGGCGAATAAAGCCTTTATCAAGCAGTTCCTGGAGCTGACTCGAGAGTTCACACATTTCAGACGGAGCGAGTCGATAAGGAACTTTAGCAACAGGGTTAGCTCCAGGAATGAGGTTGATACGGAAATCGATATCACGACTTGGCGGGAGACCTGGAAGGTCTTCGGGGAATACATTCGGAAATTCACACCCAACGGGGACATCAATCACACCCGGATTACCTTTCTTTTCCTTCTCCACTACTACAATGTTAGCCAAGAAAGCTTTGTATTCCTTACGGAGATACTTGCTAGCTTGGACACATGACATGAGCTTGAGACCTTTTGAAGGAGTTTCACCATAAACACACAGTTGATCACCATAATTGACAGCGACAATTCTTCCGGTTGCGACTTCGACATCGAACGTCGAGGGGAGATGGGAGCGCTCACGATTAAGAAGCTTCTCGAACTCAAACGATACAAAACAGTTATCGGCTCGAGTATCAAACAAACACGAAGCATAAATACCATTCACAAGGAACATACCATTAACCACATTGTTGTCAGCCTGGGCCTGGCGCACATTGATCTTGAAAGTTCTGGCGCAGGCGGCTTGTTGCTGTTGCTGCTGCTGTTGTTGAGGCTCTTATTTCACAACCCTGTTCGGGCACATGTTTGCGAAGTGGTTGGGATCACCACACGCAAAGTAGACTCTGGCGTTAACCGCGGGTGCCTGAGCCGCTTGTTGGCCTTAAGGAGCAGTGAGAAGAGCTTGCTGAGCAGGAGCGGGATCTGCGGCGTTGCGGGGGCCGGTTCGACAATTGGCGGTGAAATGGCCATACATATTGCAATGCACGCAAAATCTGCAGGCGATACCCACCGGGTGATGATAAGTGCATATCGGGCAAGTAGGGTGGGGACCAGTGTAAGCACGTTTAGAAGGAGGTGCTTGGGTAACTGGTGCTGGAGCTGATCGGTGCTGAGATTGCTGCTGAGCTGGTACAACTTGGAGCGGGGTAGCAGTAGTGACAGCACAGTTCTTGTTGCTGGAGTTGCTGTTGTTGTTCTTCCTCTTGCGACGAGAGGACTTGGAAGACTGAGGAGCAGCGGCGGCGGTTTCAGTAGATGCGGCGGTGGTAGCTTGATGCAGGTTCTTCGAAGCTTTATCCCTAAAACCAGCTTTGACTCGCTTGTCGTTGATTTCAGCGGCAAGCATGTAAGTTTCCTCGATTGTTGCTGGCTTTGAAGCATGCACAAAATCTGCAACACAGTCTGGCAGAGCTCGAATATACTTCTTGATCGTCATGTCAGCAGTTTTGACTTGATCAGGATAGATAATACTGAGCTGCTTGAAGTGAGCGGTTAAAGCAGCGTTGTCACCATCCTTCTACTTTATATGCCAGAATTCGTCCTCCAACTTTTGGTGCTCATGGGGAGGGAAGAACTCTTCAAGCATGACATTCTTCAACTCATCCCATGTCAGACCATAAGCTGCGTCATTTCCGCGTTTGTTTCTCTCGGCCGTCCACCAGCCTAATGCACCTGGAAGACGCCAGTAGCATTCAGAGTGCGGAGATTGTTTGGACATCCACTCTAACGCAGGATGACCTCGATCGAATCGAACCATTGAAATAAAGCTGTAGGGCCATCGTTGCCAAAGAATTATTTCGGTCCGCAAGCTTTAAACTTCTTGAAGCTGAAAGCAGCTTTGGGGGTTTCAGTCCTGGACTCTTCAGACGATTTTCTCACATTCTCGTATAGTTCACTCACGATCTGAGGTACAACTTTCGCCACTTGCTTGGCGACGAGAGCAACAAGGCGTTTGTCTTTCTGGCTCTTGCGAGCAGCGCGCGAGTGACGAGATCCAAATGACGACATTGTCTGCAACAGACATCGCCATAGGACTCAGACACAATATAATTGAATCTCACCTCACACGCCTAATACTGCTAAAGCTAAGGAACACGCCCACGTATCACATAAACACATAGGCACATAATCACAAATTCACATAAGCACAGAAGCACATAAACACGTAAAGCACATATGCACAGAAGCACAAAGTATATCAGCACAAGAGGCAGTCAGAATGCAGAAACCTATCATTCAAATTCTGCGAGCATTCGAGAATAGCGATTGTGATTAGCGAAGACACAACGAGCAGTATAGCATTCGATTTGTCAGCGGGTTGAGGTAGATGTGCAGTGCGATTCGTGTGTGTTGATCAAAGCGATAGAGAAAAGCGAATAAATCACCAAACCATAACACGTAAACAGATAAATCACAAAAAACACATAAAATCCATATAAAATCGACAAATATCAGAGTCGGCAGTAGCGAGCTCAGAATCGAAATGCTTAAAAATCGAGGGATGGATTGTCTGCGGCTGATAGATGTCGACTACCCAAAGTGATTCAACTATTCACAAGGACTTTTCGTGCACACTTTAGCCTTCGGGACTGTGCTCTCGCCTCGAACTTGGGCGAATGGCACGCATCCTTCCAGTTATAGCGTGACTTCAAGTTGTTGGAGTCCGTCGAGACTTTGGTGAAAGTTTTATAAAACAAATTAGGGCGGAATAAGTTGTCAAGGTTCGGGTTTCACCCCTGACTTAACAACTTTATTCCTGTTTTGATAAAAATAGAGACGAAAACCTGCGTTAAAGTACGGATTTCACTCCTGATTCAACGCAAATTCTCGTGTTTATAGTTAAAAATGAGGGTTGAACAAGTAATTTAGTCGAGAGTTTGCGGTTTCACACCTAATCTCGACCCAATCACTCATTCATTTTCGAAAAACTGAAGTGCAGTGATAGTGTAGTGCAAGCGAGAAATAGCGAGAAATAGCAAGTAAGCTAGTACAAAACCTTTGCAGGGTGTGCACAAGTCGCTCTATTGGTACTTAAACTATAGACTAGGTCGTTCTAAGACATCGACCAGGACTAGGTCGAGTCTTCCTTAATTCCCTATAGTTATGGCTTTGATACCAATCTGTCACACCCCAACCGATGGCGGAAACATCGGGGCGTGGCACTGAGCGAAACAGATTGTCCAGAAGTTTCCATAATATCTATAATTACCAATTATTTAAAGCATTATGTCCCATACCATGACATAAAAAGTAATACAATTATTACAGACAAAATCTAGTCAAATTGTTCTATTCCGACAACTAAGATTTCAAATACAGACAATTCATTTATTTGTTTCTAGACCTTTCCTAGCCTCGATTTCACAGCAAGGAAAGCATTCAAACATCTTAAGCACCTACCACATACGTTAAAGTAAAAGTCAATACACATGGTGTAAAGGTGAGCATATAAGTTTAATAGATATAATAGAGTTCGAAATCGTTTACGCATAACCAGCACGTACACAGTGTGAAATGAAGCACGTAAGTTATCGACATGATCCTATGAATACCAATAATTGCGGGTTGACTGCGCAAGGCAGTTCGTAATACAAGATCACCACTGTGACCCATGTGATTATTTGTCCTTAACAACCCCTGAGTGAACAAGTGCTGAGTCCAAACTAATAGTACTATCGTTGCTAAGGCAGGTAGACATCAATCCATGTGTAAACATAACAAACAAGCATTCATTAAGTCATGTATAACATGCGGTAACGGTTAGCGTTAAAGTATTGCATAGTGTGTTCGATGTGATTTAAAATAAGTAACGTACGTAACACCCAAAAGTGCATAAAGCAAAAAGGATTCGAGTATACTCATAATGATAATGGATTGAAGGGAGCGCTTAGAGCAAGATTAGCCTGATCAGAACGATAGCATAAACGATAAACGACGCGTAAAACGGAATAAAGTGTCAGTGGACCGGACGGCAATCCGATCGGTTGGCAATCCGATCGGGTGGTCGGTCGATCGGGTGACAATCCGTTCGGATGGTCATCCGATCGGGTGACCATTCGATTGGATTGTTACCTCATTTGGGATGGATGTGTTTGTGTATGATGGCTTGCCTTTTGAAGTTTTCGTTGTAGCATTTTGAAAACAGAGAAGTATCTCTACTTTTCAGGTCGATCGATCGGACGGAGGTCCGATCGGGCGACAATCCGATTGGTAGGACACTTTAGTGAGAACAAGTTCACAGTAGTTTATCACTCGATCGGATTGCAATCCGATCGGGTGGCAATCCTTATGCATTGAACATGTTGAAAATTGTTTAAGTGCTGAAGTCAAAACATCACATGGTCGAGTGGCAATCCGGTCGGGTGACAATCCGATCGGACAACAATCAGTTCAATGTTCAGACTTCAAATGTTGAAATAAAAGTTAAGTATGGGACCCAAGGTGCAATCCGATCGGGTGGCTGTCAGGTCGAGTGGCAATCCGTTCGGACGACAATCCGTCCCAGGTGACCTGATCGTCTTCTTCCTTGGTTATTCTGATAGTTTGAAGTTTTCTCGAGACGTTGTGACCACGTGCTAAGCAGAACCTCGCCAAAACCCTTGTGAACCGATCAGACAGGAATCACCCAAACCCGACCCGTTCACAGATTCATGACGGTTGTTCATGCTTAACCCGGAACCGGTTATCTCTTTGGTAGAACTCAGATCTTGAGCCAACACATCACCAAGAAGGAGTAGAAGGTTAGAACAAGGTCTGATTATATCGGTTTTGAGTTCATTGAGTGTAAAAGAGTTGAAAGAAAGTTAGAAACATCTTTCAATCCTTTTTCACCATGAATATGCTCAGATCTATGCAAGATCTTTGTTTATTTGTGTGGAAATCATTCAGATCTAAGTTGTTCTTGGTGAATTGAATCCAAAACATGAAGTTCTTATGAACACCATGATGACATCATCCTAGAACACCTCAAATCTAGTGATTTCACGGTTAAAATTTAAGATTCAAAAGATAGAAAGGTGTAGGAGTGCGTGTAGATCAAGAAAGTACAAGATTTAGGTGGAAAACTTACAAGAATCGCGAGAAATCCGAAGAAAAGTGAGCTGGAGCGAGTAGAGGGAGAGAGAGTTGTCAACATCAATTGAGGTTGACATATGGGGTATATATAGGGTTTCCATAAATGGAAAGGGGGAAAAGTGGAGGGGAGTGGCTGGCCGATCGGGTGGCACCTTGATCGGTTGGCCACTTGATTCAAGTGCATGGCGCAACGAGTTTTGCAGTTTCGATTTACGTGACGAGCGTTGCAATGCGATAGAGTTTCCTATTCAAATTACTTTTAATCCCAACTACTATATCAACATACAACCATCCTAACTTAACTTGCGTTTAGCGTTTGCGATTCAACTGCGATAGCGTTGCGGTTGCGTTTCGATTGATCACCACAATACAAACATAAATAAACACGCACAAGTAACACATAAGTAGCACACACATGTAAAATACTATCCAGAACACATAATTTGAGTTGCGATTGCGATTAGCGAGTAAGCGATAAAACAAGCGATAAACATCGATAAATAGCGATAAAACCTCGATTATTAATAAGTACTCCACATAATACAACTAACGTAAAAACATAAAAAGGCTATCTACAAGTCAAATAAGTCAAAACAATAGTTGAGCAAGGTGTGGCAGATCGCAATTAGCAATCCTTTCTTCCTTTGACTTCAAGGTTGACTTTGACTTTCAAAACACGGGGTGTTACACAAGGTTTATGACACGTGTCACCATTGTATTGGACATGATTTTTTGAGGTGTTACATCCTCACCCCCTTAAAAGAAATCTCGACCTCGAGATTTACTGAAATAAAGAGGGTATTTTTGCTTCTTCGTGGATTCAACTTCCCACGTGTATTCGGGACCTCAACGGGCATCCCATTATACTTTGACGATCGGCACATGCTTTCTTCGAAGCTTCTTAACCTGTTGATCCTCGATCGACAAAGGTTTTTCAACAAAATTCAAGATCTCATCTATATGTACGTCCTTATGCGACATTACTAGCGATTCATCGGCTAGACATTTCTTTAGATTGCAGATGTGGAACACATTGTTGATTCCACTTAGCTCTTCAGGTAGATTCAGCTTATAGGCTACACTTCCAACACATTCGATGATCTCGAATGGTCCTATGTTTTCTTGGGCTCAGCTTGGCCTTTTTTGCCAAAACGCATCACCCCTTTCTAGGGTGACACTTTGAGTAACACTTTATCACCAACTTCAAATTTTAGAGGTTTGTGCCTTATATCTGCATAGCTTTTCTACCTATCCCTGGCAGTTTTGAGATGATCACGGATCTAAACAATCTTGTCTGTCGTCTCCAGGACTATATCAGGTCCTGACAATTGGGTTTCTCCAACTTCCGTCCAACAAACTGGCGTTCTACACTTTCTTCCATACAAAGCTTCAAAAGGCACGGGTTGGATACTCGAATGATAACTATTATTGTATAAAAACTCAACTAAAGGAAGATGGTCATCCCAACTTCCACCAAAATCTATAACACAAGCCCTGAGCATATCCTCAAGCGTTTGAATCGTACGCTCGCTTTGTCCATATGTCCGAGGATGATAAGCAGTGCTGAAATTTAAACGAGTGCCTAAAGATTGCTGAAAGCTTTTCCAAAAATGAGACGTGTATCTTGTATCCCTATCAGAGATAATAGATATTGGCACTCTGTGGAGAGATACAATCTCATCCACGTACAGTTGAGCTAGCTTATCTGAGCTGTGTGTTTCTTTAATACGCAAGAAGTGAGCTGACTTGGTCAACCTGTCGACTATAACCCAAATCGTATCATTCCCACGTTTCGTCCTTGGTAACTTAGTAATAAAATCCATAGTTACCATTTCTCACTACCAAGTGGGGAGTTCAGGTTGCTGCAGCAAGCCTGACGGCTTTTGATGCTCGGCTTTAATCTGAGCGCACGTCAGACATTTAGCCACATAAGTGGCTATAGATTTCTTGAAACCTATCCACCAGTAATTTGCCTTCAGGTCCTGATACATCTTATCATTTCCTGGATGAACTGAATATTTTGAACTATGAGCTTCTTGAAGAATCACGTCTCTAAGACCTCCATGGATTAGAACCCAGATTCGACCATTCAATCTTAGGATTCCATCTTTGCCACATGACAATTGATTAGCAGTCACACCTAACTTCTCATTCGGAAAGTTAGTTTCCAAAACGGCTTCCTTCTGAGCAGCTAATAGCCTTTCATTCAAGTTGTTCCTTAATTCGATGCTTTTGGCGTTGATCCTTATTGGTTTAATTATTTCCTTTCTGCTCAAGGCATCAGCAACAACATTCGCTTTGTCTGGATGGTAGCGAATTTCACAATCATAGTCATTTAATGTCTCCATCCAACGACGCTGCCTTATGTTAAGATCCTTCTGGTTAAACAGATGTTGAAGGCTCTTGTGATCTGAATAGATTACACACTTTGTTCCATAAATATAATGCCTCCAAAGCTTTAGTGCAAATACAACGGCACCCAATTCCAAATCATGGGTGATGTAGTTCTTTTCGTGCACTTTTAACTGACGTGAGGCATAGGCAATAACCTTGCCTCTATGCATAAGCACACAACCCATACCTGTGTGCGATGCATCGCAATAAACCACAAACTCTTCGACCCCTTCTGGCAATGTAAACACAGGAGCATTGCTTAATTTCTGCTTAAGAATCTCAAAGGATTCTTGTTGCTTGGGACCCCAATTGAACTTTATATTCTTACGAGTTAACGAAGTTAAAGGTGCAGCAATCCTTGAAAAGTTCTCGATGAAACGCCTGTAGTATCCTGCTAAACCCAAGAAGCTGCGAATTTCAGTAGGTGTTTTAGGCGCTTGCCAATTCATAATCGCTTCAATCTTAGTGGGATCCACCTGGATACCACGCTCATTTACCACGTGTCCAAGAAATTGGACTTCACGAAGCCAAAACTCACATTTGGAAAACTTGGCGTAGAGCTTCTCTTGCTGCAGAAGTTTAAGGATACACCGGAGATGTCTTTCATGATCGGCTTGATTCTTTGAATAAATGAGTATGTCATTGATAAAGAGAATAACAAACTTGTCTAGATAGGGCTTGCAAACGCGATTCATGAGATCCATGAATGCTGCAGGTGCATTAGTGAGCCTGAAAGGCATCACTAAGAACTCATAGTGACCATAGCGTGTTCTGAATGCGGTTTTATGCACATCTTCGGTCCTGACCTTCAACTGATGATAACCTGACCTTAGATCGATCTTTGAAAAGTAACTTGCTCCTTGAAGCTGATCGAACAAATCGTCGATCCTGGGCAATGGATATCTGTTCTTAATCGTAACTTTGTTCAGCTCACGATAATCGATGCATAGACGCATCGAGCCATCCTTCTTTTTCACAAATAGAATCGGCGCTCCCCAAGGGGACGAGCTAGGTCGAATAAATCCCTTCTTCAACAAATCATCCAACTGACTCCTTAACTCTTTCATCTCAGTCGGCACCAACCGATAAGGTGCTCTTGCAACTTGTGTTGCTCCAGGAATGATATCAATCCTGAATTCCACTTGTCTGTCTGGAGGTAAACCAGGTAGTTCTTCAGGAAAAACGTCTGGATATTCAGAAATAACAGGGATGTCTTCGATCTTGGGTTTTGGTTCATCAATGGTTACCTGTGCCATGTAAATGACACAACATTTCTTCAAACACTTCGATGCCTTAAGCATAGATACTTGTTTAGGTAATCCGTACTACGTATCTCCTTGAATTGTTAATGGCTCACCATAAGGGGTCTTGATAACCACTTGTTTCTTATCATATACAATTTGGGCTTGGTTATGAGACAACCAATCCATGCCTATTGATAAGTGGTAAAATATACATATTTGTCCCGTGTAGATTGTATAATTTTTATATAGTTTTTATTTGTTTTATTTAGTTTTTAGTATTATATTATATTGTTTTGTGTTTTGCTAGGTTTTGGTGCAAATGAAGCAAAAACGAGTAATATGAAAATAATCAGCCAGTTGAGTAGAGTAGACCGCCAGTGACAAGAGGAAATTTGCAGTTATTTTCTTTGAGTGGGTCAAGGCCGCTATCTCTATTTTATAAGTTAAAGGGCTGCCACAAATTATAGTGATATAATTGGATCGAGAGAAAGGGTTAGGCTCACATCAAAATATATAGTTTTATAAATTGAGTTCATCTAATTTATTGGTGATGGGCCGCATAAAATTTGTGCTGCATATAATTACTAAAAGAATTAAAAGAAACAATCTAAAGCTACATGGGAATTAATTTGTGAAGATATGGGTTCGGCCCATCATAATATTTAGAAGTTGGCATGTGATATTAAAGGAGGAGGAGCTGACTTTGGATTTTTGAAAAAACGAAGATATATATTGAACAAGAGAATTGGCCAATCAAGAGGAGACGTCAACTGAGGTGAATATATTACGAAACAAAAGGGGCCAAATTAATTCGAGAGGGGGAATCCCTATTATATACGCAGACATTAATTTGGTGGACGAGATATGGCATCGGACGAAAATAAAAGGTGGGCCGCTAAACACATCATCAGGCCCAACACCCTTTAACAATTCGTGAAAGCCCAAATCAGTCTAAGTGATGCACGTTGAAGGGGCCAACTCATGAGATTTATATTGGATGCAAAGTAGGAGGGAATATTATATATACATCAGTTTCACACGAATTAAAAGGAGGAGAACCCTACTGTAAGGAGATATATACGACAGAAGGCTGGACGCACAACAGGGGGAGACGAATTTTAGAGCATCTTTGCAAGGAGCAAGTCTAGAATTATTGGAGTGGAACAAGAAGCTTGGAGATCAAGGAATTACCGGGTTTTGTTACCGATTCTTCTTATTTTCTATTTTTCTTTGTTCCATGCCTATGAATTCAGATTATAAACATTGTTTGATTGTTTTTAAAACCATGTTTCTTGGCTAAATACTTCATACTACCTAGGCATGACAATGGTTTAATTAAGTTTGGATTTTTATTTGGTTTTTGGCGTGGTTTATGGATTTTCTTGTATTGTAAAAGCTATGGAATTTTAACTTGGTGTATATGCATGCTTGATATTTGTTTTATCGCTGTTTATTGCTTCGTATAATCCTTGGTGACGGTCTATATCACATAATAGGGTTGTGCTAGGGTTCTTGATTTAGGTGAGTGTCTATATCACATAATAAGTCATTAATCCTTTAGGTTGAAAATTGCATAAGTAACCTTAGAAGTAATATTCGGTAATTTAATAAAATCAAGTGTTCTGCTAATCTTGTCGCTGTGAGGCTCGAGGTTATTAATAGGTCTCGGTTTGGTTTATAGCTAGGTCTAAGAAATTGGTCTAGTCCTTAAACATTCTCTTGTCTATTAAACCAAGATTAAAACCCATAGTTGCCTTAGACTTTTGCTCTGTGAGGTAGATCGTCTTAATTAGGCACTTTCAAGAAGTTAGAGGACTGTGAGGAAATCTAAAAACCGGTAATCGTAACAGCCTAGGTAGTGCCACAAGAATCACCTGGAGAGGGATTGAGGGGCTTAGTTGGTATCTTAATAGGTTTAGCATTTAAAGATCCCGGTTCCATACCACAAAACTATCGAATAGAAATCCATTCTGAGTTTAACCAGCGTCTAGCCTAGGTAGTCTTCATCGCCACTGGTTCTAGTCTTCGTCCAAGTTCGTGTCTAGTTATTTAGCATTATTTTAATATGAGTAAACTGCCATTTTGGTCCCTGAGGTTTGATCACTTTTGCCACTTTAGTCCAAAACTCAAACCTTTTGCATCTGGGTCCCTGTGGTTTCAGTTTTATTGTCATTTTGGTCCAAAAATGAAATTATATCATATTTATCTTATAAAATCCTGCAATTTTGTCATTTTCCTCAGGGCAAACCAGGTTATATTTGTCTTATAAAATATGGTATTTATTTATAAAAAAGAAATGATCATTTTGCCCCTGCGAAAAATGACAAAATAGCAGGATTTTATAAGACAAATATGGTCTGATTTCATTTTTGGACCAAAATGGCAATAAAACTAAAAACACAGGGACCCAGATGCAAAAAGTTTGAGTTTTGGACTAAAGTGGCAAAAGTGACAAAACCACAGGGACCAAAATGGCAATTTACTCTTTTAATATTTTATTTAGGATTTTTAGAAACCCCCCTCATCAAATAAACAAATTAGTTAAGTCGTGTCAGTCTTAGTCTAGATAGAGTCATTAGCGTAATTTAGTAGAGTCTCTTGGGTTCGATACTCGGACTTCCTTAGGCTATATTGCATCAATCGGTACACTTGACGGTCGTGTGGTTTAGGTTTTAGAGAGTCTTAGTTTTATAAATTTAAAACTTAGAGAGTCTAGTTTAGGGTTTAGTTTAGTTAATTTAGTTAAACCATTTTTAGCACATCACCTATCACTATATCGAATCCTGCCAATTTCAACGGAAGCAAGGACAACGGAAAAGAGTGATTCCTAATGGATATAAAACATCCATCTAATATTGTTGAAGCAGTCTCTAAGGTACCATCGGCCAATTCTACCTCATATTTTATGCTTAGAGTTTTAACATGCAGATTTAATAATTTACAAAATTTATTGTCTACAAAAGACTTGACTGCACCTGAATCAAACAACACTCTAGCATAAACATCATTGATAAGGAATGTACATGTTATAACATTGTCATTCTGAACTGCCTCCTGAGCATTGATCTGGAAGACATGAGCGTTGGTCTTTTTAGTCTCATCAGGCTTCCTCGGATTTTTCGGGCAATTAGTCCTTATGTGCCCCTTTTCGTTGCAACCATAACAGGTTGCATCCTTCATTTTCTTGCAATCCAAAGTCTTATGCTCTTTGGACTTGCATATCCCATAGCCATTAGGCTTTGACTGCGACTGTGATTTCGATTCGAATCTACACTTCCCAAAATGGTGTTTCTGACAGATTTTACATTTGGGCTTCTACCCCTATACCCCGACTGCTGGGTGTCCTTCCTAAACCCAGAACCCTTCTTATGCTCAGAGTTCCCTTTTCGTTTCTTATCGGAGTGATGAGAACTCTCATCCTCCCGTTTTCGCTTTCCTTCATCAGAAGCTTTGACAGACTTGTTTCTGATAGCATCGAGTGTGAGAGATAGAGACAGATCTACCACTGACCTGTATGTGGTAGGTCTGGATGCTTTCATATTTCCCTTGATTTCTGGAGCTAGACCTCCAATAAAACGTGTTATATGCTTCGGTTCCGGTGTGACCAAGTAAGGAACCAATCGGGACATGGTGTTGAAGCTTGTAACATACGCCTGACAATCTAAATTCTTCATGACCAAGGTCAAGAAGTCAGTCTCGATTTTCTCAACCTCATGCTGAGGACAAAAATTTTCCTTGATTAGTGCAACAAATTGATCCCAAGTTAAATTATACAATGGAATCTTCCCTGTAGCTTGGATTAACGACCTCCACCAAGCCAAAGCTTCACCTTTAAATGATTGTGAGACAAACTTCACAATATTCTGTTCCGCACAACCACTAATATCAACTATAGTATCCATCTCATCGAGCCGTGTCATACAATCAATGGCTCATTTTTCTCCTGTGAAGTCCCTTGGCTTGTAAGAGACAAAGTATTTGTAAGAACATGTTTTAACACGAGGCTCCTGATTAACCACAATCTGTTTAGATGGGACACTCCTCTGATTCGATGAATGATGAGAATCGTCCTTGTGAGATGTATGAGTCTTGGTAGGTGGTTTCGTATGAGGCATAGACTGGGTCCTGGTGTGAGTACCACTTGATTCTTTAAACTGTCTGTCAAGGGCTCGAGTGACGGCATTATCTATTAATGCTTGTAGGTCTGCACCAGCTACATTAACTCTGGTATTATCATTTCTCTCCCTTGGATGACTGTTAACCTCTTGGGATTCAGCCCTGTAGCTTGATTGCTATATAAAATTATGACAACAATTTTATTCAGAAGTCTATTATAGAGTCATCATTTTTGATGATACATTAACCATGGTAATTATAAACCATATTGGTTAATTTGGTAATTTAATTTAAATTTTTGTTATAATTTACCCCTGTTTTAAACTATTATGGATATTAAGGTGGCACACAAAAAGGCCTAGTCACCAGGACTGTTTTAATTTATAAGCCATGATTTTATAGGATCGAAGCATTAAAGTTTGAACGTAGTTCATCACCTTTCTTGACAGGGAGTCATAGACTACAACTGCCATTTGTCTTAGTAGACGATGATTATGGCCCGTAGGCACTTCATCACTAATGGATGTTTAAATCATTAGGTAAGAATAAGGAATTGAAAAAAATCCAATATAAGGATGACAAGTGTGATTTTATCGTATCACTGTTGTCAGGAGTGCTAACATGTTTTCAGATGTTAACAAGGATTTGAATCTTCAAAAGGTTTTACCATCATGGTCATGTCTAAAATGACATATAGGCTAGATTATACCTTTAGGATTTTCTTTTAATATTTAATGGCAGATCAATTGTAAATTTGGAATGATATTTTGATTTATCTCATATGATATATTTATACATATAATGATAAATAAATATAAAATGAAACATTCCATAAATTGAAAGAAGTACATAGCTACCCTAAACGGGACTTTTAAATAAATAACTTGTCCACATAGGGACTAAAATAAGAAATACAAGTCCACGCAGGGACCAAATGCATAAATAAAAATGTCCACACAGGGACTTGATTGAAATAAAATTACAAAATAATTAAATGAGGATTTTTAATAATCCCTATTCTTCTTCCCCTTTATAAGGTTTATCAAACCTTTCAGTAGACCACGGCGGCTCCTACGCTCCTCATTTACCCTTTGCTCCACCTCGTGCAACCGCTGGAGGATCTCTTGATACGGTGGTTGAATCTGTAGCGGTTGCGGCGGCTGCTGCTGCTGAGGTTGAGGAGATGGTGGGTATTGATACCCATAGGCTGGGTACCCAGTTAGGTACGTAGATGGAAAGGGTCCAGGGTAGAGAGCATTGTAGTTAGCTGCCTCGACATACGGGTCAATGGCAGGGGCATTGTTGTAATTGTAACCCGAATAAGCTTACTGCTCAAACGGGTTATATGCTACTGCACCGGGGTAAGAAGGAATTGGGTTTTCATAACCCATGGGCGGTAGTGCTGGTGCGACTGGTACAGAGTCGACTTTAGAGACTGGGTTTGAAGGCCCACCCATTTGTGGGTCTTCATACAGCGGCGGGTAGTTGCTGTTGCTTTAGTGTTGGGGGGTGCTGAAATGGAAACTCTCACGCACGGACATCCGTGCTCCTCTTCTTCGCCTCGGTGGTTCTGGAGGCAGTTGCTGCTCTGGTGCTGGCGGTGGTGGCGGCATAACCGCCTGAAAATGTGGGTCCTCAAAAGAGACTTGCTGGTGTGGTGGTGACTTGCGGTGAGAGGGAGTGTACTCCTAGTTGTAGGAAGCCCATCTTTCGGCCCAAATATCTGGGGCCCTGTAAGGCGAACCATGGAATGATGATCCGCTAGATATTTCAATGGGATGCGTCGGCGTCCCAGTTGGTAGCATCTCAGGATCTGGATCTTCATCCACATCCATGTTTTGCATTTCCAGGTAATGATCACCCGGTCCCAAAGGGTTTGGACCCTCTGGTTCTTGTATCTGGTTCATTGGGTTAAACCGGCTTTGGAAGTAGGGAGTCGGGTTCTGGAAAGCGTTGTGAGAACCCGAACGCTGTAATGGGATGAAGGAATGATGCGAATCGTTAGGCTCCTCATCTTGTTGTGGTCCGAACGAGTTGTGGTAGGATGGTGAGGAGCTGAGTGAGACTGAGTGTCTCGCTGGCTCCAAATAAGTTCTCCAATCCTCGTGAGGACTAGAGCTAAGGGTCGCGGATGGTGTTCGCCGATGGGATGGCCAGGCTTCATGATCATTTCTTGTCAAAACTGGGGCCTTTCCTCTTCCACCTCTGCCTCTAACTCTTGGCGGCATTTTGTTTTGGATCCTGTCAAAACAAAAGATAAGCACAAAAAAAGACAAAAACAAATAAGATTAGGATTAATCCTAAGTAGGGCTGTAAACGAACCGAACGAACACGAACAAGGCCTTGTTCATGTTCGTTCGTTAAGGAAATAAATGTGTTCACGAACGGTTCATGATCACTTACCGAACGAGATTTTATGTTCGTGTTCGTTCATTAAGGAAATAAGCGTGTTCGCGAACGGTTCACGAACACAAACGAACACAAATAAATTTGGCAAACGCGACGAAGGATAAAGATAGATGGCCCAGAGAGTAGCACTCGAACTTGAATCCCTCATTGTGGAACGGAGGTCGATCGTATTCGATGATGTAAATAATGAGAAATGAAAGGGAAATGATGCATAAACAGGGAGAAAGTGGGTTTCCTAGTTTAATTGTTAGGGTAATAAAATAAATAAAAGTTTAATAATATAAAAAGTACAAATAAAATATAAGAAAGTACAAAGATCTTCAATTAAAAAACAACATACGAACATAAATGAACGCAAATCAATGAATGTTCACGAACACGTTCACGAACACCTTACCGAACGTTCACGAACACAATCGAACGAACGAGACCTCTGTTCATGTTCGTTCATTTAACTAATCGAACGAAATTTCTTGTTCATGTTCGTTCGTTTATTAAACAAACGAACATAGACGAACTTCCCGCCGAACGGTTCACGAACTGTTCGCTGAACGTTCAGTTCGTTTACAGCCCTAATCCTAAGTCCTTTGCCTAGACTCGGAAGTCAAGGAATGTGCAACTGTGTCATTGAGATTAAACACAAAAAGGCTAGTGTTTAATTCACTCAATGTTGGCTCTGATACCAACCTGTCACACCCTGATATTTCCACGTATTACCGGTAGGCCCGATGGGGAGTATCGTGACGTAGTTGATATCATCATAGACAATTAATCACAGTTTAATGCACAGCAGAAGTCTAAAGTAATAATACAAACCGGATTGAAAGTATAATAAAATATTACACAACGGTTGTAAGTGGATCCACAGGCGGATCTAAAACAGAAAGAAAATATTGTTCAACAGGCTTTAAGTATTAAAAGCTTGCAAGACTCTTTATTTAATACTCGGAGTTTCCAACCCATTACGCGTAGTACCTGCACTTAATCTTTTTGAAAAATACGTCAGTTTACACTGGTAAATACAATTAACTGGCTCTTTTGAAAAGTATTTATAAAATTTATTTAAATGCGCAAGGCACAAACATTCTTTTATAACTTGGGACAATTATTTAAAATAATCTTGTATACAGATTTATATGTTTGTCGTCCGTTCAGGGCCCGGTTAGAAGAGCCGAGACAAGATTAATAGACACACCACTAGTATAAGCCCACAAGAAGTTCCCTCACAAGTGAGATACCGTTTTACATACGCAACTGTCAGGTGTATACCTACACCCCATGCTTAAGTCGTGGCCATTTCTAATGAATGAGCCGAGGATATCCAGGACACGGTCATTAACCCCTCAAAGGCTTTGCATCAAACAAAACAGATTAAAGCAGGTTATCTCAATGATTTAACCACTAATCGATTAAATATTTAATACACGACCAAGCGGTAATAATTTACCGTATCCCAAGCCCGTATAAGGGAAAATAAGTTAAAAGTATTTACCTCAGCCGTATATTCAAATCAGCAAGTATAGGTAGCTTTTACTGGGATCCTAATCTGGAATGAAGGTTTTAATAACCTATTAGATTCCTAACAGGTCTTATTTAAGTTATAACTTTGACCGATTAGTTTTAAAGGAAAGCTTATGGTACGAAACGCAAGATTAAGCGGTGACCGGATTAGAATGTGATTTAGACCCAACAAGTATGAAGACTTGTATAAAATGGGTAAACTAAATACATTCTGGATTTTGAAGTAAAAATGATAAGGTTTGACCCGTTTCGGTTAATTTATGCAAACTAGTTACATAAACCGTATCGAACGTGTATAAGCATAACGGGTAACCGAATGAGTCATGTACAAGTTCCACAATTTAATATGCTTTAAATATAATATGATATCAGTAGGATATCTTCCATAATGCCCAAAACGAATTTAAAACCAATTTAAGCCCCATAAGGGTATTTTGGTCATTTTAAAGTTTATAAAAGAGGTTTAAACGTAAACTGAGGTTCTGGTCTAAAACATTATGTAAAGATATTTATTTTATGTTATCATATCAACAAGATATCATTCATATGTGTGTTTAATCATTTATGGCCAAACTATGCACCGTATGGGCATTTTGGTCATTTCACATATGCTTTTAAGGTCAAATTTGGAAATCTGAGTTGAAGACTTATGCTTATTGTTAAAGTATGAAAATTTATTTTTAAAATCAGTAGGTAACAAGTCTTAGGTGCTAAATATGGTTTTAAACCATACTATGCGCCTATTTCGCATAAAAGTCGGTATTTGATGATATTTGGGTTGTTTAAGGAAATCTGAGACTTTGATCAGTGTCAAGTGTGTTGGATCTGAGTTTAGTTTTGATTGTATTTTACGTTTGAAATTAAGATGGAAATGAATGAGTTGTGTAGCGGAATTAAGATGAAAACAAACTTTGCATACAATCAAACGAGAGTATTGCTTTGATCAAACATTTTTCACAATCAACCGAAAGATTGAATTTATTTCAATTACGATTACAATTGCAATGATTGAATACAAACTCCCCCTCAGCCAGAGCTCAGTGTTTGTTCATGCAAAGAAGACGGTATTGCAAAGAGCTAATAGAACAGTACAGAGCACTGTTCTATTTATAAGCACTAGCAAACCACTGAGCGTCTTAAGTTGACGTCACCATGAAAGTGACATCTAACCTCCTAACAAACTCTAACCTCTGATCAATACAAACACTGCTATGCTAACTATTGCTATTACATTACATTACATAAAGACAGAACAAACAACTGCTGCATCCCTCCACTGCTGTGAACCCAGCAGTACTTGTCCGGATCAGCAGTGCTTGACTCAAGGCAATAGAATGAACAACAAAGCTTTAGTCTTCTTATCAGGCCTTTACTTCAGCAGCAGTTTGAAGAGCAGCAGTTTAAACGGTCAGTAGATTGGAGGTCAGCAGATGTTGAAAACCACTTTCAAGAGGAGAGACTTGTATGTAACATCTGCTTATTCTGGATCCACTGCGCTGATCCAGTTTTGGCTTTAATTATCTGTTCCTCTGGTAGGGTTCAATCCCAACAATCTCCCCCTGGAACAGATAATGCCAAAACTCTTCATTATTGTGGAACTTTATTGCCTCATCAACAGTTCCCTTATCTGACCTTTAAGTTGTAACTCAAAGTCTAGGGCATCTGTATCATCATCATCATCCCTGTCAAGTGGAAGATCAAGGAGATCCTGCATATCTTCAAGACTCAGGCCAAGAGCTTGTTCCCTTGTTATTTTCTTCACTTCTCCATCAGACCTGAACATAGTCAATACATGGGTCTGTTTATCAGTTTCCCACTTTAGTACTTTTGAGCCTGGTGGGTTTCTTGGGAGATTTTTATTTGTTGAGGAGTTTGGAGATGCTGGCCTATTCATGACTGGCTGAGCAGTACTTGCAGGTTGTTCCAATTCAGGATCTTCTTTCATCATTAATCTAATGCCCTCTTTTACAATGGCATTTCCAGCATTTAGATCTTGAACTGTTTCAGCATCTGACTGGTTTTGACTCCTTCTTTTGTAGATGGCAGGACCAGCTGGAGCAGTAGTTCTTTTGACTTGCAGCTTTGGTGGTCTTTTTGAGACCTCTGCTTTAGAGTAGTCAGGCCTTTTTGGAACTGTTGGATCTTTCTTTCTAAGTTCCTCTAACTTTCTGTAGGTAGCCCTGACCCTATCTTCTCCCCACTTTGTCACAGAATTCGTTGACCCATAATCAGCTGCTATCAGCTCTTCTTTCATTCTCTTCAATTCTAAAACCTTATCAGCTTCAATTTGTTTGAATTTTTCAGGAGGAGTCTGCTTGACCTTATTTTTTATCATTTCTTGAATCCTGGCTGCCTCTTTTTCAAGCTCAGGAATGGTCCAGTTTTTGTACATATGTTTCTCCCCCTTGTATTTCTTGTAGGTCATGATGTTCTCAATGTAGTCTTTTCTCAAGGACTCATCTGCCCTTTCTGAGAGTTGCTGACATACATTTTTGGCAAATTTCTCCATAGCACTG